>CAMZMU010000126.1:4344023-4581322 GCA_947311845.1 Poa pratensis
TTGACGGCCCAGGACCGAGCCGCGTCAAGGAGGAGGATGACGGCGGCGCGTGGACCGGCGGTGCATGGAGCAGCGGCGGCGCAGGGAGCAGCGGCGGCGTGAAGGAGGAGGTGAAGGAGGAGGAGGAGGAGGACCCCTACTACGCCTTCAGGGCCGCTACCGCTACCGCGGCCGCCAGTAGATTTAGGTTTAGTTTTTTTAAATTTCATTCAAATCTGTAAACTTTCCTAAAATTTGAAAGAAATTTGTCGAAGTTTAAATTTAATTTTTTTAGTTTGGGCGCCGCGAGTGGGGATCGACGGCGCCCAAATAGGCAAGCTAGTCCGGACGGCCTTTGGGCGCCCATTCGAGCGCCGCGTGTGGAGATGCTCTAAGTACTTGGCCTTCACCCTGTGCATAAGCATGCATGGTGATATCATAAATACCGATCGATGGATCCGTTCCGATGGACCCCAACTAGCGTACGCTTGGTAGCATCTCCATCTGCTGAACACTCTAGGTAGCCGATCGATCTGCTGGAGTACGTACGTACGTACGTGTGCATGGGCAGCTGCGGTACGCTACTGTTGATGATTGAAGCGCGTTTTTTTTTCAACTTAGAGCTGCTATACGTACGGAAGTATTACGTACAATCCTTAGCTTCAACGCAAATATTGCCATGAAAATAAAATGCCAATCAATCGTGTTGTTTTGCAGCTTATCAAACTTAGTTGTAGTGACAGTTTCGGCAGAAGTTCGTCAGTTAGCTTCAGAAGAAGAAGAAGGCCTATGCATGGAGAACAGAGATACCCGGAAGAAGCCCGAAAGCGTAGAGTCCAGTTTTAGCCTAGTCACCCGTAATATAAGACCAACGAGCAAAAGGAGGCCCGTGATTGCGGAAAGCTCATGTACCGACACCGTGTTTTTTTTTTTTGTTTTGGAGAAGTACCGACACCGTGCGTGGTTGTTACTCGTATTATTTTTAATCGAGTACCAGAAAAGAACGCAACCTTTATTTTGTAGACGTAGGAAAAGAGAAGCACTAGTAAGAAAAAATTATGGTACATATATATTGTTGCTAGATGAAGACTGAAAAATGTTGTGCCAACTCAAACAAAAAACCGGCCCTGGATTCGCGAGACGTTCAAAATAAACAGCGTCTCTACTGACTGACTGACTTGCATGTACTGTACAATTTGGTGGCGTACAGTACAGAGACATGCCACGAAAAAGGAAGACAAGCTCCCCGCTCGTTCCCTAGTACACAAGCAGTAAAACCCTTGTTATATCTTGGCTCAAAGAAGAACGATCCATTCGATCAACTGAAAACCGCTTGATCGATCAGTTTCCACTGCAGGTTGGGTGCAAGCTCGTCAAACAGAATCTCCACCGCGGCCTTGATTAGTTTCACCCGTGATGACTGCGGTTCAAACGAGCCTCCCAGATGTCCAACCCCAGTTGAGAAGAAGAGAGGTCTCTCGAGTCGAGTAGTGCCAACCCAAAAGGCAGGTCTTTGCTTGCCGCAGCCTTCTTCTTCCGGTGGTGGTCTCTGCATCGCAGCAGCTGCTTTGCTGCGACTTTCCCTCTCTTGTTTTCTTCTCCTTTTGCAGCCGGAGGCCTATTTCTCCTCCTCATCTCCATGTCCCGATTCCAGCACTCGAGTGGCCGTACGCACAGCCTTCAGCTTATGGTGGTACACTGATCTGCACTGCAGACGCAGCGGCGAGCAGCGAGCATCTCTGTCCTCTTTTCCCTCTTCCGCTCTCTGCTCATTTTCAGTCCAAAGGGAAGCTGCGCCCAACTCGATGGAGGCAGCTGCAGCACCTCTCTGTCGTTCCCTCTTCTGTTTGATTTCTCCTTTTCGCAGTCCAATTGCCACAAGAAGCACCAGCGAAAGCACAGCCGCTTTCTCCGTTGAACCCAGTACAAACAACATCTCCGTCTCTCGCCTGAGAAAGCTCGAGTGGCCGTACGTACGATGCCCTGGCCGGCAGAAACAAAGCACATGATGCTGCATTGCTGCTGCTTGCACAGCCTTCGTTTTGTTTGTCATAGCTAGCAGCTGCAGCAGTTCCACTCAAAACAGCACGCACAGATGCCTGGGTGTGAACCAACAGGACACCAGAATCGTGGAGAAATGAATGTACGGACTCTGGGAATTGGTATGAAATTATGAAAACGATCCTGGTCTCAAAACCCATGGAAACATGAACATGAAGAGCAAGCGACAGTGACTGCATTCATCCATGTAGAACTGAAGATCTCGTGCTCCGTCTCCAGTTACAAACCGCCATCCACCACAAAAACTCGAGAACAGCCAGCCAGCAGCTACACTACGACGGCTGCAAATTCCCAGCAGCAAAACCCCAAAAAAAGTTACGGTAATCAACCAGCGATCCCCGCCAAAACACGCTAATCGCTGCATCTGCCTGTCTATACTACTACAATCCCGAACACCAATTCCCTAGTATCTATCTGTCCTGTCAGTCTTCTACTCACACCGACGATCCGATCCATGATCACATGACGGCGCAGGCGTTGGGGTTCTCGTCGGAGAGCATGAACTGCGCCGCCTGCATCGCCTGCTGGTCGAAGAAGGCCGTCTTCCACAGCTCCACCTCCGCCGCCTCCTTGCTCTGCTTCCCGTCCTTGCCGCCGCCCCCCTGCTGCTGCTTGCCGTCCTCCTTGCTGCGCCCTCCCCCTGCTTCTCCTTCTCCTTGTCCTTGTCTTTGCCGGGCGGCACCACGTCCACGGGACGTCCACGGGGCGGCGGAGCTTCTTGCGCAGCTTCTCCGGCAGGGCCTTGGCGTCCATGGTGCCCGTCACCGTCACCTGGTTCTTGGCGAACTCCATGCGCACCTGCTCCACGCCTGCATTCATCCATTCATTCCACACAACATGAGCATCGGTGATCTGAACGCGTGAACGCGGACGCACGGGGAATTCGTCGAGCACCTGGCGTGCGTGCGTGCGAGCGGGAGAGGAGCAACCGTACCTTTGATCTTGAAGAGCTTGCAGCGGATGCGGCGCATGCAGCCGTCGCAGTGCAGGCCCACGGAGCCGACCTTTGAGCACCACCGTCGCGATCACCGGCTGCGACGCGACATCGAATCGAAACAACCGAGCAGAGCAACCTCGTCAGCGAGCGCGTTAACAGAGCAGCGAATTGCTGCTGCTGGAATCAGACAATGAACGGGGGACAGCGTGCCTTGAGGCATCGTATCGACCGTCCATCCCCATCCAACGGTCGCCGAGCCTCGCTGGTCCTACTCCCGTCGCTGAGCCTCGCTACTGCTCTCCCATCGCCGTCGCCGAGCATGCTCCCGTCGCCGAGCCTCTCTGCTGCTGCTCCCGTCGCCCGCGGGTAAGGGAGACGAGCTGCTCCCGTCGCCCGTCGCCGAGCATGCTTCCGTGATGGCTGCGGCGACGAGGGTTAGCTTTGGCCCGATCTTTCACGTCGACGCAGGTCGTCGAGTACTTTCCGACGACCACAATCGCACGTAGCAATAGCTCCTCGGTACAACTCCAGCAATACGCCTATACGATACCCGTAGCTGGCCGATGCTGTTGGCCACAACACGCACACACTAGGCTTAGGCTTGATGGATCGGAACACACACGTAGCTAGCTTTGGGTAGATACTTTCCTAGCTAGTAGCTCACGTACGATCGCAGGAAACACAAATACGCTGGGAATCGATGTATGGCCAGAGGCTCGGATCGAGCCTTTCTATTTTTCTTTCTTTCTGACAACGATACAGGGGGTCTTCTACATGTATATATAGCAGCGCTGGATCAGCTAACCTAGTAGGAGTAGGAAACTAATCCCTACACAACTCGGAGCCTAGTACGTATACAACTCGTACACTTTCCATACGTGCTTATCTCCAACATTCACCCCCTAAGCACGACGTGTGCTTCGATTCTTCCTGGGTCCCAAATACGCCAATTACTTTGCGTAGGTGTTACCCTCGACATTACTTTCGCCGCTTCAGCCTTCTCATCATTGATTTCGTCGCTCCTTCTGGCATCCATGACATCGACTTTGCTTTTCGACTCATTTTCACCTTGACAACAACACTTCTTTTTGTCGACGTCTTCAACATCACCTTTTCTTCAGTACTTTTGAAGAAATCTTCTATGTACTTTATCGGCTTCATCTCCGGAATAATTACCTTGAACAAATGTAGCCATGCAAAATACACTGCACCTTCATCTTGTCGCTCTTCTGCCAACGACAGTGCTTGATGCCAATACTCCATCGTATCCGTGTCTTCAAATTTCGCCGGTTCCTCGTGAGCAGACATTGCTTTTCGTGCTTCATCTTCACCGGATCATCCTTCTTCGGATAGCAGTTCAACACGTGTTGCATACGTGCCGGCGTCGGTTGTAGTTGCATCAACTCCAGTGCTATCGGAGGCGGTGCGACATACTCATCTGCGTCCGACGACACGCTTGTTTCTTCTGCGTGCGACGCTCCTAAAGAACCTGCATCTTTACGCTCTTGGTCTTCTGGCCATTCTGGCCTTCCATCGGATGGTGCAGCCCGAGCTGGGCTGCTTTTTTCTTCTGGCCTGGACGAAGCAAGCACATCCGCTGCCTCCATGATGCCTGCTATCTAGCCTCCCTGGCTGGACAACCTTTTCTGGCCCACTGCTTGGGCCTTGCTCTTTTTCTGGCCGAGCAGGCCGGCTTGCTGGGTTATATTGCCCTCCTATTTCTGGGCCTCTAGATGGACCCCCTCTTGCTGAGCTTGGACTATCATGTCCTGCTGCTGGGCTCCCTTGGGCAGCTCCTTCCGGCCAGGATGACACGCTGCTCCTTTTCTTTTCTTGGCTGCTAGGGACGCTCAGCTCTCCTGCTGCTATTTCTTCCGCAACGGCTGATTTGCCCCACGACGCGATGATGCGCCTCACTTTACCCTGCGACACCACGGCGCGTCGTACTTCATGGACCTCTGACGCCATGTACGCCTTCACTTCTTTTTCCTGCGACGCGGCACTACGTTGCAGATCATGGACTTCTAGCGCCATGTAGCCTTCACTTCTTTTTCCTGCGACGCGACACTACGCCGCACATCATGGACTTCTGGCGCCATGTACGCCTTCATACCAGTACTATCGGCATGATATTTTGAATCACCTCCCGTGTCGGTAGCATCGACACGAGTCTCCGAAACATGTTCATGAAGGCAAACTTTTTCTTCCACAAACGTGTCAATTTCTTTAGCCACGGCTGGAAGAGCTGGAGCATCCTCGTCCACAAGTTCGCACAACAAGTGCATCGGACTATCATCTCCTTCCTGGGCTATGAGTGCCCTCTGTTTCGATAGTTTCCGGCAATCAGACTTGAAGTGACCGAGTTCACGACAGTAATGACACCTTACCTTTTTTATGTCAAACTTCTTCCTCCTTGGCGGAGTGTCGTCGTCCTCCCTTCTTCTTCATCGTCGTCCTGCTCATCATCCTCCTGCTCAGCGATATACTTTTTCGCTGGGCGCTGCTTATCCTTCTTTTTTCCGCTTGTGGATCCTCCTTGCTTTTCTTTCGAAAGAGTCATCCACTGCTGTTTCGTGAGCATCAAGTGCTCGTTCTGATCCGGATCGCCGAAACTGAGCCGAACCCTCTCATCGTGTGCCTTGAACCTTCCGACGAGATCCTCTATCGTTAGAGTATTCATATCAACACACTGCTCAATCGACGTCACGATCTGCATGTAGCGCGCCGGTGCGGCACGCAAGAACCTTCTGACGTTCTTGATCTCATCCAGCTTCTCGCCATATCCCGTGATTGCGTTGATGAGGGTGACGAAACGGAGGCGAACTGATCAACCGTCTCGATTTCCTCCATCTTCAAATCCTCATAGTTCTTCATCAGGGTTTGAAGAAGCGCTTCCTTCACGCGGGTATGTCCTTGGTGGAGGATCTTGATCGTCTCCCACGCATCCTTCGCCGATTTCTTTCCGACGAGGTGCTGCATCACGTCTCTTGGCACGACGGAATAGAGCGCCGTTAACGCCCGGCGATCCTTCGTATACTTCGCGCCTCCCTTGACGTAATCTTCGCCGCCTGGATCGACAGCCTCCCAGATCTCCTGAGCTTCCATGGCCACCTCCATGTTGATGGCCCATAGCCCGTAGTCCTTGCGATCAAGGCGCGGATACAAAGCCGCTCCCACACCGTCCATCACCGATGCCGATGCCGAGTTCTCGCCTTGCTTCACCATCGCCATGATCTTCTAGTGCTTTCAGAAAATCACGGATGAATCACCAGGCTCTGATACCAATTGTTAGCTTTGGTCCGATCTTTCACGTCGACGCAGTCGTCGAGTACTTTCCGACGACCACAATCGCACATAGCAATAGCTCCTCGATACAACTCCAGCAATACGCCTATACGATACCCGTAGCTGGCCGATGCTGTTGGCCGCAACACGCACACACTAGGCTTTGGCTTGATGGATCGGAACACACACGTAGCTAGCTTTGGGTAAATTACTTTCCTAGCTAGTAGCTCACGTACGATCGCAGGAAACACAAATACGCTGGGAATCGATGTATGGCCAGAGGCTCGGATCGAGCCTTTATTTTTTTTCTTTTCTGACAACGATTACAGGGGGTCTTCTACATGTATATAAGCAGCGCTGGATCAGCTAACCTAGTAGGAGTAGGAAACTAATCCCTACACAACTCGGAGCCTAGTACGTATACAACTCGTACACTTTCCATACGTGCTTATCTCCAACAGAGGACATCATCGGCTGCTCCTGGAGCATCCACCTGAAGAAGTGGAGGCACCCCAACGCCAGCCCTTCCTCCCCCATCCTCCTCATCACCTTCTCGCATTCGTCCTCGCCGAGGCTCCGCGGCCGTAACCAGCCAGAGAACTCGGCGAACCCGGAGCCGTCGGCCATCACCGGGCTGCTTGCAAAGGCGAGAATTTCTTCCACCGCCGGAGTGGTGCTGGTGCTTGCCGCTTTTTGGCTTCGCAAGAAGAAGCTCGGGTCCCGCCACGAGCAGTCCCCGGCGTCTTCATCTTCCTCGGCATCCTCCTCCTCTGCGACGACGCGAGGCGAGCTGCCGGCCACGGTCCTCGCTGCTTCGGTTCAGGGTGCCTGTGGCAGTCCGAGCGGGCGGCCGGACGCCGCCGGAACGTGCGGAGGCAGCCGCCAGAGGGCAGGCGGACGGAGCAGCCAGAGGTGGGCGGCCGTCGAGGAGCCAAGGTAGGGGGCGGCCGTCGAGCAGCCAGAGCAGCTCGTCTCCCTTACCCGCGGGCGATGGGAGCAGCAGCAGAGGCTCGGCGACGGCGACGGGAGAGCAGTAGCGAGGCTCAGCGACGGGAGCAGGACCAGCGAGGCTCGGCGACGGGGCCGGCAGCTTGCCTCGCGTCGTCGCGCCTGGAACAAGGAAGGGGAAGGAATCGCGCCGTTGACTCGTTGCAGACCGTTGGATGGGAATGGACGGTCGATACGATGCCTCAAGGCACGCTGTGCCTCGCCTTGACGGGGGCACGGGATCTCAGTCCATGAACGGGATGAGGGAGATAATAGGATCGAGGACGCACCACAGCAGGCTTCTTGTTGTCCTTGCCGCCCTTCCCCTTGCCCGCATTGCCGCCGCCGCCAGACTTGTCGTCCCCCTCCTTCCCCTCCTTCTCGTGCTCCTTCCCCTCCGCCTCGTCCTTCTTCTCCTGCTTGGCCTCGCCGTCGCCGCCCTTTCTGGCCGCCTCCCTTGTCCCCGCCACCACCACCACCGCCGCCGCCGCCCTTGTTATTGTTGCTGCCGCCGACGAGCTCGACCGTCTTCCGTGTCTTCTTGGCGACGCGGTCCCGCAGCTTCTTGGCGTCGAAGCGCCGACCACCGTCATGGACCCCTTCTCCACCTCCATCGCCACGCCCTCCACGCCTGAAACCGCACCGACCACCCGATCGTCAGAAGTCAGAACCACAAGCCACGGACGCGCACGCGCCGGAAACAACAACAGCAGAAGGAGAGGAGAGGATCACCCGGGCGGCGCGCACGCCGCCAGCGGCGCCCGCGCGCGGGACAGGTGTAGAGAGAGGTGGAGGGAGGATTGTGTCGTCCTCGTACCTGGGACGCGTCTGACGGAGGCCCGGATGCGCGCCGCGCAGCCGTCGCAGTGCATGTCGACCTTGAGCACGGCGGTGACCAGGGGCAGCGGCTTCTTCTCCTTCTCCTTGCCCCCCTTCTCGGCCTTGCCGCCGCCCTTCTCCTTCTCCTTGTCCTTGCCGTCCTCCGCCTTTTCCTTTTCCTTCTCCTTGTCCTTGTCTTTCCCCTCGCAGCCGCTGCCCGCGTCGTCGCCCTTCTCCGCCTCGGCCTTCTCGTCGCGCTCCTCCGCCGCGTGCTCCTGCTGCTGGCCACCGCCACCTCCGCCTCCACCACCACCGCCGCGGTTCTTCTTCTTCTGCAATCGAGACGACGATGTGGTTAATTAGACAGGGACGGAGGGAACGCGCGCGAGCAGAGCAGTTTGTGGTGGGTTGCGGGTGGCTTACCTTGCCCATGGCCGGCCGCCGCGTGGGTGCTCGAAGAACCCTGCTACCTTCGCTCTGCTCTGCGCGCGGTGGTGCGGTGGGAGGAGGGAGAGCGGCGGCCGAGTGTTCGCTGGGGTTTTAGGAAGGATGGCAGGAGTCGGAGGCCAGGTGGCCGAGTATTTCTGCCTGTGTGCAGTGCAGTGGCAGGTACGACCGTCCAGACCGGGGAAGCCGTGCTCGTACCACGGCCACCGCGTCCGTCCGTCCGACGGGGAGGATCGTCGTGGTACGCTGCGGCGAGGTGATCATTAACGAACGACCCGAGGAGGAGGATTAACTGTGGCAGCCATCGACCGGACGTACGGTCGAGGTGGTGCACTGGCGCGGCAAAAGGAAAGAGGAAAGAGGAGAAGAAAAGTAGAGGTGCAGAATACGGCGGCCACGTACGTACTACAGTTTTTTCTGGCTCCCTGTGCATCTGGCACGTACTCCCCTGTCTCCTCGCCTCCCCTCTGTCTCTGGCTCTCTGCGCAGCAGCTAGCTGGTCGCCTCCACATCAGGGTGCAAGCGGGACGTCCTGCGGGGGCCCACATGTACGCCGCAGATGGCCGCTACGCTTAAGCGGTGTGCCGCGTGGAGCCGCGTTGGTGCCGCGGCTTTTTGCGGCGCCGTGTACGCGCTAGGCAAGCGAGGGAGTGAGCCGCGTACGCGCTAGGCTAGCTAGCTCGCTATGATCGCTAGCGCCGCGTACGAAAACCTCTAGCTCGCTATGAACTCGTACTACTCCCGTACAGTAGCACTAGCATCAGGCTCAGCTCATGCAATTCGGTATACGGCAGCTTGTTCCCAACTCAGCAGGTCCGTCAGGCTACGTATTTGATTCTGAATTCATTCAGTACCAAGCCGGCCCGGAACCTGAATCCATATATACTACTACTGAACGCCGCCACAACAGAGTCAAACATGGAAAACATGTCCAGAAGCTTCCATGTCCAGAAGCATTGCTACTGAATCTTAAAGTAAACTATGAGCAGTAAGGCAGGTGCAGTTCAAGTGTTCAACAAACACGAGCTTCTTCCCAGCTCCCAGGTCATGCTAACTGATGCACTTAAACATTCACTAGTCATAACTGTAACACCAGAAGATAAGTTATGCGTAGAATTACTCAAGGGAAACATAGTCCAAGGATCAAGATATTAATCTGTTACAAACAATTGCAGCGGGGAATTCCCAGGAACAACTCCACGGTGCATTACATATTGTACAGGGTACATAACAGTAAACTATACGGTTCTTCAGTGTTCACTCATGACATAGTTGAATCCTTGAGAATCCACCGTCAAGTCACCAAAACTTTAATTCCTGCAAGTTGCATCAAAATGTTTGTACCACCCTACAAAAAAGATGACAATTACAACAAGAAGATCAAACAGAAAGGCTGTTCTTCATGATATTTTACAACAAGGACTAACACAAATACAACAAGAAGATCAAACAGAAAGGCTGTTTCAACAAGAAGATCAAACAGCAAGCTATAGTGCTGATCTTGAACTGCAATGTTTTGAGTACTGAATACTGCCAGAATACTGCAGTCACACTGACGTCTTTAAATAGTCAAACTTATAGCAGGATTCGTGTCCATATATAACACTACAGTACTGGAAATATCTACTAGCTGCAAATATCTGAGAACTATGTTCTTGACTAGATAACAACAATGAACAAAAGCATTGGATTGCATCATTATAAGCAGAAAAACCATATATCCTTGGCAAGACACCATCGAGCATGTATAAAGCATGGATTGCCAATACGTCACGGGCAATTCTAGAGAGCACGGGATATATTTCTGAAGTCAAACTAGAAACTTTTACAAAAGCGTGGCTGATTCTCTCAAGGGGGCATGTACGGCCTCACTGATTCTATGAAGATTGCAAGATTTCTAAGGGGGTTACTGATTTATTGAGTGTGCTAACTATGCATGCTGAAAATAGTTCTAACTGCCACACAACTAACCTGCTTCAGCTCTTTCTTCCTTTCAAAGCCTTTCATTCTTCCTAGCGTCTGAAAGTGGAAGAGAAATTTTATTAGCCACATGAAAATATTAAATGAGCCAAAGGAAAAAAGCTTAAGGGGAAATGCATACCGGCTGCCTTAAACCAATCCTGAAGACATATCAAAGCCTCAACGGTCGTGGGCTTGAGTCTGCTCCTATAATCGCTCACGACGCGTCCTCCCGTGCTAAAAGCGGACTCTGAAGGCACAGTAGAAGCAGAGATTGCTAATACATCACGAGCAATTCTAGAGAGCACAGGATATATTTCAGATTTTTTTTCCACCAAGATAGAATGTCAACCTCCTCCTTTCGAGGTGTCAACTGTTCTGTCAAATACTGATCTAGCTCAGTGCTTGACTGCTGTCTTTTAGACTTCATGTAATGATCCCACTCTGCTAGTGGGTCATTATCATCTTGAACCTCTTGAGTGCCACTATCTGTGTGTGACTCTCCAGCAACCTCTTTATTGTAATCATTGAAGAGCTCCAGCATGGTTTTCTTCACTTCAACCATCCATGTTTCCGCCTCCTTTTCAGTTCCAAAGTCACTCAATAGATACTCTAGGAGGTCATACTTGTACCTCGGATCATGAATAACAGGAATGCATGCTGACATGTATGTCTCCTTCCAATATTGATTGAATTTTGCTTGCATCTTTTCAACCATACTTGCAATTATTAAGTCCTGATCAGATGCTTCCTTCTTCTCAAATTTTCCATTCAAAACTGATTCTTCTTTTATTCAACAATTTCTTGATGTTCCATAGCTGGTAGAAGTATAGATGAGAAGTTGGATACTTTGAGCCTGATAGTGTGTTGGTTGCTGTGTAGAAGACCTCCAACACCTTCAGTACAGCTGCAGCTAATTCCCATTCAGAGTTCAAAGGAGAAAACATGTACTCCTTATCTTGATTATCTAGGGACTGGAATGCATTCCGAAGGGGTAAAGCTGCTTCTAGCATCAAGAAAGTTGAATTCCAGCGGCTGCTCACATCAGGACAAGGACTTCTTGCAGGCAGTCCTTCTTGCATGATTATTCCAACAAACTTCTCAACTCTTGCTTGTGAGCTTCCCACATACTTGACACTCTCTCTAATGCTATTGACAACATTTCTTATCACTTTAAGACCATCTTGTACTATCAAATTGATGCAGCTCAAAGTACGTGTGTACTATCAAATTGCGGCGGCTCCACAGCTCGGCCGGGAATCAATCCATCGGGCATGCATCGTTCGGCACTTCGGCGGCCACGAAGGAGAAACGATCCACCAAATCAAGGTCAGGCAACTTGCTTCAACAATTAATCCGAGGCGCGTGCAGCAAGTACTTCCTCCTCCATAAAATTAAATAGGATGACTACGTACGGTTTTTGTTTGTTTAAAATCAAACTCTTCATAGTTCGACTAGCTATTCAGAAGAAGAAGAAGAAGAAGAAGAAGAAGAAGAGTGTGAGACACAATTTTTTTCGAACCAATATAACTCGAACAATCATGCATGCAGCATATCTCCGTATCGTGAGGATCTCGGGCCGTACATGTCCATATATTCTTCTTTAAATTTGGTCGAAATTTTAAATTTTGAATGCAAGAAGAAAACAGCGTACACATTCCGGTGCGGCAATTACGGAGAGGTTACAGACGTTACTCCGATTTTCCAAGGGGATATTATGTGTTTTGGATTTTCAGAATGCGTAGTTTTCGTTGCTTTGTCAACAGAGGTGCATCGTAGCGTGGACATGCTCCTCGTACACCTCAGTGGCGGAGCCTAGTTCATGTCAAGGGGGCCATTGCCCCCCCCCCCCCCCCCCCCCCACATGCCTTTTCAACTAAAGAGTTTATATTAGTTAGATTTTCTTGCTTTGGCTCCCCCCAAGAACTCATATATGTTGTACTAGATCATCTGGGCGCGACATAGCAAATTATATAAATGTTTGTGAATCCCGTGTTATTGGGTAGAACAACAGCTTATATAACGAGGCAGACTATTGGTCACGTCAATCGCTCCCTCTTTCTTATCTCTGTCCGGCCCCTCAATCTCCAACCTTGCGGCTTCACATGCTTACCATCCCCTCACTAGGGTTCACTATCGCCGTCACGATCATTCTCACGTGCGTCTCAATATTCTACATGGCCTGGGTCAGGCACGTCAAGGTAGTGGCTATGTTGATGTTGATCATGATAATGCTTTTTCATTCTGAAGAACTGCATAGTGTGGGAGGCATCCAACATGTGTATCTGGGCCACGGGTGGCGTCCATGCGTCGTCCCTCAGGGATGGGACATGTGGAAGGGCCATGTAGGTACGGATTCATGGAATTTTCTGAACACTGATTACCTATTTGATTTAATTATTTTAATTAGCAATTTACTTATTACCTAGAGTGAGTTTCTTCCAAAAACTTCATTGCTTGATCACAAGCAGGGCCGGCTATGGTGCCAAGTGTGTGGCCTGCACATGGCCCACGATTTTTAGGGGTCCAATTTTTATATTTGTATAGAACCCTGGAGAAATTGCCCCATCTGATATTGATGCCAATGATCTATTTACTGAGCTCAAGTTTCTTCCAAAATTCATGCCAAAAGAAAATATTGGGCCTCTTGAAGTTTATAAAGCGGCACGATTGTTTTCCCAATGCAAGTATTGCATATAGAGTTTTGTTGACCATTCCTCGGGACTGTTGCATCGGCGGAGCAAAGCTTTTCTAAGTTGAAGCTATTGAAGTCCTACATGCGTACTACAATGACACAAGAAAGACTCAACGATTTGACCACAATAGCGCTTGAGGGCGACATGTTGAAGAAGATAAATTACGAGGATATGATTGAAGATTTCATTTTAAAGAACACAAAAAGAATGATGATGTTCAAATGAATGTTAGACAGCATTGAGACATATAGGTATGACTTTTTAATGTATTCAATTGTTGCGTAAATATTTTGTCATATATTAGCATTTTTTATTAATTTAATTTTTTGTGTGAGATAGAGCCCGTTTTAGATTTTGGCACAGGGCACCGTTGCCGTCCCGGCCCTGCTCACAAGTGATCAACGCATGCATCGTATCTACCTATTTACGCAGCATGCTTGTGCTTGAAAATAACTTCAACCGGTGGGATACCACGCATGAATCTTCACTACTTTAGGCCTGAGATTCTGTTCCCTCAACTACATAAAAACAGACGTGGTCTACTCTTCCAAAATTGAGCTGGCGCTTGCAAAAATTGCAAGGACTCGACTAATTGACACTCTCGCACTAATAAGATGCTCTGTATAATACTAGTGTTGATAGTTGAGGCGTTCGACGGACATAAACGGTTAGTGGAAGTGAGGATTGATCTTACACGTTTGTCGTGGTAAGTCTAGTTGATCATTAACGAAGATGGATCGATGACCCCTAGAGTCCGGCCAGAGAGCAAACCTTCGATTGTGTCAGATCTTGTACTAAACGATCGGGTTGGCAGGTAGGGTCGATTAAACTTTTCCAGATTAACCTCTTCACCGTCTCATTCTACGTTGTGATCATGTCTTCATTTTTTGATACAAATGGAGGGGCGGGGTTTTGTTGCTATGTTCCCGAAAAAAAACTGCAAGGATATTCATTAAAGTGAATTCGCACGCTTGGCCCGAGGTTCATATATACAATCCCGTAAGAGATGAATTTTGTGTTGGAGTTGGTGGATTTTTGTCTTACTCCTCGTAAGTCGTAACTCGTAAGAGATGAAAGAGGTTCTATGGAAGATGACGGGATACTATGGGATACAAAGGAGAAGAAATGGCAGCGAATGGAATCAACCGGAGTTGCTGTTCTCTGTCGAGGAAGTCGTTCCGTTCCCGGTCAACCGAACATGGTTGGGCCGGTGCTCAACAAGCCCAGACCGGTTGCCCCGTGGCCAGTTGGGTTATGGTCTCAACATAATTTACCCCACAGCACAGGAGTAGCAAAAAGTAACACAACGCCCACTAGTAGAAAAGGGGCCATCCGTTTGGGCCATCTATCCCGGCCAAATTATAACCCGGGATAGATGCACCATTGATCCCGGGTCGAGCCGTCGTGGCGCCCGTGGGCATTGGTCCCGGTTCGTGTTACAAACCGGGATCAAAGGGTCTCCCTGCTATATCATCTTCTTCCACCCCGAGCTAGCTCGAGTTCATCACCATTTCTCCTCCATTTTCCTCTCTCCCACTCAAATTAATCCCCATTTTTTTGCACCATTTGAGAGGATTGAAGGCACCCCATCTATTCAAAGGTTAGCAACATCGTTCTTTCCTCCGGCGTTGCAACTTTAGCTCATTTCGTTGCTAGTTTAGCTCATTTCAATTTTGTAATGCTAGCAAGGTGTTTGATGAAATGCCCAAGCTAGAAAGTGTATTTGCGAGCTCAAATTAATTTATTATTTGTGGATTTTAGTGTTGTCCCCGTCTCACCGCCGTCGATAGCCCGCGTCGTCCCGTCACCGGCACCACTTTGGTGAGCCTCTTTTTTATCTTTTATTTTTAAAACATATATATACTTGTATGATTTAAATGCATATTTATTTCTTGTATAATTAATTTCTTATGTTTTTTATATGTATAGTGTCATGGTTTTGATATCCGTCCCCGTCGGCCCTCGTCCGATCTATGATTCGGATGTGGTATATTTTCATAACTATTTGTTTCGTTTCGTGTTTATCACACTCATGCCCGACCAACTTGACGTAGAGATATTTTTATTTAGGAGGTAGTTGAACCGGAAATTCCAGTCGACCCTATTGTCGAGTATTTTAAAAAGGAAAACGACGATTTGAAAGCAAAATTGAAGATAAGCGAAGATCTTTGTCTCCAATACCTAGAAGAGAAGAGTGTATTGGACTTGAAGATTGCCGACATCGATGATGCTTACGGGGTCGTCGTCGCTGCTCACGAGATGAAGATGGAGGCAATGCGCTTGAAGCTTAAAAAGATTAGAAAATATGCCATTAGTCGAGAGGCTTGGTATCATTATGCTGTTGGTTCAATAGTTACCTTAGTTGCGATTTTGATCGCATTTGTTGTTGGATTTAAATTCTTTAGATAGTTGTATGTTAGGTTCAATTAATGTATGTTTCATTAGAACAATGTATTACATTTGGGCACTACTCTACTTTGGTTTTAATGTGATGAACTTGTATTAATTAATTTGGTCAGTACTATATATTTATGATGTAGTGTAATGGTTTTTGATATATTTATATAATGCAGATGAGCCGGCAATGGATGTACAGTGACCGACGCGGTCTCGACTTTATCAATGGCATGCATAGTTTTCTCCGTGTGGCTAATGATAACAAGCCGTCGAGTGGTTATATTCTTTGTCCATGTAGAGTCTGCAAGAATAAGCGGGATTACTCTACGTCAAGAACCATTCACGTCCACCTGTTGGAGGAGGGTTTCATGGATGGTTATTATTGTTGGACCAAGCACGGAGAAAGAGGGGTTATGATGGAAGAAAATGAAGAAGAGGATAATGACACCTATCCTACGTTCACTGCAGACGGTGATACTCCAATGGGGGAAGACGAAGCTGAAGAAGAGCCCAATGATGATGAGCCCAATGATGATTTTGGCCGGGCCATTCTTGATGCACGGATAAACAGCGGAAGTGAAAACGAGAGGTCGAAGTTGGATAGCATGTTAGAGGATCACAAAAAATTGTTGTACCAAAATTGCGAAGATGGCCAGAAGAAGCTTGGTACCACGCTGGAATTGCTGCAATGGAAGGCAGAGAATGGTACAACTGACAGAGGATTTGAGAATTTGCTGAAAATAATAAAGAAGATGCTTCCAAGGGATAACGTACTGCCCCCCAGTACGTACGAAGCAAAGAAGATTGTGTGCCCTCTAGGATTAGAGGTGCAGAAGATACATGCATGCATCAATGATTGCATCCTCTATCGCGGTGAGAAGTACGAGCATTTGAATGCGTGCCCGATATGCGGTGCGTTGCGGTACAAGATAAGGCGAGATGACCCTGGTGATGTTGACGGCGATCCGTGCCCCAGGAAGAGGGTTCCTGCCAAGGTGATGTGGTATGCTCCTATAATACCACGGTTGAAACGTTTGTTCCAAAACAAAGAGCATGCAAAGTTGTTACGATGGCACAAAGAAGACCGTAAGAAAGACATGATGCTGAGACACCCCGCTGATGGGTCGCAGTGGCGAAAAATCGACAGGACCTTCAAGACGTTTGCAGATGACGCTAGGAACATAAGATTTGGTCTAAGTACAGATGGCTTTAATCCTTTCGGGGAACAAAGCTCCAGTCATAGCACCTGGCCTGTGACTCTATGTATGTATAACCTTCCTCCTTGGTTGTGCATGAAGCGGAAGTTTATTATGATGCCGGTGCTCATCCAAGGTCCGAAGCAACCCGGCAACGACATTGATGTGTACCTGAGGCCATTGATTGAAGAACTTTTAGAGTTGTGGAGTGACGAAGGGGTACGTGTGTGGGATGAGCACAAACAAGAGGCATTTGACCTACGAGCGTTGTTGTTTGTAACCATCAATGATTGGCCTGCTCTTAGTAACATTTCAGGACAGTCAAACAAGGGATACAATGCTTGCACGCACTGTCTAGATAAGACTGAAAGTATATATGTAGGCAACAAGAATGTGTACCCAGGTCATCGTCGATTTCTTCCACCTGAGCATCCCGTAAGAAAGAAAGGCAAGCATTTCAAATGTGAGGTTGATAACCGGACGAAGCCTACCTGCCCTGATGGTGATGCTATATATGAGATGGTCAAGGATTTAGAAGTAATCTTTGGAAAGGGTCCTGGCAGTCTATCTGTTCCGAAAGACGCCAACAAGCGCGTACCCTTGTGGAAAAAGAAATCCATATTTTGGGAGTTACCCTATTGGAAAATCCTAGAGGTTCGCTCTGCAATCGACGTGATGCACGTGACGAAAAATCTTTGCGTGAACCTGCTAAGCTTCTTGGGTGTGTATGGGAAGACGAAAGATACACCGGATGCACGACTGAACCATCAACATATGCACGAGAAGACGAAAGACGACCACCTTAATCCAGAGAAGTATCAAGGTCCTGCCAGCTACGCTCTTACCAGAGAAGAGAAGGAGATCTTTTTTGAAGTCCTGAACAGTATCAAGGTCCCGTCTGGCTTCTCGTCGAATGTGAAGGGAATAATTAACATGGCAGAGAAAAAGTTCCAAAACCTGAAGTCTCATGACTGCCATGTGATTATGACACAATTACTACCGGTTGCATTGAGGGGGCTTCTACCGGAAAATGTTCGACTACCCATTGTGAAGCTATGTTCATTCCTCAATGCAATTTCTCAGAAGGTGATCAATCCATTGACTCTAGGAACTTTACAGAAGGATGTTGTTCAGTGTCTTGTCAGCTTCGAGTTGGTGTTCCCACCATCCTTCTTCAATATTATGACGCACCTCATAGTTCACCTAGTCGAAGAGATTCAAGTTCTCGGTCCTGTATTTCTACACAACATGTTCCCCTTCGAGAGGTTCATGGGAGTCTTAAAGAAATACGTTCATAACCGTGCTAGGCCTGAAGGAAGCATCTCCAAGGGTTATGGAACAGAGGAGGTCATTGAGTTTTGTGTTGACTTTATTCCTGACGTTAACCCGGTCGGTGTTCCTCAATCGCGCCATGAGGGGAGATTGCGTGGAAAAGGAACACTAGGAAAGAAACAAATATTTTCTGACTGGGATTCTTTCAATCGAGCACACTACACAGTTCTACATAATTCGAGCTTGGTGGCTCCGTATATCGAGGAACACAAGAATACTTTACGCTCATTAATGGCTGAAGAATGCATTGAAAAAGAACACTTGAAGACTTTCTGCGGGTGGTTGCACACACGTCTCATTAATGACAACACTGTCGAAGAACAGCTAAACTTGTTGGCCAGAGGACCATCTTCGACTATATTGGCTTTTCAAGGGTACGAGATAAATGGGAATACATTTTACACGGCCGACCAAGATAAAAAGAGCACCAACCAAAACAGTGGTGTCCGCTTTGATGCATCAAACAACAATGGGACAAAGGACACATATTATGGGTACATAGAGCAGATATGGGAACTTGACTACGGACCTTCTTTCAAGGTACCTTTGTTCCGGTGCAAATGGTACAACCTGGATGGTGGGGTAAACGTAGACCCGCAGTACGGAATGACTACAGTGGATCTCAAGAATTTTGGGTATGACAACGAACCATTCGTACTAGCCAAAGACGTGGCTCAGATTTTCTATGTGAAGGACATGTCTTCCAGACCAAAAAAAAGAAAAGATAAGCAAGCGAAGACATCATATGATGAGCCAAAGCGTCACATAGTTCTTTCAGGGAAAAGAACTATCGTGGGAGTGGAGGACAAGACAGACATGTCAGAAGATTACAACAATTTTGAAGAAATCCGGCCCTTCGCAGTGAAAATTGACCCAAGTCTCGCGTTAAATGGAGAAGCTTGTCCATGGCTACGGCGCAATCAGAAGAAAGTGACGGGTAGAAAGTAGAAGAAGATTGTGTAATGAGGAGGATGACGACGACGATGACTTCAACTGGAGCGACCATGGAGAAGAGGTCGGCGGGCCACAGATGCAGGAGGCCATTGAAGCCTCCTTACAGTCCGTTTTATGAAAAGTGTGAGTGATGTGTAATAATGTAACTGTGTGAGTGAAACGATCCGTATGCTTCTTCAGTCCCGGTTGGTAACACACCCCTGTGATGGTTCCTACTCTTTGAGATCGTGTGTTTCGTTTAAGCGACGTCCCCGAAAGATAAACAAAACTACGAAAGCAATTAAATCAATAGATATAAAAGAAAAAGAAAACACAAATAGAAACAAGAAAAAAAAGGCCTTTAATGACAACACTGTTGAAGAACAGCTATACTTGTTGGCCAGAGCACCATCATACAGCCCAACGTTGGGCTCAGGTTTTCTATGTGAAGATGCTCCATGGTTAAACCTTTATGTGATGTGTAGTAATGTATTAAAGCATTAAAGTCGTCGTGAGCAGCAAATCGACCTTCGATCCACAGCGGCAAGACGTCTCTGATGATCTACGACCGTCCCAAAAAGTGTTGGGAATGTCGCAGATCATCAGAGCGCCTTGCCGCTGCTTGGATCGGACCGAGGGGCATGGCTACCACTTCCACCACCACCACCACCACTCCCACCTCCTCGGCAATTCATCATTGCGTCACCCTAATCCAGTGGCTGGATTCAACCTACCTGAGGGCTTGTGTTTCCAACAGCGTCGTTGTGTTGTCATTGTTCACCGACCTACAGGAGGTGGCTCCAATGGCTGGCCGGTGAACAAGGACGAACACAATAATGCCAAGGAACATGCCAGCAGGTAGGCTAAATCCAGCCATTGGATTCGGTGGCGAAGGTAGATGCTCGTTGTGTGCCGTTCGCTGCAGGGACGCCGCTATTTATAGGCGATTAGAAAGTGTACCTGTGGATGAGGTGGGAGTGGTGGTGGTGGTGGGGAGTGCTGATCCAACAGCTCACAAGCCCTCAAAAGAAACACACCCCTGATCCAACGGCTCACAAGCGCTTGAAAGAAACACACGATCCGTGTGCTTCTTTAGTCCCGGCTGGTAACACCAACCGGGACTAAAGGCGGGCTTCGCGGTCACGACTCGTGTCAGTCACACGTGTCCGCCAGCGGTAACCGTCGCTTTATAAAAGGGGATTGCAGAATAATTCAAAGCAGGGAACATTATTGTCCTCACTTTACAAAAACATCATTGATCAAATATTCAAAAGTATCACGCATACATCTTTATTTAATCCATAATACATCACGAATAATATAACTAACTTTTGCCGGGTCCTAAGCCGCGAGGTGCTGAGCGGCCGGCGGCTTGCACCCAAAGATAAGGAACCATCACTGGGGCAATACTCACATGAGGAGGATCCCTATGAAGTGTATACCACATATTGTCATGCACCGCTTGCGTATCCAACCTAACCAGGTAACGACGGACGTGCTCGTCCTCCTCTCTGATACGGTGACGCACCTCCACCTCGGGGGCCGGCGGCCTCTGCACCGAGGCTGGCCCACGCGACGGCCACCAAACAAGATCCGGGTCGACGACGTCACCCGGATTCCTCACCAAACTACGCGTCCCGGAAGACACCTCCCAGTGCCAGCCCGGCGGAGCCCAGTCCCGGACACTGCCCGGTTCCAACAAATGGGTGGTCGTCATCGATTCCCGCCGAGATCTGAAAAAATGAGTGGGGAATTTGATCAAACAACTAAGGTGCGTGCAACCTAGGTAGGGGAGGGAGAGGGCAGCACCTTGGCATGGGGACGGAGGGGAGGTCCACGGTGGTGTGGAGGATATAGCGCGGCGCCGGCGGAGGCCACGGGCGCGGAGGAGGGCGTCGAGCGGCGCAGACAAGGGCGGCGGCGGCGCGGAGTAGGGGAGAGAGCAGGGGCAGGCTCTCAGGTCTCCCGGCCCCTGGCCTTTATATAAGGAGGAAAGATAAACCTTATCCCAGCCCCCACCAACCCCACCTTATCCCGGCCCCTGGCCTTTATATAAGGAGGAAAGATAAACCTTATCTCAGTCAAAAATCAAATTTATCACGAAAGCAATTAAATCAATAGATATAAAAGAAAAAGAAAACACAAATGGAAACAAGAAAAAAAAGGCCTTTCATATATATTGGACCATTTAAGTTAAATTTTAAAAAGAAACTAAAATAACAATTCAAAAACATGTAAAAGAAAAACAAAACTACAAAAGCAATTAAATTAATAGATGTAAAAGAAAAAGAAAACAGAAATAGAAATAAGAAAAGGAAACAAGAAAAAAAAAAGAAAAACACCATTCATCCCGGTTGGTAACACCAACCGGGACCAAAGGCCTGTTGGGCTTCGCGCGCAATTTTTCGCGGCCCAGACAGACCTTTGGTCCCGGTTGGTGTTACCAACCGGGATGAAAGGGTCTTTCATCCCGGTTCATGGCTGGAACCGGGATGAAAGGTCTTTTCCGTTTAAACCACGGGCTTATAGTCCTCCAATCCTCTACCCCTTTGTACCTCTATATAAACCCCACAAGGGTCAAATCTCAATACAAAATAACAAATATTAGGGCTTCAATATTTTGTACACATGCATGCATGAAACATATTTTCATATCGTGTGGATTTGGTGTTGTCGATGTCGATATATTTTTCTATATAGTTGGTCAAACTATTCGAATTTTGACTTTAACCAAAAACTATAGACACCTGTTTTACTATGGAGAGTACTACACATGTTAGTGCGAGCATGCAACGGGTATACATAGTATCGCTGCTCCATCAGTAGAAATGCATCATCACGTGGGCGTACGTGTGTGTGTTAGTACCACTCACAGGCGGAGCTTAATCCATGTCAGGGGGGCACCGCCCCTCACCCACCCACACACCGGGTTTTGCAAATGCATGACGATATTTTTTTTAGAGAGTTTAGATTAATTAGATTTGTATGTTATTACTCTGGATTAGGGATATTGCACCTCCTTTTGCAAATGCATGAATCGAGCATGGTTGGGCCGGTGCTCAACAAGCGCAAACCGGTTGCCCGTGGAAGGTGGGTCATGGCATATTGTCAGCATAATTTAATTACTTACGGAGAGAGGCTTACGCGCTGGCGTGGAACCATACGTGGAATCCAGGTGGCTAGATTGGAATTAAAAGATTTCGCAAGAAAAGAAGAAGATTGGAATTAAAAGATCTTCTATTCCCCATCGTGCATGTTTCTCCCAGGCGACGACGGTGCCGCGAGCGTGCCGCTGCGGGCTCCTCCGAATTGTCCAGGCAAACTCCCCTATGCATGAAGCGGCAAGCTGTACGTCGCCGGCAAGCGGCAAATCGGCTCCTGGAGCCGCGTCGGTCTCAGCATGCAATACTTGCGTGCGGCTGTCTAGAGGTTTTAGCACATAACACCACTTGTTGGGGCTATTTTTGCACAGAACCACAACCACAACTTATTTTTGCGCAAAACACCAACGTTTGCGGTAATTGTTGCACAAAACACAAAACTAATCATTAACAGTCTTAATAGCCAATTAGTTAGACGGGCACACTGTCAGCACTAGCAGTCGTGCTCCTTTAGCACCAAGAAGCAGCGTGCGGGCTTGGCGGCGATGGCCGGGAATAGGACCTCTAGTCACCTCGATTCCTCCATGCCAACCCCTCTTAACACTCACCTGGCACTGCTCTCCCATTGATCTGGATGAAAGAGGAAGCGCCAGACACCAGGTCATGGGCTAGGCCCCTAAGCAGGTCACCGTGGCGCTCGATCTGTGCCACGCCCACTTCCGCCTGGGTCCAGATGAGCGGCGCCGTCAAGCCGTCAGGCCCCGGCTCGGTCTGCAGCTTCATGAATTACGGGCTCGCTGTGGAATCCTCGATTCCTCGGTCTGCGAGTCACCGTCGACGCGCTCATGTACAGTCAGCTTTTCCTGGATGCGGCGCGGAGCGCGTGTGGGGCCAAGGTGAGCACGGCAGCGGCGAGTTCTGCAGCAGAGCACGTGGCGGCGGCCAACCGGAGATGGGGAAGATGAACAGTAGGACCTGACGGTTCTGTATTTTGCCCTGACAGTGGGCCCAACAAGGTTATTAACTGCTAATCGCCCTATTTTGTGTTCTTTGCAACAATTACGGCAAACGTTGGTGTTCTGCGCAAAAAGAAGTTGCGGTTGTGGTTCTGTGCAAAAATAACCCCAACAAGTGGTGTTATTTGCTAAAACCTCGGCTGTCTACTTCTCGTCTGCGCCGTTGTCCAGGGTCTACCGGCCGGCGGCCGCTCCTTGATGTTTTAGCGCTCGTCCCGGTCGTGGGCCTCATTGTCTTGATCGAGCCATCCATGCCGGAGCCGGAGCCGGAGCCGGAGCCGGTGAGCAGGAGTAGATGGCTCTGCTGCCTTGCCTTGGCTCCTTGTGCATAAGGCGGCGAGCCGGTGATCCACCTATATAATTGTATCATCGCTGCCATAAAACGTTCGGTATACTTAGCGTGAAGCATTTCTCTAATCTCTACCGGTACTTTGTTCAATAAAAATAATAATCTCTACCGGTACTTCTGGTCGTTACCTGTAATTAACCGTGCTGTGTCTATCCCTTGCAGCTGTTTTCGCTGAAAAGGTTATCATTTTGAATCTGGTCTGGTGTACGTACGTAAAACTCTCTGAAAAACACCCCACACAACCAGGATAAAAGAAACGACGCTTTCGAGATACCGGCTTTCCTGCCTGCCCGCCTTGGCTTCTTCCGCCTCCACAGTGCCCAGCTCTGCTTAACCCTGACCTCACCACCAAAGCTCAACTCACAGTGGGCTCTGCGAATGTGCATGCACACCACACTGCTCCTCTATGGCTGCCGGGCCGGGTAAACCAAAGCAGCAGCAGCAGAGTAATCGCAGTACGTACAAGCTCCAGACTCGTCCATCGCCCTCCCAGTCATCTCCTCTCTGTCTCCTGTTCCGTGTGCTGCGCTGGGGCTTGGCATCGCCCTCCCAGACAGGCTTGATCGATCTATACAATTTCCCAGAATATACACATAAACGGACACTGCACTGATCGATCGATTTCAATTCGTGTCTTGGCAGCTTGCTTGTAGGCGACGGCAAGGGATGGACTGTCGACGTGAAAGCGGACGGAACGAACAGGCCTGCTTCGCTTTCCCGGCTCGGCCTGGCTGCTTCTGCTTGCAAGACAGACAGCGGCTAGACTGATCCCCACCCTCAGAACTGGCTGACGGCAGGCCCCACATGCAAAAGGCAGGCAAGCACGAAAGACAGTCCTGCCTTCAGCTTGCCACTGCGCCATTGTTGCTGCTACTGCTCTGTTCTGCGTACTCGGTACTCCTCCCTGGCCGGCAGACCACTCTGCCTGCGCGCGTACTCCGGTGGCTCGATACGTCCCTGACACAAATTGAACCGTGAAAGACACCAGATCACGACTCAGATTTGGAGCATTAGTTTCACTTGCTCCACCAGATGGCCATGCATCGGTTGCGTGCACTGCTGATACATACAGACGTGGGTACAAGTGCCTACCGCCCGTGTGTT
Organism: Poa pratensis; assembly: GCA_947311845.1. Lineage (NCBI taxonomy): Eukaryota > Viridiplantae > Streptophyta > Magnoliopsida > Poales > Poaceae > Poa > Poa pratensis. The sequence goes on from CAMZMU010000126.1 coordinate 4,368,622, forward strand.
GACGGGACGAGACAGCCGGACAAGACGCATTGCCAAAACGCAGACCACAAAAGAGTGAAAAAGCAGAGGTTGGCGTATTGCCAAAAGGGTTCAGAGATGATTAGCAAAAGCACAGTACATCACATCGTACCATGCGCGCGATCATACTAGCGATTACATCTGCAATTCTACTACTGCTGGAGCATAGTTTACTGCTAACCGACTGAACAAACACGCCAAAATATATATTTACTAATCTACGGTACGTAGCACGCGCGCGCTGATGCAGCCTGGCCATGCCAATGCCATGACTTCGTCGTCCCATCGCTCCGGAACGAGGTTCGCGCGCGCGCGCGGACTGGGTGGGTGATCAGTAGCCGTGCCACGCCGGCGCGCCGCCGCCGCCGCCGTAGTAGTAGCCGAGGCCGTGAGCCGTGCGGGCGCCGGGAGAGGATACGCGTACGCGCCCAAAGAAGGAGCAGGCGCGGCCGGGTAGTAGGACGGGGCGGACGAGGACAGCCACGGGTACCCCGCCCCGTATCCCCCGGCGCCGGCCCCGTTCCATCCACCGCCGCCGAGTCCCAGCCCCATCAGATGCTGCTGCTGGTTCGCCCACGCCGCCGCCGGACCCTGCTGCAGCTGCAGGCTGGCCAGCAGGGCCTGCTGCTCGGCGGCGTCGTCGAACGGGTCGCCTTTCTTCCCGCCGCCAGTACCCTGATCCTGCTTGCCGGCCGGCTCCCTCGGCAGCAGCAGGTCGACCTTCTTGCCGGTGGCCCTGCGGAGGCGGCGCCGGAGCCGCTCGGGGTCGGCCGTCGCCAGCAGGCGCACCTCGCCGATGCTCTCGGCCGCCGAGCTGTCGAACGCCTCCACGCCGTCCGCCTGCGTGACGTCGCGCACCGCGGCGCGCACCTTGTCCGTGCACCCGTGGCAGCGGCAGTGCATCGCCACCTTGAGCACGAAATCCCTCGGCTCCAGCAGCACCGCCTCCTCCCCGCCATTCTCACATCCACCGCCGCGGCCCTTGCCGGAACTCTTCTTCTTGCCCATGGCCGACGGACCCGACTGGTTGGCTCTCTCACCGAACGAACGACTTGGAGGAAGGAACCGGAGCTAATGAGGAAACGAGGAGATGGATGCAAGTGTGGCGAAACGAGGAATGGCATGGCGTGCTATATAGAGCGACGGGACGAGGCGAGCTACCGTTCACGTGTAGCAGACTAGCAGAGTGAGTGTGTGTGTGTCGTGGGACAGAGGAGTCAAGGTCGTGATGAATCGATCAGTCAGCAGGAGCAAACTGAAGAAAGTGAGCTGTTTCCCGATGTGATTGGCTGTCTTGGAAGTGACCACTCACGATTACTCGCTCTCGCTCAGGGAGGGAGAGAACTTCTTTGACCGCCGGCCGGGTACTGCCGAATCCGTGCTTCCTTCGTTCCTTCTCTCGTAAGGAACACGAACGCACACATTAGGCAATTTCTACTTAGCACTGATCTTGAACAACAACGAGGTAATTCATGTCCATGTCGTGATGCTTTGGTCTGGTCTGGTGCCCAAAAACGGCTTTGCAGAATTCCCCATTATTAACAAGGAATGCCTTGGCGAAACGAGACATCATCTGCCGAATCTGGATGCCGTTCGGTCAATCTGCAGAATTTGGTATCTACACAGGCATTGCCGATGGATGGAAGGATCGATCGATCTTATTGATGGCGAACCAAACGTCTGCCAAATCCTGTCTCGTGATTTTTTTTGTGTGTGCGGATCTTTCTGTCTCGTAATGGGAAACTTTCCCGCGCTAAGTTTCCCCGCCGTGCTTATAAAGCGCGCGGCGCCGCTCCCTGTCGCATTCCACTCTCCTCTCTTCTCCCCTGCTCCACACTTCCGGCGGCGAGTAGCAATGGCGGACAACAGCGAAACGGGAGGCAGCAGGAGCGGCGCGGCGAAGAGCTGCATCCGTAAGGAAGACCGGATCCCCGTACCGTCGGGGGTGCGGCTGCCCAGCTGCGATGGCTGGACGTTGTCTGCGCTAGGCTACGTCGTCCCTCCTCTGCCGGAGTGCCGGAGGGGGACCGGCTCCGGCAGCTCATTCGCTCGCGTCGCCGGCAGCTGACCTAGAGCAGCGGGCAGACTCTGAGTACGCCGAGGACAACCCAAACAGGGTTGCGCTTCTCGAAACCCAGCGTCCGTGAGCGGTCGATGACCATGGCGGCCCCATTTTCGAAAAAAATCTATTGGTAGCGCCGGTGGGGCGTGCCGCTCCCAATAAACGGCAACGCGTGCCGGCGCGCCCAATAACATTTGTCCGACATCGTTGCGGGTCGCTCTCGCGTCGGTGGAGATGCTCTCAATACCAAAAAGACTCGAACCAGTTGACCGGACTCGTCAGAGTCGCGCCGCGTGATGGATCAATCATACACGCTGGGCCATTTGTGTCCACGGTCCAAGATCTGACGACTTGCTTCGCGGTACCGACGCGTCGCTCTGATCATTTCCTTGATGGTTCCTACCTACAGCGCTCCACTTGGTTCTTCATTTTTTACTACGTACATAGCAAGAGCCTAGATCTTGTTGATCGTGAACCGAACGTTAGCCAAATCCTGTCTCGGCGATTTTTGCGGATACTGATCTTTCTTGCACCGGCAAAAATATGCCCTTTCTTTTGGCCAAAACTGGCTGCATTACATTCCAAAATAAACGGCCTGGATTTGGATGGAATATGCGCATCGCGTCGTGTATCCCAATGATGGTGTTATAAACGACAAGTAGTAAACGATGCAGAAAAGTAGGATCAATACAACGTGTACACGACATTTTAATGTGCAAAACCCTTCCAAATACGAAGAGAAAATATCGTTGAAAGTAAACGAGAGACGAGCAAAAGATGAAGAGAGACCACAAATGATTCAACTTTGGTTGACGATTTGTACAACTTACATACAGTGTCAGGAGACGCATTCGGAGAGGCGTCGGTTCGTAGAGACGCGATACAGGGAGCAAGCGCCGTGACGATTGCCAAAGTTGCAACTGCACGAGTGAGGGGAAAGCGGGCGGTTGCAAATTGGCAAATTGGATTATCAAAAATTGTGTATTTTGTGAAGTAGGTACCACACATAAGATTACAAATTGGAATATCACAATTTTCACACAAAGTATATCATATGGGAGGTATAAACACTAAATATTTTGGATTTTGAGCCTTTTAACTATATTTTACTCATTTAATGAGTTTTTAGCATTTAGTAGAAATAGTACTCCTTCGTCGCCACTACGGGAGCAGTATTTGTTTATGATTATTTGCCAACATATTTTTGTATAAACCAAACTAAAGCCCAACTAGGGGAAGTAAAAAACATCAACCGCCATTTTTGTCACTCCTTCATCGCCATCCTAGGTTGTAGCCTTGAAGCCCCGGACTCGTTATCCAGTTGTATCTTTGCCCCATTATTAAACACTATTGATCTTTCCGGTGCGGACAGAGTTGGTCGAAGAAGCGTAACCAGGATCCGGTGGAGATTAAATTAATTATATTTTTATATTAAAATTTTATACTTTAAAATCATTTGTAGCATGCTAAGGTCTTATCAAGTGTAATTTTCTATTACTTACTTGACATAGTTAACCACATAATAAATTTACCAAGTTGAGTGTTGTTTTTTTATTAAGTTGTAATGTATATCGATAAAAATAAACACTGGCATTGCACTATATTCAAAAAATGATTTGTTACATTATCTGTTTCACATTTATGTTTATAATTGCATAAACTATATATCATTATACATATGTATGGTAGAGATATCTAAATCATATGGTCTAAAAATATTTTAGTAAATGAGTAGTTAAGCATATATATCTACAAAAACCTCTAGAACTTAAATATTACTGTTAAAAATATTCTTTATTTGGTTTTCACATGGTAAATTGTTTCATGAGAGTTATTATGGATTCAATATAAATTGTTCGATTTGATATTTGTGGAGATTAGTGGGTTTATCCCATAATTTAATCGATAGATTTTAATTCATTGTCTTGGCACTTGGCAGCTTAGGTTTGCCCTGCTTGCTAAATCCTATCTTGTGAATTCTATGGTAGGGAGCTTTCTGGCACCGACAAAAACTTGTCATTTCTTTTGGCCAAAACGGGAGAGGATTCAGATGGATTTTGCGCCCGTAGTGTTTGCGCCCCAACTCCAAATGGGATGGAAGCAACTTGAGATCCAAGTATCCAGCCACATGGAGAGAGAGCCAGGCTTGACTGCTGCTGCAGCGATCAGAGCAACATGCAGCAGAAGGAGCCGCGCAACTCCTCGCAGAAGAATAGCAAATTACTCGAGCTAGTTGACCGGAAGTCGCGCCGCGTGGTCGATCGATCGATCACAGACGGTGGGCCATTTGTGTCCATGGTCCAAATCTAACGACCTGTTTCTTTTTAATGGCGGTACCGACGCGTGGTCGACCGTGATCATGTACTTCCTCTATAGTTCCTACATCGCTCCAATTGGTTCTTGTTATTTAACTACGGGCTCCGTTTCAAATTAGAATATGTTTTAGATATTTTAATATGTACCATGTTGATACTAAAATGAGTGAATTTAAATGGAACTAAAAAACGTCTATATACATTTGAATCGGAAAAACCAAAAATCTTATATTTTGAAACGGAGGTAGTACTACACATGAGCGCATGCCCATGCTGATGGATTCTTTTGGCGAGGCAACATTAGGTTGGCCATCGAACGATCTTGTGACAATTTTTCCCCTCCCCACCCGTGCCGCTCCCCAGGCGGCACCGGGGGCGCCCGCCGCCGCGCCTAAACCAGCCCTCCCCCGGCGCCACCCCGCCGCCGCTGTCGCCGGCTCCTGCGCCGCGGTGGCGGCGGGCCCCCTGCTGCCAAAAGGTGTCGGGGGGATCTCTTTTCTTGCGTTGGCGTCGGCTCCCGTCGTTTTTTCTGCTGGGGAGGAAGACGACGGCTCGCCGGCGTGTTTAGGCCGGGGCGGCGGCCCCGGAGTCACGGTGGAGGGTGGTGGATGGTGGTCGCCGGCTCCTTGGCGCGGTGGTCGCGCGGAGGCTGCAGATCGGGCCCGGGTTCTGCTGGATTCGGCGACCATCTCGGGGTCCACCGCGCGTGGCAGGCTGGCCGGGGTGCGGCGGTTCCGGCCAGTGCCTGCAGCTCCGCGGCGGAGGTGGCCACGGAGAGGACGGCGGCGCGGCGGCGCCGCATCTGCATCTGGCGGCCGCAGGTCGCTGGTGCTGCATCTCGCGGTTCGGGCCTTGGCGTCGTGAGGTGATGCCTGGCTGTTGCCGTGGTGGTGGGATGGTGGGCGACGCGGCGCGCACATTTCCATGTTCTGGATGCTTTTGCTCTTGACATGCAAGTTGTTCCGTGGGAGAGGAGAAGAGCCGGGCGAAAGTCTTTGCTGAACTTGTTCAGTGCCGGTGACAAACCACGCCTTTGCGGCATGTTTTTCCTCCCTGGAGGTGTCATCGGAGAGCTCCTCTTCCTCTCTCACATGATCAGCTTGGACTTTCCGGGTGAAAACCTGAACTCTGGTTGTCCAGAGTGGGCGACAATGGCGTCTTCGTCACTTCCCTCTTGGGGGTGTCGTCTTGGAGAGTTGTTTTGGTGGCACCTTTTGCGTCAGGGTTGGTGGACGTCGGGGCAGCGGCCCCGGGATGGCGGATGTGCGCCGAGGCGGTGGCCTCGGGCAGCGGTGCAGTGGTAGCTCCATGAGGCGGGGTTGCGGCTTGACACAGCTTTGAGTGGTGACCTTGAGCGGCGGGGGCGGCAGGGTTGTCGGCTCGGTCGGCGCATCCCAGCGGGGATGGTTGGACGGTATGTCGGGGCAGCGGCCCCGGGCATGGTGTGGCGGCCGTGGTCTGCGGGCAGTGGTCCTGTGTAGCTCGGGCTACAGGCTTCTGAGCCGTGCGGCGTTGCAGCTCGGGGGCGAGCGGTGCTATGTCGGGGCGGCGGCCCCGGAAGGTGGTGTTTGGTGGGCTTCGCAGGGCGCAGCAGTGGTTTGCGCAGGGCGTGAAGTTCGTGGTGAGGCTTCTGTGGCGAGGATGATGATGATGAGCGATGTCGGAGACGTGGCTGTGGCTGCGGTAGTCGGCTCTTCTCCGGCGTGTCCTTGGGGTTGCCTCGGCGTGTTTTGTTGCTGTGAAGTCGAAGCTGCTGTGGTGTTCCCGGTGGTGTACGATGACTGGCGGCACATGTTCCTTTCGGCGAGTTTCAACGGCGCCAGCCTGCCTGGTTCTCTCTTCTTAGCTCTTCTTCGGACTCGGAGCTGCGTTGTCTTGTCGCAGGGGCTGAGTGGCACGGATCTTCTTTTGGCTCCGCACGGCCACGACAGTGTGGGTTGGCTCGACGGCTGCCTGCGGCAGAGTCGGAGTCGCATGCTCGGAGTTTCGGGTTGGCGGGGTGGCCCCCCAGGGGAGATGTGATGACGATGACGCCTTCGTGCGGCCTAGACGAGGCCCTCTCTTGAGCGGCGTGTGGGGTTTTCTTTTTTGGTGCCGCTCAGCGGTTGTGTTGGTTTTCGCCGGGTTTGGCCGGCGAGTGGTGCGTTGTGTTGTATGGTTTTTGGCCGGTTTTCCTTATAAACTGTCCAACTCTTTTTCGGCTTAATCAATAGATTGTCTAAGTTTCGAAAAAAAAAGTTGGCCATCGATCTTATTGATGACGGCAAACCGAACGTTGGCCAAATCCTGTCTCGTGAATTTTGGGAGCCAAAACGGGCTGGATTCGGACGGACTCTATGCGTGGCGTTGTGTCTCAGTGGGATGGAAAGAAACTTGCACCAAACTCCAAAGCACATAGCTTTGGCTGCTGCTAATGCGGCGATCACAGATAAACAAAACAGCGAGACGCGCCTATAGCGCGGTGGTAAGCATCGCATGCGTGCGTGCTGCCCGCCCGCGAGTTCGACTCCTAGGGGGAGCGAATTTCCCGGGTGTCTCACCCCGCGGTACTGTTCACTAGGAACAGTGCGCGCGTGACTGTTTATTAGGAACAGTGATCCAAGCGCCTCCCACGCGTGTTTGTGCCACAACTGTCAGAACTCAAAACACGTGTGCTCCGTGTGTGTAGTTGTAGGTCTAGCTTGTGTACTAGGGGTGTGCGTGCGTGTGGTGTGAGTGTGGTGTGAGTTGGTACATGAGTTCAGATACTACAACTGTACCCCAGATTGAGAGGCACCAAAAAAAAAAAAGATAAACAAAACAGCAGCAGGAGGAACTGCGCAACTCATCACGGTACAAATGAACACAGGGCAGCAGCAAAGACTGAAGCCCATTGACCAGGCCCGAGTCGCGCCGCGTGATGGCTCGATCGCACACACACTTGCCACTTGGCCACTACGCTGGGATCTGATCTCCAGTCCCATGTTCCATCGAAATCTAACAACTTCCTTTCATTTTACTAGGGGACTAAGCGCGGGCTCCGCCGCGTCCGTGGGCTAAAATTTTGAATTATTTAACCGTAAAATTGTTGAAATTCAAATATTGTCTAGGTTGAAAAGTTGTCCAAATTTTTGAAATGGTCAAACTGGGAGCTATTCATATTTGAATTGTTTTCACGTTTATTAAATGCTTAGATTTTGCGTTCATGATCTATCTGTAATATTTTGTAAGCGCGGCCTCCGCCGCGCCTGTGGATTTGAAAGAATTTTAGTTTTTTTGGAGGATTAAATCTGAAATTTGGAGTGGAAAGTTCCGGTATGGTTTTCGTTTCTTCGTAATTTTTTGTAAATGTTAGCAAATTTGAATTTCTCAAATGTGCTTGCTTTCTTTTACACAAATAGTTGGTTTTACGTTTTAATAACAGTTTTTTTGTGTGGCTATGTTGGCACGTTTATTGTGTTTTTTGCGTTTATTAAGTGCGCCGATTTGAAAATCGTTTGAAATTTTGAATTGTTCAAACAATTTGATCATATGTTGTAAGTAGGTGTTTTTTTGTGTCCATGTTAACATATTTGCCATATTTTGTTCGTGCATTTTTTTTATTTGAATAGCTAAACGCATTTGAATTCGTTTTGAGGTTTACGAAATACAGAAATTTGGAAACCACTTGGAAATCTCAAATTTACAAATTCGTCGTCTATATTTACTTTTATATGTAACGCATTTGAATCCCTATTGACGTATACGAAATACACAAATTTAGAAGGCATATGAAATTTTGAAATTTGAATGTTGATCGTGCATATTTATTTTTGTGTCACCATTTTGACATGCTTGTTATTTTTTTGTAGACATACCTAAAATTATTGGACTACATTATGTAGGTTTTTTTTTTCAAAATCATATGAATAATTTGGGCTTAAAAAAAATTGTAGACATATCTAAAATTATTGGACTACATTATGTAGGTTTTTTTTTTCCAAAATCATATGAATAATTTGGGCTTAAAAAAAAACTGACAGATGGGGCCCACTGTGACGTCGTGCTGACGTCACAGTGGCCACATCCCGCGGCGGCGTTGGGCTCGCCGGCGGCGCGCCGCCGCGCCCCCGGACGCGCGCGTGGGCGTGTCGGACGCGCCTCGTCGCGGGGAGGCGGTAGGTGGCGGCGCCGCCCCCTTTTGGTCGCCGGAGCGGCCTGGGCGGCGCGCGGACGCGGCGGAGCACTGCGCGGACGGCGGCGTTGATTCCGGCGGCGTCGCAGCGTCTCGGCGGCTAATCAACGGCGAGGAGGGTGAGGGGAGAACGGCGAAGCTCGGCGCCTGATCAGATTCGTGCGGGGAGGGGCGGAGACGGCGGGCGCGGCGTCGGCGGCGCCGGCGAACTCGGCCATCGCGCGCGAGAGAGAGAGGACGGGGATGGACCCGTGGCGTTTTTGCACGGAGGTCCTTGGGTTTTGCGTGATTTACAGATCTGTCCTTCGCGGGGGTATCTGCATAAAGGCTGCGCCAAAATTCGTGCATGGGCGTTCACCGGCTGCGACCGGGCGGACGGGGTGGTGACCGGAGCCACGTGTCGCCACCCCGTTGGTAGCTAAGCTACAGTGCGCGCGGGGGCGACGTGGGTTGATCTGGACCGTCCGATCACGCAATCGGACGGCCGTGGATAGCCCGCGACGTGGAACGGCGGAGAGGACGCGGATTCCTCCGTCTTTTATATATAGTAGAATTACTAATGGCGATCCAACGCGTGGTTGACGCAGGACTTGGCTTCTTTTACTTGAAAGCACGGCTCTGTACTTGCAGCATCTCTAGTTCTGGCAAACGTCCATGAAATGAAATTACTCATGGCCATACGAAGCCTTGGAGAAGGCGCCGAGCAGTGCTAACTGCTACGCGCATCGCTTGCAAGGCGCGGCCGGGCTCCTCGGTGGAGTTACAGGAAGGCATCGCCAAGGCCATTTCGCCGTCTTTCTGGGCTGTCCAGTGCCTGAAATATCAAGTTAAGAAAACGTGATCATGAATCGGATCGGATAGCAGGTGACCAGAAACTGCCTAGACTGAATGTGGCATTCAGTGTTCTATTCAGTGTTGGTGGTACCTGCCCAACTGGGTTCTTGGTTTTGGTTGGCTACTTGGCTTAGATGCCGCAGTGCCTCCTTCAGACATGGCTGTTTGGATTTCTATCTTCACACGCTTCTGTGTTCTGTGTTAGTTCATGAAACAGACAGCAGATCTCCTCTGGGTTCATTGTCCCGATCACTATCACCTTTGCTTTCTCCAACACCAGGTCAGCCCTCTCAGTAAGATGAAGGCCAAAATTTAGATCATTTGCGGATGCAGTGCAACAGAAGATATGCACAATTACACATACAAAAATGAACTACTATGAGTCTATCACAAATAGTTGCTGATTTGAGTGCCTCGCATATGTACCTTCTGAGTGGGCGATCTCTCTTACCCCATCAGTGATCTTCTTGACGCAGCCACTGCACTGGCAATGCACGACGACCTTCAGGATGCAAGTCTTTGGCACGTTGTCCTTTCGTTGTCCCTGTCACACATTCATAAGAACCTCTCAATCTCATAACTTAGTATGAAGAATTAGTTGTACCATGGCTGTGTACATAGGTTTCGATGCTCGGAGGAACATAACTTTCCCATGATCACTTTTGTTGTCCCTTGTCCTAATTTGGTCTTGAAACTTCAGTTTTCCACGAAGAGTGTGAGTATCTTATATTGAGAGCAAAAAGGTGAAGCACCAAATAAAAGGTTAGCTATTGCTGTGATTGGCCATAACCTTCTTGACATTATTATGTGTGAAAGGGAAAGCTTCTATCTTTTTTGAGTTCAAGGCATTCTGAATCTGACTTTAGTTGACAAGTATAAATAAAACTTAGATATATTGATAACAAAATTGATGTGGAGAACTTTAGTCTCCACATCGTGCACCTTAACTTTGCTTGCCGGCCTCGCCCTAGCCGTCCTCGTCCGGTTCGGCGTTGTTGGGGTCATGGCGTCGGCGGTTCATAGCGTCGGCGGCATCATCCTATGACAAAATGCATAATTGAAAGAATACAACGCCGGTTACATGCACATAATTCACATAGCCGGCACCATTTATTGCACACAATTCACATTGCCCCGTGGTCGGGCCGGCACCATTTATTGCACACAATTCATTACATGCACATAGTTCACATTGCCGGCACACTTTATTGCACATCACACATAAAAAAGACAAGTTAGAAACATACCTCGCCAAGCCCGTCCATTTCGCCGAGCACGTTGGGAGCACCATCGCCGAACAGCTGCTGCCGGGAAACGGCCCTGGTCGAGGCGCTGATCGTGCCTCCCAATAGATGTAGCTCGGGCAACTCGATGTAGACGGCGATCCTCGCATTCTCATCGGCTTGCTCGATCGGCCGATGACGCCAAGCGTATGATCTCCTCTGTCAAGAACCCCGCCGGCAGTTCCGCTAGCTCCGCCGTCATCGCCTTCGGCTGCATCACTAGCGTCTTCTTTTTGTTTGTTGGCGGTGCGAGTCTAGGCCCCATTCGAGGCGGTGACGAAGGAGGTGTGCTGCGGCGGCAGTGGCAAAATAGATGTGTGCGATGGCGGCGCCAAGGAAGAAAACTTGAGAGGTTTGTGGAAATGAAGGGAAGAATCTAAGAGGTTTTGGAGGCCGACGCGCCAATGTAATGGGTGTGAAGAATTTGGTGCCAGGCCCTTGTCTACGACAAGGGGTCCCGCCCATCGGAGGGTTTCTCCGGCCACTGTCCGGCGCCCCGAGCAGGGCTCCAACTTTGCAGGTCCTCTCGGGGTGCCGGACAGAAACTGAGTCAGATCGGACACTTGGTGGTGCCGGTGTGATCGTCTTTCGTGTCCGGCACCCCATTGGAATTTTGGGGGTGCCGGTGTAGATACTCTAATGTAGGACGGAATTAGTGGATACGTGGCACCAATCGAAAGAGCAAGACTGCATATAATGGTGGTGCATTCGGTGGGATTAATGGAGATCCTTGGCTGCGCACAAATACATTAGCAGTTTCCTTGGTGGAGCATGGATGTAACCTCCATTAATGTAGTGCTTGCTGATTAACAAAAAAGGGGGTTTGACTGATTGTGGTTTATGAATATGAGCAGTTTGGCCTGATATAACAAAGTTTGTCGAAAAAATAACACCCACCAAGGAGTGAACCCTGAAGGCCTGAACTGGACACTCTCAAGACACCAGAGAGTTGAGAGAATGGACGATCAGGAGGCAAGTTGCTCAACTCTAGAGATGTGATGCTGACGTTTATGAAATGCAATTAGGACAAATTAACTTAAATTTGGGGCTTTATAAATTATTTCAGCTAGTACTAACAAACACATGGAGCAATATAACTGGTTCAGAAACCTAGTCTTCCTCCTCCGGCTTGGATGCTCACACAAACAGCTGTTATATATGCTGAACATGCATGATATTGTTATAACTGACTTCAGCAGGGATCTTTTATGGTACCCTCAAATGAATAAGAGCCATCCATTTTCATGGATCCAAAGGCCCATATCAAATCATATACTGGAGCTAGAAACGGGACTACCTCAACCATTCGTCATAGAAAATCAAATACAGCAGTAATCCATATTCTTAGAATTAATTTTTGTTGTTAATCACGGCGGGCAGCGAATTAATATTGGAGCTGTGGAGATGCAACGACTTGGACCAAACGAGTCTCTCCAACTCCAGGACTCCAAGTTCAAGTAGGCAAAGCTTCTTACATTGAATCTGGCAGAAAAGGAGCCAAACATGCATCAGGCGCAATGTTAAAAATTGTTGAAATAAGTTGTGACAAAGATACCAATCATTAGTGATGGAAAAGAGACAACGAAACTGCCCAGCAATTAAGCAAATTGGAAGCTTGGTCGATCGTGACAAATCAATCGAAAGAGACGTCGTAACGGCCGTTGGCGCGTGGACTTGGACTTGGATGCAGTACGTGGAAAGGACGACTTATTCGTCCTGCTCTCATATACTACCACCCAGCAGAGCTATAGAGGTACCAACCCACACAAAGAGGATGGCCGAGCCGAGGTCGCTTGCCCCTACGATCCTCCTAACGACTTGTTCCCTTCTTCTCTTCCACCGGAGTTCGTCGGAACCAGCAACGGCGGGCACCATATGCATTCCCTGTGAGCGGGACGCGCTTCTCGACTTCAAGGCCGGCCTCACCGACCCCGGCAACTTCCTCTCGTCGTGGCAAGGCGCCGATTGCTGCCAGTGGAAGGGCGTCGAGTGCAGCAACCGGACCAGCGGCGGCCACGTCGTCATGCTCCAAGTCAACAGCGCGTGGGCATACGGCCCGAGTCCGGTGTAGAGGAATTGGATGCAACTCTCGATGTATTGATCGGGTGCAATAGCACATATATATAGGTACAAGAGGGGCAGCCGTCCTCAACTATACAAGGAAGGAGGAGACTTGCCGTACAAGCAATATACACATATACCATATCCAGTGGCGGAGCGTGAATAAAACACAAGAGGGGGCAAATTACATAGAGGAACATAAGTTTTGCATGAAAAAAAAAGGCCAAGTCATAGAACAAATATAAAGGATAATGATGGAATGTCTTGATGATTTTTTTTTTGTTCATGCAAAAAATAGCAGATTTTTTATGTCCAGAGAAAATAAGATTTGCTAATGGTCAAAGTACAACCAAATATGACCAACCAAACTAGAAAGGAGTCTTCCCTCCTTTCTAGTTTTTATCTTTCACACTAGAAATTATATCTTCTTACCTTGTTTTCAAATCAATTAGGTTTATAGGTTCCTCTGGTTATTGCTCTTCTTCTTCATTAAAATATGCATCAATAGTTCAATACATCTACAACTCTGAATTACCTAATCTGGGTAGGGCTGAGGGCATCAATTATATCTCAATCCTTTGAAATATTCAGAACCTTAGACTTGGTAGGGGCATGGCGCTACAGCCTGCAGCCCGACAGGACTAGGACCTAGCGTACAGTGGAAGGGCAGCAGCATCACCAGCGACAGAGCAGTGGCACGGGAGCAGCTACCAACCAGGTTCGCTTCCGTGTGGTTAAACTGAGCAAAAGAAAGAAAGTAGGCTTGCTGATGGGCTAGGCCATGTGTGGTGAGCATACCTAGTAAACAGAAATTTTCACTTTGGAAGGGGGGGTCGTAGCCCACTTTCGCCTCCACTACGCTCCGCCTATGACCATATCTCAACACCCCCCGCAGTCGAAGCGTCGCTGCGGCCGACGCAAAGGCTGGATCGAAACTCCTTGAAGGACGCCGTAGGTAAGCCCTTCGTCATGATGTCCGCAAACTGCTGGGAGGTGGGAACGTGTAGTACACGTACATGACCGAGAGCCACCTGTTCACGAACAAAATGAATATCCAGCTCTATGTGCTTGGTGCGACGATGATGAACCGGGTTGGCGTAGAGGTAGACAGCGGAGACGTTGTCGCAGTACACCACTGTGGCCTTGCCGACGGAAAGGCTGGATCGAAACTCCTTGAAGGACGCCGTAGGTAAGCCCTTCGTCATGATGTCCGCAAACTGCTGGGAGGTGGGAACGTGTAGTACACGTACATGACCGAGAGCCACCTGTTCACGAACAAAATGAATATCCAGCTCTATGTGCTTGGTGCGACGATGATGAACCGGGTTGGCGTAGAGGTAGACAGCGGAGACGTTGTCGCAGTACACCACTGTGGCCTTGTCGACGGAGTAGGAGAGCTCCTGGAGTAGTTGTCGTAGCCAAGAGCACTCGGCAAACCACGTTGGCGACGGCACGATACTCCGCTTCAGCACTCGAGCGAGAGACCGTGGGCTGTCGCTTAGACGACCACGAGATGAGTGAGGGCCCAAGATAAACGCAGTACCCCGAGGTGGAGCGCCGCGTGTCAGGGCAGCCGGCCCAATCAGCATCCGTGTAGGCGACGATGTCCATGGCGGTGGAGGCATGGAGCGAAAGAGCAAGGTCCATGGTGCCGCGGATGTAGCGGAGAATCCGCTTCACCGCAGTCCAATGAGCGTCGCGAGGAGCGTGCATGTGTAGGCACACTTGCTGGACAGCATACTGCAGCTCCGGTCGGGTAAGAGTAAGGTACTGCAGGGCACCGACGATGGAGCGATAGAACGGTGCATCCGGAGCCGGAGAACCATCCGTCGCGGACAGCTTGGCCTTCGTGTCGACGGAGTAGACGCTGGTTTGCAATTAAGCATTCCAGCGCGCTCGAGAAGCTCATGGGCGTACTTCCGCTGATGGAGGAAGAAGCCTGTCGGAAGACGCGCCACCTCGATGCTGAGGAAGTAGTGGAGACGACCCAAGTCCTTAAGGGCGAACTTGGCACGAAGACGGTCAGTGAGCTGTCGAAGAAGGTCGGTGGTGCATGCTGTCAGGATGATGTCGTCGACATAGAGCAGCAGGTAAGCAGTGGTGTCGCCCTGGCGATAGACGAACAGCGAAGCATCGGAGCGTGTGGAGCGGAACTCCTTTCCCCGCCGCCGGCAAGCTTGGGGAGCGCCGCCCCTTAGCCTCCCTCCTTCATGGCTTCTTGGGAGCCCTCCCCCATGGAGATGGGATCCATGGGGGAGGCAAAAACGTGGCTTTTGGTGGCTGAAATTCGTGGGTGGAGGAGTCCTCCACGAATTAGGTTTCCTCCCTTTATATATCTTCTCGGATTTCCGTCACCCCTTTTAGGGTTCCACCAAAACGGGCCTACAGGCCGCGTCCGAACTCCGATTGGGCTGATCTCGGGCTTAAAATCTTCGTATGGAAAATTGTGACAACTTTCGTAACAGCCAGGTCTCCATTTGACGTCATCTTCGAGGGTCAAACTGGCAATCTTCGTAAAAAGTTCTCAGACAGATTTCAGGAAAGTCCCAATTCGACTCCAACAAGGTTTCCTCTTGTATTCTTGATAATTTCTACACATCAAAGAGTAAAACAAGAACATTGTGCACTTTTGCAACTATTAGTAGGTTAGTCCAAATAAATAATAAACTTAATATAAAACAAGTGCTAAAAGCATAAAAATGGCATGAAACAATCAAAAATTATAGATACGTTTTGGACGTATCAACATCCCCAAGCTTAATTCCTGCTCGTCCTCGAGTAGGTAAATGATAACAAAATAATTTTTGATTGTAAATGCTATGATCAGGTCTTTAACAATTGCATGATGTATGGATAATAAAACTTAGCAATCATGTTTCCTAATGAAAAGTATCAACGAACTAAGAGCTTATAACATGAAATTTATAAACATCAACAAGATTGTAATGACCATAATAAAGCATGATAGAGTGGTATCTCGCTTGCCCTTAATTGTGGAGCAAAACATAAATGCCAAGGCACCTCTGAAGTTCAAGTGAAGACTAGATATAGAGATATCAAAGATAAAAGCATCATGTTATACCTCAATTAATCGTATTCTGGGACAAGCACATTACACTAAGAACGACAGCTATGCTCTCGAAGAAGTGCTCAAAGAAAGGATGGTGACTCAACATAAAAATAAAAGATTGGCCCTTCGCAGAGGGAAGCAGGGATTAACACGTGCTAGAGCTTTTTTTTTAAAAACAGAGGTAAAAATGTTTTGAGAGGTGTTTGTTAATTGTCAACGAATGGTAGCGGGTGAGAACAGTATTCTACCTGTCAAACGGACTTTTAAGAGCGGCTCCCATGAAGGACGTTATTTCTACCAGCAAGGCAGATCATCCCTCTTTCTCTTTGGTTTACACACATTCAGGTATTTCACTGTTTGTCATTGCTTACTGATGAATCAGGGCAAAAGTGTGAAGAGAATTAATTGGTTAAAGTTGTAATTAATTGGGACTGGGCACCCCGTTGCCAGCTCTTTTTGCAAGTTATTGGATAAGCGGATGTATATGCCACTAGTCCAGGTGTAAAAGTCCATTTGACAAATAGAATAAAGAATAACCACACTAATTCCTCATGAGCTAGTAAACATTGACACAAAAAGAGAAATATTTTGAAGGTTTTAAAGGTAGCACATGCAAATTTACTTGGAATGGCTTGAAATACCATGCATAGGAATTTTTTGGTGGACTCTTTGGGATAACTTGGTTTTAAGGATTTGGATGCACGAGCAGCATTCCCGCTCAGTACAAGTGAAGGCTAGCAATAGACTGGGAAGCGACAACCACGAGAGCGATAACGGTCATAATCATGCTTGCGACAAAATAAAATTAACGGAGGCATAAAAACGATACTAAAACTCTGAGGCAAAATAGATCATCAAGGCTTAATTGACTTTTATTTTTCAGTCATAACATGTGTGAGCATGTGCCAAGTCGATTCAAGTGAATTATTCAGAGGAGGATACCACAATACCATACCATTTTGAACAGGACAATGCATGTTGATATCAAAATAACATAATATGCACTATTAGCTAGTTGAGACTAACCATAAGAAAACATAAACTACTAAACAGTATTATTCACACATCATTTTTAAGTTTCAACAAGTAATCCATTAACCAAGTAAACATTGAAAACAGAGGATAAATAAAATATGTGACGATCCACTTATTAATGTAACTGGTGTTTGATGCTAAGATAAATAGATAATAAAATACAGCCGCTTCAAGTTTAGTTAAGTTCCTATGTTGCTCAAAAAACAAAGTTTAAAGGTTTGCAAACCGTGGGGTTATTGATGAAGAGGGATGCGGGGACATCCCCAAGCTTATGACTTTGGTAATTCTTCAATATTCCATAGTTTGGTGTTCCTTCATTCTCTGTGAAAAAACTTCAACACAAAAACTTTCCCATTCTTTTCTGCGGTTAGACATTAGTACAATAGATAATATTTCCCAAGTGCTACTATTAAACCAAATAAAATTTTGTTTTTAAGTTACAGAAAGGTTGCTTAAATGGCCAACTTATAAATGAAAGGTAAGAACCATTAAAAATCAAATGAAAACGAAAAGAGGCCACTCTTGCAACAAAAGTCAGAATCTGTCCAGAAAAACAGCAGCTGGAAAACGCAATTTTTAGGTGCACTTAAACATGCCCGAAATTTTAGCCAATTTTTGTACATGCAGAGGATTAGGTGCTACAACATCAGTAATTTTTTCGTGATTTTTAGAGCTTCCAGTAAAATATGAAAAATCGCGCAATAAGCAGTAGATACCGAAAACAGAAAATCACTTTTTACATATGTATCAACTAAGCTAAATGGATAAAACTTGGTACTTTATTTTTGATAAACTAAGAAACCAGAGGCTAAGCAAGACCTAAACATGCTAGCTACAGCAAGGAAAACTCTAAAAAAAATCAAAAGTAAAACCCAAATAAAGAACCAAACAAAGAAGCAAAACAAAAGAAAATATTTTTGTTATTTTGAATTTATAAGTGAAAGTAAAGAAGCAATCGAAACCAAATAAGAGCCTAATAAAACTAAAGAAGGTAAAACCAAGACATATAAAAGCAATTATAATACAAGTTAAGACAATACATATCATGTGGACGGGTAATATAGAGTATGAACGAGACAACCTCATGTTAGTTGATGAATAGGGGGATGACTCGGGCATCCCCAAGCTTAGATGATTGTATCTTCTTGAATATGTTCTTGGGATGCACCTACACATCCCCAAGCTTGAGCTCTTGCGTCTTCTTATTCATCTCATATCACCATATTGATTAGATCTTATAAGCTACATCCACATAAAACTTCACAAAACTCATTAGTAGGGTTAGTACTCATTAAATAAAATCCACTCATGTTCAAGCATTGACAAGTTTTATAATTTTTACTCAACATTAGCCACTGTATATACTAAGGTGTTCATGATTTCCGTTGTCCGTCGAAAAACTAATGAAACTAACAACACCAAGTACAATATTGAATAAACAAAGAAATCTGTCAAAACTGAACAGTCCGTAAAGATGGCATTCAACGAGATAGTTAAGTAGCTCAAATCGAAAAACTTTAGTCTAATGAAAGAAAGATAATAATCTCAGGTTTATGCACAAAAATTTTCAAGTCAAAATACTATTCTGAGATTTATCACGATTTTATTTACAGAGAAGCACAAAATCTGTCTAAACAGAACAGTCAGTAAAGATCGAATTTTTCGACCTATCTACGTACCTTAAATCAGAAAAAGTTAGTCTAATGAAAGAAAGCTAATAAGCATCACTTTGCACTCAAGAAATTTCAGATCAAGATCACGTTCTGGTGATTTTAAACATTTAATACGGTGGAGCACAGAAAATCTGTTTCTGGACAGCAAAGTAAAACTATCAACTTTCAATTAACTAAAGACTATAATTAGCATTTTATTTTTATGTACAGAGGTATATACACAATATTTACATGTTTTTAATGAAAAGCTTCCATGGAAAGATTTGTTTTGGTTTCATAGGCATGAACACAAGTGTTCAAGGTCGACCCCCATTTAACCATTACTCATCTTTCCAATCACTTTTCTTTTTGAAAACGTTTTTAGATAACAACTACACCTAATTTTTTTTGTAATTCGCATTCCCTATCCATAGTAAGATAAAGAACAACTTAATACTGAAAATAAAAACTACTTAGAGATAAAGCAAACAAGTGCACACAAGAACATTAACCTACGCTATGGCTCCCCGGCAACGGCGCCAGAAAAGGTCTTGATAACCCACAAGTATAGGGGATCGCGTGTAGCCTTTTCGATAAGTAAGAGTGTCGAACCCAACGAGGAGCTAAAGGTAGGATAAGTATTCTCTCAAGTTCTATCAACCACTGATACAACTCTACGCACACTAAACGTTTGCATTATCTAGAAAATAAAACTACGGTAGCAATACGGGTATGAGAGGTAGTTTTGCAAGATAATAAATACAAGAAAGTAAATGTTAGTGCTGCAGCAATAAAATACACTAAGTAACCATATACTAACAGTACCATGAGTGTGGAAAAGTGGTGGTAATTGTGGTGGCTTTGTCCAAGATTAATTAGTGAAGGTACTTGGTTCATTGTCTTCGATGCAGTTTTCTATGTGGGAGAGGCTAAATATACATGCACTCCACTACTTGGGATTACAAGTACTATATGATTGGATTGTTAGAAAGCATCCGCAAATACTAACAATGCATTAAGGTTTCCCCAACCATAGCCTTAAGTTCAAGGTCCTCTTACTCCCATACGTGCAACTAATCGGTTCGCGTTCTCAGGTTTCTGTCACTCCGGCAGAACTTCCCCCGCTTCGTTACAAATACTACCAACCCTAGGGTGTTTGATCCATGCGCGCACAAATATAATGGACACCAAAGGACAGCACCATATAGACATACAACTCTAATGAACCTCATGCATTCAATTAAGCAATCAAAAGACAAATAAACTACGGAAACATGATGTAAATCATAGGATAAATATTATAGCATCAAACACCATGTTTACATAGGACGGTACAGAGGTTTGTGGGAGGATGAACCACTGAATACAAGGAGGAGATGGTGATGGAGATGGCGGTGAAGACGGCGGAGAGGGAGCGCGGCGGCGCAGGCGGCGGCGGCGCCGGCGGTGCGGGGAACTCCTTTCCCCGCCGCCGGCAAGCTTGGGGAGCGCCGCCCCTTAGCCTCCCTCCTTCATGGCTTCTTGGGAGCCCTCCCCCATGGAGATGGGATCCATGGGGGAGGCAAAAACGTGGCTTTTGGTGGCTGAAATTCGTGGGTGGAGGAGTCCTCCACGAATTAGGTTTCCTCCCTTTATATATCTTCTCGGATTTCCGTCACCCCCTTTTAGGGTTCCACCAAAACGGGCCTACAGGCCGCGTCCGAACTCCGATTGGGCTGATCTCGGGCTTAAAATCTTCGTATGGAAAATTGTGACAACTTTCGTAACAGCCAGGTCTCCATTTGACGTCATCTTCGAGGGTCAAACTGGCAATCTTCGTAAAAAGTTCTCAGACAGATTTCAGGAAAGTCCCAATTCGACTCCAACAAGGTTTCCTCTTGTATTCTTGATAATTTCTACACATCAAAGAGTAAAACAAGAACATTGTGCACTTTTGCAACTATTAGTAGGTTAGTCCAAATAAATAATAAACTTAATATAAAACAAGTGCTAAAAGCATAAAAATGGCATGAAACAATCAAAAATTATAGATACGTTTTGGACGTATCAACTGGCCACCCGCGAGACACCGCGAGCTGGAGGACGGTGCGAATCGTCCCTGGCTTGACAACCGGGGTGAAGGTGTCGGTGAAGTCGACGCCGGCGCGCTGACGAAAGCCGCGAACCACCCAGCGGGCCTTATGACGGTCAAGAGTGCCGTCCGGATGGAACTTGTGCTTGAAGACCCACTTGCCGGTGATGACATTGGAATGGCGAGGGCGAGGAACAAGCTGCCACGTCTGGTTGCGCTGCAGGGCATCGAACTCCTCCTGCATGGCCGCGAACCACAGTGGGTCGCGAATAGCCGCCCGAGCTGAGGCCGGCAGCGGCGAGGGTGTGGCGGCCGAGGGCGGTGAAGGTGCGGGTGCAGAGGTCGACGCGGTGAGCGAGTACTCTCCCGCAGTATATCGCATGCTCGGTCGGAAGACGCCAGTCCGGGCACGGGTGACGGGACCTGGAGCCGAGGGAACGGCTGGTGGTGACGGTGAGGCAGCGCCCGAGCCGACGCTCGAGGGCGATGCGAGCGGTGAAGCAGCGCCCGTGTCGGAGAGCGCAGCGCCCGAGGCGGCGCTCGAGGGCGATGGAGGTGGCGACGTGACGCCCGAGTCAGAGCTCGAGGGCGACGCGGGAGGGGGTGCCACGACCGGCAGCGCGGCAGGAGGCGCAGCTAGAGCCGGAGGAGCGCGGCGCCACGGGAACTCGACCTCGGGAGAGGGAGAAGACCCCGCTGGATGTCTCTGTGCAAACGGAAAACACAACTCGTCAAAGTAAACGTGTCGGGAGGTGATGACGCGGTGAGAGACCGGATCATAGCAGCGATAGCCCTTGGTGTTAGCCGGGTAACCGAGGAAGACGCAGGGCACGGAGCGGGGGGCAAGCTTGTGGGGTGAAGTGGCGGTGGTGTTAGGGTAGCAACGGCAGCCGAAAACTCGGAGATCATCGTAGGACGGAGGGGAGCCGAAAAGGAGATGGTGAGGTGCGTAGTGCCACCGAGTACAGCAAGGGCGAATGTTGATGAGGAGGGTGGCGGTGGCGAGTGCATCGGGCCAAAACGAGGGTGGGATATAGACATGGAACAAGAGGGTGCGGACACAGTCGTTGAGGGTGCGAAAAACACGTTCGGCGCGGCCGTTTTGCTGGGAGGTGTATGATACGTCTCAAACGTATCTATAATTTTCGATGTTCCATGCTGATATTATATCAATTGCTACATGTTTTGGTTATACTTTATATCATTTTTATGCATTTTCTGGGACTAAGCTATTAACAAGATGCCACAGTGCCAGTTCCCTGTTTTCTGCTGTTTCTGGTTTCAGAAAATCTATTAAGGAAATATTCTCGGAATTGGACGAAACAAAAGACATCGTCAATAATATCACGAGGAGATCACGGAGTCCAAAGGGGAGTCGGAGCAGACCCACCAGGGGGCCACGCCACACTAGGGCGCGGCCCAGGGTGGGCCCGCGCCCCCCTATGGCGTGGTGGCCCCCCTCGGCCACCGACGCCGCCTCTTCGCCTATATATTCTCCGCGACGCGAAAACCCTATTACGGTCGATCATATTCCACGAAAAGTTCAACTTCTCCTCCCTAGCTTGCAAAAGAGCATTTGTAATATGCTTTGTAAAAGCCAAATTAATAGTGCTAGCATTGGGACTTCTAGCTAATTTTTGCAAGAACATAATAACTTCAGAGATGTTACAATCATCAAAATCAAAATCATTATTGTCAATGGTGGTGGAACCATTGTCTCCAATAGTTTGAAAAATTTCAGCACTTTTATCAGAAAAAGTTTCAGCAGTTTTAGGCAATTTCAAACGCTTAGCAGAAGTAGTAGAGACATTATCAACACCAATAACATTACCATCAATAGTAGGAGGTTTACTAGCATGTGAAACATTAGCATTACTAGTGGTGGTGATAGTACAAACTCTAACTATACTATTCTCTTTTTCAAGTTCTTCCTCTTTTTCCCACCTAGCATGCAATTCAGCCAACATCCTAATATTATTATCAATTCGAACTTGGATGGCATTTGCTGTAGCAAATGACTTAGTATCTTTAACTTCATTAGGCATAACTTTCAGTTTAAGAATTTCAACATCATGAGCAAGACTATCAACTTTAGAGACAAGATCATCAATTTTTTCAAACTTTTCCTCAACAGTTTTATTGAAAGCTTTTTGTGTGCTAATAAATTCTTTAAGCATAGCTTCAAGATCAGAGGACACACTTCTATTGTTGCTGTAGGAATTACCATAAGAATTACCATAACCATTTGAAGGATAAGGCTTATAATTGTTGCTACCAAAATTATTCCTATAAGCATTGTTGTTGAAGTTGTTGTTTTTAATGAAGTTTACATCAACATGCTCTTCTTGAGCAACCAATGAAGCTAAAGGAATATTATTAGGATCAACATGAGATCTACCATTCACAAGCATAGACATAATAGCATCAATCTTATCACTCAAAGAGGAGGTTTCTTCAACAGAATTTACCTTCTTACCTTGAGGAGCTCTTTCGGTGTGCCATTCGGAATAGTTGATCATCATATCATCAAGTAGCTTTGTTGCTGCACCTAAAGTGATGGACATAAAGGTTCCTCCAGAGACTGAATCCAATAAGTTCCTTGAGGAAAAATTTAATCCTGCATAAAAGGTTTGGATGATCATCCAAGTAGTCAGTCCATGAGTGGGACAATTCTTCACCAAAGATTTCATTCTTTCCCAAGCTTGAGCAACATGTTCATTATCAAGTTGTTTAAAATTCATAATGCTACTTCTCAAGGATATAATCTTAGCAGGAGGATAATATTTCCCTATGAAAGCATCTTTGCATTTTGTCCAAGAATTAATACTATTTCTAGGCAAAGAAAGCAACCATTCTTTAGCTCTTCCTCTCAAGGAGAAAGGAAAAAGTTTCAGTTTTATATATCCCCATCCATATCCTTATACTTTTGCATTTCACAAAGTTCAACAAAGTTATTAAGATGGGCAGCAGCATCATCAGTACTAACACTAGAAAATTGCTCTTTCATAACAAGATTTAATAGAGCAGGTTTAATTTCATAAAATTCTGCTGTAGAAGCAGGTGGAGCAATAGGAGTGCATATGAAATCATTGTTGTTTGTGCTAGTGAAGTCACACAACTTAGTATTCTCAGGAGTACTCATTTTGAAAAACAAAATTAAACTGAATTAAACAAGTAACTAATTTTTTTGTGTTTTTGATAAAGAGAGCAAACAAGACTAAATAAAAATAAACTAAGCAAGACAAATAACAAAGTAAAGAGATTGGGTGTGAGAGACTCCCCTTGCAGAAGCAATTCTGTTTTCCCCGGCAACGGCGCCAGAAAACGTGTTGGTGGCTCTAGGTTAATAGTGCCAGAAACAATGCTTGTACGTCACACGTCAGTTGGGAACCCCAAGAGGAAGGTATGATGAGTGCAGCAGTAAGTTTTCCCTCAGTATGAAACCAAGGTTTAATCGACCAGTAGGAAAACGAGGTTTGCTTCGAAGGTGTTGGTGAAGGAGTGTAGTGCGGCGCAACACCAGGGATTCCGGTGCCAACGTGGAACCTGCACAACACAACCAAATTACTTTGCCCCAACTTAACAGTGAGGTTGTCAATCTCACCGGCTTGCTGAAAACAAAGGGTTAAACGTATCGAATGGAAGATGATGTTTGTTTGCATAAAACAGTAGAGAACAATGATTGCAGTAGATTGTATTTCAGATGTAAAAGAATGGACCGGGGTCCACAGTTCACTAGTGGTGTCTCTCCAATAAGATAACTAACATGCTGGGTAAACAAATTACAGCTGGGCAATTGACAATTGATAAGTGCATATAACATGCATGTGTGAGTTGTGGTGTCTACTATGAGATTCATTTGGGCATCACGACAAAGTACATAGATCGCTATCCAGCATGCATCTATGCCTAAATAGTCCACTTTCAGGTTAACATCCGTACCCCTTCCAGTATTAAGTTGCAAGCAACAGACAATTGCATTAAGTAATGTGCATAATGTAAACAATACATTCATCCTTGAATAAAGCATTGCTGTTTTACCCCTAGTGGCAACAACACATCTACAACCTTAGAACTTGCTGTCACTATCCCAGGTTAAATAGAGGTTGAACCCAACTATCATGCATAAATACCCCCTCTTGGAGTTACAAGTATTCACGTGGCCAAGGCTTCAACAAGTAACGGAGAGCATGCAAGATCACAAATGACATAGACATGATAATATAATATTCAGCTCCACATAGGTATCAATATAAGTCAGATCCCAGCAAACACAACATGTAGCATTACAATAAGATGATCTTGATCATGATAGGCAGCTCACAAGATCTAAACATGATGGCACAAGTGGAGAAGACAACCATCTAGCTACTGCTATGGACCCATAGTCCAAGGATGAACTACTCACGCATCACTCCGGAGGCGGGCATGGCGATGTAGAGCCCTCCGGTGATGATTCCCCTCTCCGGCAGGGTGCCGGGAAGAGCTTCAGAAACCCCCCGAGTTAGGGTTGACGACGACGGCGGCAGCGAATATGTTCTGGATGAAAGGCTCGGTGTTTTAGGGTTTTCACGTCTCGGGGAATAAATAGGCGAAGGGGCGATGTCGGCGGACCCCCGAGGGGCCCAAACCACCTGCAGGCGCGGCTGTGGGCCCAGCCGCGCCTAGGTGTGGTTTGGCCACCTCCTGGCTCATCTTCGTCTCTCCTTCGGACTCCGTGTACGTGCTGGAAAAATAGGGACCTGGCCTTTTGTTTCGTGCAATTCCGAGAATATTTCCAGAAGTAACTTTCTGAAACCAAAAACAGCAGAAAACAGGGAACTGGCACTGTGGCATCTTGTTAATAGGTTAGTCCCAGAAAATGCATAAAAGTGATACGAAGTGTATATAAAACATGTAGCAAATGGTATAATATAAGCATGGAACAGCAGAAATTATGGATACGTTGGAGACGTATCAGGCTCTACATCACCATGCCTGCCTCCGGAGTGATGCGTGAGTAGTCCACCCCTGGACTACGGGTCCATAGCAGTAGCTAGATGGTTGTCTCTCTACCTTGTGCCTCCATGTTTAGATCTTGTGAGCTGCCTAACATGATCAAGATCATCTTATTGTAATGCTAGATGTTGTGTTTGCTGGGATCCGATGAATATTGATACCATGTTTATTCAAGTTGTTTATCTATGTGCTCTTGATCTTGCATGCTCTCCGTTGCTAGTAGATGCTTTGGCCAAGTAGATGCTTGTGACTCCAAGAGGGGGTATTTATGCTCGATAGTGGGTTCAGTCTTTAGATATCTGGATCAGTGACAGAAAGGTCTAAGATGGTAGATGTGCTGTTGCTACTAGGGATAAAACATTGGTGCAGTGTCCAAGGGCACTTGTATTGATTACATTACACACTTTACTTCATGCAATAATCTGTTGTTAGCAACTTAATACTGAATGGGATGCAGATGCTGCCTTGAAGGTGGATTATTTAGTCATAGATGCGGTTGGAATAACGGTCTATGTACTTTGTTGTAATGCCCAACTAGATTTCATAGTAGACATCTTGTCATGTATTGCATTGTTATGCCCTCTCTATTTGTCAATTGCCCAGCTGTAATTTGTTTACCCAACATGCTAGTTATCTGTTCTGAGAGAGACACCACTAGTGAACTGTGGACCCTGGTCCAATTTCCTCATACTGTTTACACAACCTGCTGCAATCATCTGTTTCCTGTTACTTGCTGTGTTTCCTGCTGTTTTCCACACCATACGTTTAACTCTTTGTTTCTGCAAGACCGGAGAGATTGACAACCTCTCTGTTTCGTGTTGGGCAAAGTTCTGGTTTCTGTCTGTGCAGATTCCACGTTGGTGCAAGCTCCCTAGCGCCAGGGGGAGTCAACATCAACAACCTTCCGATAGATCGTCAAGTCCTACTGGTCCGATTAAACCTTGGGTAGATTATTCAAGGGAAAACTTCTGCTGTCTACATCATAACCTTCCTCTTGGGGTTCACCAACACGTAGCCATCAAGCTGTTTTCTGGCGCCGTTGCCGGGGACTTGGAGGCTATTGGAAAGGGGAGTCTCTCAGTTCCAATCTCTTTACTTTGTTTTTGTCTTGTTTTAGTTTTGTTTTGCTTGCTGTTAAAAATCAAAAAACCCAAAAAAAATAAATTCCTGCATCTAG
Organism: Poa pratensis; assembly: GCA_947311845.1. NCBI lineage: Eukaryota > Viridiplantae > Streptophyta > Magnoliopsida > Poales > Poaceae > Poa > Poa pratensis. Next base: position 4,395,351 of record CAMZMU010000126.1, read on the forward strand.
TTTATTTCGGTTTGTTATTATGTCTAGTTCTTTGCTTGCTATTCATGGGTACTTTGCTTGAAGCTTGTCCTATGGCTGAAAACTTATGAAATTTATCTTGAGCTAGGACAAGATGTGTTTGAAGAGAAAATTAAAAAACCTATGGAACTTTATTTGCATGATAGTACCAATGATATTGGTATACACTCTTTGAACATGGTTGTTGCTAATGCTATGGAAAATATTAAGCTTGGGGAAGTTGGTAATGATACTATTGAAATAACTTCTTTTGATAAATTTGAGGTAGATAAACATTCCTTGACTCAAGAGAAAGCAAAAATAACAGAAGTACCAAATATTTCCCCCAATGTTGTTTATGAAAATCCATGCTATTTTGATAAGTCTTATGATAATCCTCTTTTTATTCCTAATATCGAAATGCATGGTAATGAGAGTGTTTGCTTAGAAAATGTTTATGATAAAGATCTAGATGATGGTCCTATGTTGCTTGATAATATTATTAATTCTACTATTGAGAGTGATCAATCAACTTGTTTCAATATGTCTAAAAGTGGGTTTGAAATTTTTGATCCCACTATCTTGCTTGATAAAAGTTATGTGTTTGTAGATCATAAAAAGCATGCTTTATGTGATAGTTATGTTGTTGAGTTTGTTTATGATGCTATTGAAAATTATTATGAGAGAGGGAAAGATGGTTTTAAAAGTTTTCATGTCACTAAAATACCTCTCTTTGTGTTGGAAGTTTTAAAGTTGGATTTGTTGCATCTTCCTATGCTAGCTGCTTTATGCTTCAATGATTTGTTTTACTACAATATTCCTCTGCATAGGAAGTGGGTTAGACTCAGATGATTTTGATATTTGCCTCTTGATGCTCTCTTTGTTTTTCAACTCTTATTCTTATGCGAGCATCATTAAAATCCTAAAACCTAGCTGAAAGGCATTAAAGAAAAGCACTTCTGGGAGATAACCCATGTTTTTATTTGCTGTTTTATTTTTGTTTTTTGAGTCAAGGATGCTTGTTTACCTCTGTAGCAACTCCTTTGTATCTTTTATTTGCTGTTTTGTTGTGCCAAGGAGAGTTACTAATGCAAAGTTGGTTTTTATTTTCGGGACTGCATTCGGACAGATTGCTGTTCGTCACCGTTTAATTCAGTAGAAAATCAGAAAAAATCGAAAAATGCTGAAACTTTTTGTGCATGTTCCTGATGATGTTACGCAACTTTCATTATTTCAAAAGTTTTTCATCTGAGCATCGTAAGTGCCTCGAAAAAATTCGTCATTACAGACTGTTCTGGTTTGACAGATTCTGTCTTTTATTTGGCATTCTCTCTTTTACAAGTTTTTAAGTGGTTTCTTTTCGTGTAAAAGTGCCCACTTGAGCCTAGTAATAGTAGCTAATGTTTAAAATAGTTGGCTTGTGAGTTTCGTCTTTGCTAGAACTTTGAAGTATTATCTTTTAGTGCACTAACCTGCTAATGAGAAAAGCTGTTAAGTTTTGGTGTGAAGGAAGTTTTCAAGTGTTGATAGAGGAGAATGATACTACATGATCAAGAAGAGTGAAGAGCTTAAGCTTGGGGAGGCTTACCTCCCCAGCATATTTTAAGAAGACTCAAGCATCTAAGCTTGGGGATGACCAAGGCATCCCCTTTTCATCTACAAATTATCAGGTCATCTCTAATGGTGCTATATTTTTATTGCTTCATACTAGTGTACTCTTCCTTGGAGCGTCAGTGTGTTTTTGTTTTCTATTTGTTTTGTTTTGTTTGCTGTGCTATACTTGTTGGATCCTAGTATTCATGTTTGGGAGAGAGACACGCTCCACTTTTTCATTAGAATACTCTTGTGCTTCACTTATACTTGTTGAGTATTCCTGTCTAGTTGCTGTTATTGCTGTTAGCTCTCAGTTTTTCATGTATCTCTTGTTAGAGCTTTCAGTTTCTTTTGAAGAAAGTACTCTCTTGCTTCACTTATATCTGTTTGGAGAGTTGTCAAATAAGTTGATTGGTGTTTGGTTGGACCAGAAAAATGCTATGCATGTGGTAGTGGTATAAAATGCTTACATGAATCTTTTTAGATCGTTGTCTTGAGTAATTTGATGATTGCCAATTGTTTTGAGCTGTCAAGTGATTAATGTTTAAGCTTGTGCATCATGTAAGTAATGGCTATTAATGAAGAACTACTATAAGGATTTTCTGCTATAATAATCTGTTGCATAATTGGAAGTCCATAGTAGTCTAGATAATTTTTGGATGAAGGCTATGTGTTAACAAGGAAGACAGTGGGAGTCTATGGTTCGTCAAACCTTGTGTTTTATGTACACTCTTGCTATTCCAGTTGATAATGATGTTTGCTTATAATAACCTTGCTAGCCTAAACTCTGTACTAAGAGTGAATGCTTCTTGTACATCCAAAACCTTGAGCCAAATCCATGCCACCTGTGTCCACCATACCTACCTATTATGTGGTGTTTTCACCATTTCAAGTAAATTTCTTCATGTGCTATCTACTAACTACTCAAAACTGTTACATTTCCTTTTTGTGTCACTACTTGAAAAGCTCATAAGGACGTAGATAGGTGGTCTTTATTTCCTGGTTGATCAAATTTTACACACCTGGACTAGTGGCATATACATCCGCTTATCCAATAATTTTGCAAAAAGAGCTGGTAACGGGGTGCCCAGTCCCAATTAATTACAACTTTAACCAAACAATTCTCTTCACATCTTTTTGCCTCTGATTCGTCAGTCAAGCAATGTTCACAAGTGTGTAAACAAAAGAGAAGAGGGATGATCTGCCCGCTGGTAGAAATAACGTACTTCATGGGAGCCGCTCTTGTAAAGTTTGATCAACTAGTGAAGTAGAGTATTGCCTATTTGCTGATTTGTTGACACCTGTATACACCATTACCTTACAAAACAATATTTTATGCTCTCTATATGCCTTCGGGAACTACAGCTCTAGCACATGATGTTAATCCCTGCTTCCCTCTGCGAAGCGCCATTCTTTTACTTTTATGTTGAGTCAGTTTTCCCACTTCTTTCTGTCTACTTAAGCAAACATCATTATCAACTCCAGTATAACAGTTTTTACATAACTTTGTGTTTGGTTGATCATATTCTTTGCATTGACATTATCTATATGATATTCATGTTGAGAATTATTGCTGCTGTGAGCTAACTATTATGTTAGACTATTATATCTCTAAATGTTTTATAGTATTATTCATGAAAGTTTGTACTTGTGTGATCACTTATGTTTACTCTTTATTTACTTGTTTGCAAACTATAGACCATTGGCTGGGATCACTTCATTCAGATCATGTGCATTACATTGTTATTTGATCAAAGATTGTGTTGGTAGCATGTCACTTCAAAAATTATCTGTTTTTATCGTTTACCTACTCGAGGACGAGCAGGAACTAAGCTTGGGATGCTTGATACGTTTCAAACGTATCTATAATTTTTGATGTTCCATGCTGATATTATATCAATTGCTACATGTTTTGGTTATACTTTATATCATTTTTATGCATTTTCTGGGACTAACCTATTAACAAGATGCCACAGTGTCAGTTCCCTGTTTTCTGCTGTTTTTTGTTTCAGAAAAACTATTAAGGAAATATTCTCGAAATTGGACGAAACAAAAGACATCGTCAATAATATCACGAGGAGATCACGGAGTCCAAAGGGGAGTCGGAGCAGACCCACCAGGGGGCCACGCCACACTAGGGCGTGGCCCAGGGTGGGCCCGCGCCCCCCTATGGCGTGGTGCCCCCCCTCTCGGCCACCGACGCCGCCTCTTCGCCTATATATTCTCCGCGACGCGAAAACCCTATTACGGTCGATCATATTCCACGAAAAGTTCCGTCGCGGCCGTCATCGTCAATCTCAGATCGGAGGAGTTCTGAAGCTCTTCCCGGCACCCTGCCGGAGGGGAGATCATCACCGGAGGGCTCTACATCACCATGCCTGCCTCCGGAGTGATGCGTGAGTAGTCCACCCCTGGACTACGGGTCCATAGCAGTAGCTAGATGGTTGTCTCTCTACCTTGTGCCTCCATGTTTAGATCTTGTGAGCTGCCTAACATGATCAAGATCATCTTATTGTAATGCTAGATGTTGTGTTTGCTGGGATCCGATGAATATTGATACCATGTTTATTCAAGTTGTTTATCTATGTGCTCTTGATCTTGCATGCTCTCCGCTGCTAGTAGATGATTTGGCCAAGTAGATGCTTGTGACTCCAAGAGGGGGTATTTATGCTCGATAGTGGGTTCAGTCTCTAGATATCTGGATCAGTGACAGAAAGGTCTAAGATGGTAGATGTGCTGTTGCTACTAGGGATAAAACATTGGTGCAGTGTCCAAGGACACTTGTATTGATTACATTACACACTTTACTTCATGCAATAATCTGTTGTTAGCAACTTAATACTGAATGGGATGCGGATGCTGCCTTGAAGGTGGATTATTTAGGCATAGATGCGGTTGAAATAACGGTCTATGTACTTTGTTGTAATGCCCAACTAGATTTCATAGTAGACATCTTGGCATGTATTGCATTGTTATGCCCTCTCTATTTGTCAATTGCCCAGCTGTAATTTGTTTACCCAACATGCTAGTTATCTGTTCTGAGAGAGACACCACTAGTGAACTGTGGACCCTGGTCCAATTTCCTCATACTGTTTACACAACCTGCTGCAATCATCTGTTTCCTGTTACTTGCTGTGTTTCCTGCTGTTTTCCACACCATACGTTTAACTCTTTGTTTCTGCAAGACCGGAGAGATTGACAACCTCTCTGTTTCGTGTTGGGCAAAGTTCTGGTTTGTGTCTGTGCAGATTCCACGTTGGTGCAAGCTCCCTAGCGCCAGGGGGAGTCAACATCAACAACCTTCCGATAGATCGTCAAGTCCTACTGGTCCGATTAAACTTTGGGTAGATTATTCAAGGGAAAACTTCTGCTGTCTACATCATAACCTTCCTCTTGGGGTTCACCAACACGTAGCCATCAGTGTAGGGACAGGTTAGACGGAATATAGTGCCGTGATTGGAGAGGAGGGTGCGAATGGGTAGGTTATCGAATTCTTTTCCATTATCGGTTTGGAGAGCTTGTATAGAACGACCAAACTGTGTGGAGACGTAGGAGTAAAAGGCGGTGAGAGTGGCAGCAATGTCGGATTTCTTACGGAGAGGAAAAGTCCACACAAAATGAGAATAATCATCCATAATGACAAGATAATAAGTGTAACCAGAATTACTAGGAACAGGAGACGTCCATACATCGCTATGAATTAACTGAAAAGGAACAGAGGCAACTGTGGAGGAAGCACTAAAGGGGAGGCGAACATGTTTGCCGAGGCGGCATGCTTCACATGTGTGAGCATCCATTTTATTACATGAAAAGGAAAAACCCTAATTATTTGGCGAAGTGTGGTGGAGCTAGGGTGGCCGAGACGCGCGTGCCAAAGATCGACACCGGCGGAGAAAGCCCGAGGTCCAGCGCAAGAGGAAGACGCCGGCTGAACTGGTACAACTCGCCAGGACTCTCACATCGGTGGAGCACCATCCGGGTACGGGAATCCTTAACAGAAAAACCAAACGCGTCAAACTCCACAGTTACAGAATTATCACGAGTAAAACGACGAACAGAAACTAAATTATGAATGAGATGTGGAGAGACAAGAACGTTATTAAGAGACAAGGGTTGAGAAGTGGAGGGAAAACTAGTGGAACTGACATGAGAGATAGGAAGACTAGCACCATTACCGACGACGATGTGAGAGGAGGTGGTGGTGGAGAGGAACGAGAGAGTATACCCGGGTGAGCAGCCATGTGGGCCAAGGCGCCGGTGTCCATAAACCAGTCACCGCCGCCGGCGTAGGTGGAAGGAGGGGGCGCCTGCTGGAGGGCGGTGTAGAGCGCCGAGTCGTAGGAGGCCGGGGCGGTCGGTGGGGTGGCGTAGCCGAGGTAGCTGGGAGCCGCGCCGAGCAGGCCACTGTAGCCGGGAGGGGGCGCGGCGGCGAAGCCTGGCCGCGGTGCAGCGTAGAAGGCCTGATGAGCCGCCGGTCGCGGGGTGGAGAGCCCTGGGGCGGGCGCGCGAGGCACCGGCATGGTGTAGGCGTGCACCACCCCCGTCCAAGGGTTGTGACCACCGCTCCAAGGTGGTGTAGGCTGCAGGGTGGCGGGGCGTGGAGCGCCACTGCCGTTGCCGCCGCCGCCACCGCTGTTACCGCCGCCGCGGCCACGGCGACGACGCCACGGCTGCTGCTGTGGTGGAGGTTGCGGCTGGGGCACGGGCACAGGCGTGGAGGGCGGGGTGCCGGAGCTGGAGCTGGAGGATGCCACGGCCCGGGGGTAGGGGCGCCACGGCCGATGCCGGCGGCGAGCGCAGTGTGGGCGGCGCGGGTGCGGACGTTCTTCAGCCGCCGTTCCTCGAGGCGGAGGTAGTCCACCGCCCTCTCGAAGGTGGGGTTGGCCATGAGGGTGAGGTTGGAGGCGGCGTTGCCGAGGTCCTCGCTGAGACCGGCGGTGAGAGTGGAGAGGAGGATCTGATCACCGATCTGGAACCCGATGTCGTTGAGCTCGTCGGAGAGGGTCTTGAGACGCATGCAGTAGGCGTCGAGGGAGAGGTCATTCTGCTGACAACCGAAGAACTCCTGCTGCAAGAAGACCACACGTTGGAGCTTGTTGTCGGTGAAGAGGCCGGTGACCTTGGTCCACACCTTGTGAGCATCGTCACCGTCGCGAACGACGGTATGGAAGATATCCGGCGAGACGGTGAGGAAGATCCAGCGGATGATGGTGGCGTCGATGGCGAACCAGTCGGAGTCGCGGCGGGTGGTGAGGAGGTCGGTGGTGCCGTCGATGTGGTCGGAGAGGTTGTACTCACGGAAAAGGAGTGGAAATAGGTCTTCCAAGCAAAGAAGTTGGCAGCGGTGTGGGAAAGCTTGATGGGGACATGGTCGGCGAGGCGAACCTCGCGGAGCTGGGTTGGGTTGGGAGGGGAGAGATCGGAACCGGAGGAGGCGAAGGGGTTGCTGGAGTTGGAGATTGAAGACATGGTGGTGGCGTCGAGGTGGGCTAGGTTTAGGGTTTTGGAAGGGTGGCGCGTGGCTAGCGCGTGGGTGAGCAGAGAGGAGAGGGGCGGCGCACGGCTGGAAGGGAGCGGCGCGTGGGTGGTAGGCGGCGGCCGGCTGGAGGTAGGGGAAGAGCTGGCTGCGCGCTAGGGTTGGAGGGAGGCGACGCTGGCCGGTTGGAGGCGGCGGCGCGCTAGGGCTAGGGTTAGGACTGATAGGTGTCTGATACCATGTAGAGGAATTGGATGCAACTCTCGATGTATTGATCGGGTGCAATAGCACATATATATAGGTACACGAGGGGCAGCCGTCCTCAACTATACAAGGAAGGGAAGGAGGAGACTTGCCGTACAAGCAATATACACATATACCATATCTCAACATCCGGAGCTCATAGGAGGTGAGATACGCTCATCCTTGCTCACTTTACGACATCTCGAATGGCTGGACCTCGCGGAGAATGACTTCGGCGGCAAACCCATCCCGGAGTTCATCGGTGACCTCCAGAGCCTCACGAATCTCGCCCTCTCCAACTCCAACTTCGGTGGTCGGATTCCTCCCCACATCGGCAACCTCTCCAATCTAATCAACCTCGATATCACAACCATACCACAAACAAGTCAGCTCAGCTCGCCTGATCTCGCATGGGTGTCGCGCCTAGGGAAGCTCCAGTACATCGGCTTGGCTGGGGTGGACCTCAGCACCGCTGTCGACTGGGTTCATGCTCTCAACATGCTTCCCTCTCTAAAAGACATTTATTTAAGCTTTTGTGGGCTTCAGAACACTATGCCTTCCCCGCTACATTCCAACCTCACATCGCTGGAAAGCCTCTCCATGAGTTGGAACCCCTTCAACGAATCTATTGGTGCCAGCAATTTTGTTTGGAATCTGCCTAGCCTCCAAGAGCTATCGATGATGCACTGCGGTTTCCATGGTTCTTTCCCAGACGCAGTGGGAACTTGACCTCGCTTCAAGAATTGTATCTTGATGGAAACCACATCACTGGCACGGAAACATTTCCGTTGACCTTCAAGAAACTCAAGAACCTGCAGGTGCTCAGTGTAACAGAGAACTTCATAAACATGGATGTAGCGGAGATGCTGGATCGGTTGCCATCAGATGAATTGGAGATGCTGTCTTTGGACAACAACAATTTGACAGGGAGCTTACCAAGTCGGCTAGGTCACTTTAGCAACTTGACATGGGTTATGCTCAGAAACAATAAGCTTTCTGGAGAGATACCAGTTGGTATACGGGAACTAACAAAGTTGAGAGGCTTATGGCTAAACTCCAACAGCTTACATGGTACAATCACTGAGCAGCATTTTCGGTTTGGTGGCCAGCTGGAAGTTTTGGATATCAGTTCAAACCAGCTTGTTGGTCCGATTCCAACATTTCCACCGAGTCTAGCATCCTTGGACCTCTCCAGAAACAACCTATCAGGCACACTCCCGTCAGAGATTGGAAAATCAATGCTGCAAGCTCTCACTCTCTTCAGCAATTCCTTTTCTGGAACTATTCCCTGCTCATTGCTTCAGTTGCAACAGTTGATGTTTCTAGATCTATCAAAAAACCAGCTAAGCGGTACAGTAACCAATTGCCCTCAAGAATATGCAACCTCAAATATTACCCTGCTTAATTTGAACAGCAACAGTTTTTCCGGAGCATTCCCTAGATTTCTTCAAAGCTGTAGAGAGCTAAAATTTCTTGATCTGGCATACAACAAATTTTCTGGGAGCTTGCCAACATGGATTCAGTCAAAGTTACCACAGTTGGCACTTTTGCGGTTGCGTTCAAACAAGTTCTCTGGTGGCATCCCTCATCAACTAACTAGGATGAATAGGCTTCAATATTTGGACATTGCATGCAACAACATATCAGGGAACATACCACAATCAATTGGGAATCTCACAGCTATGACTCTTACTCCCAATAATAGTGGTTTCCTTTCCCAAGTTGTTAATTTTGGAATAGACACTATGTTCGAGAAAACTACTGCTTATACAGATGGTTTATTGGTGGACATAAAAGGTCAACAACTTGTGTATATTGGTGGAATCATTTACATGGTATCCATTGATTTGTCTTGCAACAGCTTAACAGGGCAGATTCCTCAAGACATTGGCATGCTCGTTGCATTGAAGAACTTAAACTTGTCCGGGAATAGTCTGAGTGACATAATTCCCCAAAGTATTGGTGAGCTACGTGAATTGGAATCTTTTGACCTCTCACATAATCGGCTCCGCGGTGAAATTCCTACCGGTTTATCAGCTCTGTCATCATTGACCAGATTGAACTTGTCATATGACAATCTCACAGGAACTATACCGTCTGGGAATCAGTTAAGAACTCTAGAGGATCAAGCATCCATTTACATCGGCAATCCTGGTTTATGTGGTCCACCTCTCACAAGAAATTGCTCGGGAACTGGCATAACTTCACTTGCCCCTGAAGAACCTGAAGGCATGCACGATGTGGTTTCGCTTTACCTCAGCATGTGCATAGGATTTGTGGTAGGTCTCTGGATTGCCTTCTGTGGCTTCTTATTCAAGAGGAAATGGAGAGTTAAGTGGTTCTTATTTTCGGACCACATGCATGATTGGGTTTACATGCAAGTGGCTGTGGGCTGGACTTCGTTGGCAAGAAAATTCCGTGGAGGATGAGATAACACTTGACCTTCTATCTTGATAACTATGCTATGCGAAAGAATAGAATTAATAATTCTTGTTATGCGCCCACTATTTCTTTGGTACTGTGTGTTCGCATGCTCAACCGTGACACTTCTATCTTCATATTTCTTTTTAAAGCTAAAGCTGAGTTTGTCTGTATGCGGAAACAAAGCTGAAAAAAAACATCGAAATTCAAAGCTTGCAAGTTTTTTAGAGGAAACGCAAAAGACTTTGCGCTTCATTATATTGAAAAGGTAGAAGACATCGAGGTACAACCTCCAGAGGAGGGACACACACACACACACACTCACGACCGTCCTCACCAAGCGACTACAACTAGGTAAGGAGGTGCACTCAACTACAGACAACGACATCAGGTCCCGCCAGCCTTGCCTCCAACCAAGAATGGCGAGGTGTCGAGGCTCGGAGCAATAGGGCAGCAACACCGCTGTTGCCAGACGACTTCAGGGACGATTTCAGCTCCAGAACTGCCTAGCCCAACATACCTCGCGCCCTTGTGTGCCTAGAGGGAGTCGGCGGGGTGAGAGGCAGGGACTGGCTGGGACTGACGTAGAACTCGTCCGGGAAGTGTCGGCGTTGGCATCGTTGCGCCCCGGATGTCCACCACCTGTGTAGCATTCAACACCAGAGCGCCGCATCGTCAACCTCCTGCTGCCGCATCAGGTACTCCACGTGCAACCAAAGCAGCGCCTTCAAGAAGGGGGCAGTGCTGAGACGCCGCCGCTGCTCGGTCTGGCAGGCCGGACCTAGGGTTTCCCCGTTGCTCGAGGAGGAAGTCCGGCCAGGGTCATGCCAACGCCTCCAAGGAGGTAACGGCACACTCGGGCGTCGCCATTGACAGCGCAGGCTGTCGCCGCGCGGGGGTTCACCCCGATCCATGACCAAGGACTTCCAAAGACCGAAGATGTCGGGGCAGATCAGAGGTGGCGAAGTCGTCACTGGAAAAGCTCACATGGGGGCCTAGGAACTTGTCGTCTCGGTAGGAGGCACCGGCCAGCGCAGAGCCGGCAGGCAGACCACCGTCAGGAGCGCGTCGAGCAGGCAACGGAGTCACCTGCACCGCGCCGCCACGTACTGTGGCTGCCACCGCCGGGATCCACCGGGGCAGCAGAACAGCCAACGCCCACCTACGATAATCATTCTATAATATTTAAACTCGGCCCTAATTTAGAAAGTAAGATTTTGTTTTGTACCGGTAAATAATATTGCTATATTTTGATATAAATGCTATAGCTAGATTTTTTGCACTGCGTCTCCACGGTATTTATTCTAATACAAAACAACACGCAATAAGGTTTGTGTCGAGAAAAAAAAAATCCTCGATACTGCCTCTGTTCTCTTCACCCCCTCGTGGTGAAATCCTGGCTCCGTCCCTGGCTGCAGCTGCAGGCTGGCGAGCAGAGCATGCAGCTCAGCCGCATCGTCGAGCGGGTCGCCCTTCTTGGCACCCTGTTCCTTGCCGGCCGCCGGCTCCCTCGGCAGCAGCAGGTCGACCTTCTTGCCGGTGGCCCTGCGGAGCCGGCGCCGGAGCCGCTTGGGTTCGGCCGTCGCCAGCAGGCGCACCTCGCCGCTGCTCTCGGCCGCGGAGCTGTCGAACGCCTCCACGCCGGGCGCCTGCGTGAGGTCGCGCACCGCGGCGCGCACCTTGTCCGTGCACCCGTGGCAGCGGCAGTGCATCGCCACCTTGAGCACGAACTCCCTCGGCTCCAGCAGCACCGCCTCCTCCCCGCCATTCTCGCATCCACCGCCGCGGCCCTTGCCGGAACTCTTCTTCTTGCCCATGGCCGACGGACCCGACTGGTTGGCTCTCTCACCGAACGAACGACTTGGAGGAAGGAACCGGAGCTAATGAGGAAACGAGGAGATGGATGGAAGTGTGGCGAAACGAGGAGTGGCATGGCGTGCTATATAGAGCGACGGGACGAGGCGAGCTACCGTTCACGTGTAGCAGACTAGCAGAGTGAGTGAGTGAGTGAGTGAGTGTGTAGTGTGTGTCGTGGGACAGAGGAGTCAAGGTCGTGGTGAATCGATCAGTCAGCAGGAGCAAACTGAAGAAAGTGAGCTGTTTCCCGATGTGATTGGCTGACTTGGAAGTGACCACTCACGATTACTCGCTCTCTTGCAGTGGCAGCCCAAGCTCAGGGGTGAAATTTCAGCTCAGTGGTGAAATTTCACAAAATTAACCTTTTTGGCAAAGTTTAACGAAAAATAACCCTTTTTTGAAAGTATTTCTAAATCTAACCCTTTTTGTAGCGCCCAACGACGGGGCGCTACACTCTTCGTTGTAGCGCCCTCTAGTGCGTCGCTACGGTCCTGCCAGCGTGGCACAGGGGGCCCCGCACGCGTGGTGTGTAGCGCCGTCTTGTAAGGAGCTACACACATGGGTGTAGCGCCCTGTGTTACGGAGCTATACTTTTAGGATTTTGGCACTCGCGACAGAGAGGATGCTGCTGGATTTCGTCGAAGTGTCGTGAAAATGGCTAAGTCATGTGTAGCGCCCTATAGCGTGGAGCTACACTATGTTTTGTAGCACCTTGTCAGACGGAGCTATCCTATTGAAATTTTGTAACCCAAGAGACCCGAGAGCTAATTTCGTTGAAGTGTCACGAAAATGGCTAATGCTCCGTTCGGATGTTCGCATTGGGCATTGATATTGGATATTCGGAACTTCCCAGGCCCGAATAACCCAATTTCACCTGTTCAGATGTTCACAATATTGAAGCTCGATATTCGCAGGCGATATCGAGAGGAGCTCGGCTAGGCAAAAAAACTGGGGACCTAATGTCGAGGGGTTCCGCTCGACATTCGCGAGATATTCGCACTCATACCTGTTCGCGAGAGATCGAGGCTCGCCTCGCCTGCTCCTCTCCCGCTCGACAGGCTCGACCTAAGCGGCGGCGACAGCGGCGCATAGGTACATCGCCCCCCGCCCCACCTCCATCTCCGGCTAGGAACGGATCCGGCCGGCCTCCCGATTCTTCTCCTCCTTCCCGGCACCGTCGCCTTCTCCCGCCGTGTCTCCCTCCCGTCTCATCTTCCTGTTCGTCCCTGCAGGTAGGGTTCGATTGAACAGCTCCGGCGGCTGAAGCTTCCCAGGTGAGGTACGGAGCCTCCTGCCCCTCCTTCGCCACCCTCTGACTTGGTTGCTGTACATCCCGTGTTCTTCCTTCCCGTAATGTTGTACTGATGCTAGTGTGAACATGGAGAAGAGTTTGGCGATGCACCTTAGGTCCCCAGTTTTTTTCGTCGGCGATGTACCTATGCGCCGCCGTCGCCGCCGCTTAGGTCGAGCCTGTCGAGCGGGAGAGGAGCAGGCGAGGCGAGCCTCGATCTCTCGCGAACAGGTATGAGTGCGAATATCTTGCGAATGTCGAGCGGAACCCCTCGACATTAGGTCCCTAGTTTTTTTGCCTAGCCGAGCTCCTCTCGATATCGCCTGCGAATACCGAGCTTCAATATCGTGAACATCTGAATAGGTGAAATTGGGTTATTCGGGCCTGGGAAGTTCCGAATATCCAATATCAAGGCCCAATGCGAACATCCGAACGGAGCATTAGCCATTTTCGTGACACTTCGACGAAATTAGCTCTCGGGTCTCTCGGGTTACAAAATTTCAATAGGATAGCTCCGTCTGACAAGGTGCTACAAAACATAGTGTAGCTCCACGCTATAGGGCGCTACACATGACTTAGCCATTTTCGCGACACTTCGACGAAATCCAGCAGCAGCATCCTCTCTGTCGCGAGTGCCAAAATCCTAAAAGTATAGCTCCGTAACACAGGGCGCTACACCCATGTGTGTAGCTCCTTACAAGACGGCGCTACACATCACGCGTGCGGGTCCCCCTGTGCCACGCTGGCAGGACCGTAGCGACGCACTAGAGGGCGCTACAGCGAAGAGTGTAGCACCCCGTCGTTGGGCGCTACAAAAAATGATTAGATTTAGAAATACTTTCAAAAAGGGGTTATTTTTCGTTAAATTTTGCCAAAATGGTTAATTTTGTGAAATTTCACAGCTCAGGGGAGGGGAGAGAACTTCTTTGACCGCCGGCCGGGTGCCGAATCCGTGCTTCCTTCATTCCTTCTCTCGTAAGGAACACGAACGCACAAATTAGGCAATTTCTACTTAGCACTGATCTTGAACAACAACGAGGTAATTCATGTCGATGTCGGGATGCTTTGGTCTGGTCTGGTGCCCAGAATTCCCCATTATTAACAAGGAATGCCTTGGCGAAACGAGACATCATCTGCCGAATCTGGATGCCGTTCGGTCAATCTGCAGAATTTGGTATCTACACAAGCATTGCCGATGGATGGAAGGATCGATCGATCTTATTGATGGCGAACCAAACGTCGGCCAAATCCTGTCTCGTGAATTTTTTTGTGTGTGCGGATCTTTCTGGCACCGGCCAAAAACATGCCCTTTCTTTTGGCCAAAACGGGGTGGATTCGCATCGATTCTGCGCGCCACAACTCCCAATGGGATGGAAAGAATTTGAGATCCAACCACACGGAGGATGGAGCTAGGCTTGATTGCCGCGGCGATCAGAGACAGAGCAACACGCAGGTACAAGGAACTAGTCGCAATGTCACACCATCTCCACCAGCGCGTCCAAAAAGCGCTTCCAATGGCCATGGGCCTATTGGGAACGCCGACACCAAAACGGGGACAATCGACAAACTCAATAAGTCAAAATATGTCGGCATGTCCCAATAGAGCGTCTGGTAACCCCGCTTCGCTCCCTGTTTTTACTGAGTCAAGCGGGCGTGCCGAAAACCGCGGCAACACGCGCCACGTCGGATTCTGACGCGTCAGCGACACACTGTCGGTCAGCACAATTTATTGCGGCCGCTAGGTGATTTTTGACGCGGCGTGACGCGTCACGCCCCGTCTTCCTGATGGGCGTCGCTGGAGTGACGACACGCCTCGAAAACCGACGCCGGAGTAATGGGAAACTTTCCCGCGCTTCGTTTTCCCGCCGTGCTTATAAAGCGCGCGGCGCCGCTCCCTGTCGCATTCCACTCTCCTCTCTTCTCCCCTGCTCCACACTTTCGGCGGCGAGCAGCAATGGCGGACAACAGCGAAGCGGGAGGTAGCAGGAGCGGCGTGGCGAAGACCTGCCTCCGTAAGGAAGACCGGATCCCCGTACCGTCGGGGGTGCGCCTGCCCAGCTACGATGGCTAGACGCTGTCTGCGCTGGGCTACGCCGTCCCTCCTCCTTCCTAAACCACGAACTTGTCCTCCGGCAGCTCATTCGCTCACGTCGCCGGCAGCTGACCCAGAGCAGCGGGCAGACTCTGAGTACACCGAGGACAATCCGAAAAGGGCTGCGCTTCTCGAAACCCAGCGTCCGTGAGCGGTCAATGACCATGGCGGCCCCATTTTCGAAAAAAATCTATTAGTAGCGCCGGTGGGGCGTGCCGCTCCCAATAGACGGCAACGCGTGCCGGCGCGCCCAATAACATTTGTCGGACATTGTTGCGGGTCGCTCTCGCGCCGGTGGAGATACTCTCAATACCAAAAGACTCGAACCAGTTGACCGGACTCGTCAGAGTCGCGCCGCGTGATGGATCAATCATACACGCTGGGCCATTTGTGTCCACGGTCCAAGATCTGACGACTTGCTTCGCGGTACCGACGCGTCGCTCTGATCATTTCCTTGATGGTTCCTACCTACAGCGCTCCATTTGGTTCTTCATTTTTTACTACGTACATACCAAGAGCCTAGATCTTGTTGATCGTGAACCGAACGTTAGCCAAATCCTGTCTCGGCGCTTTTTGCGGATACTGATCTTTCTTGCACGGCAAAAACATGCCCTTTCTTTTGGCCAAAACTGGCTGCATTACATTCCAAAATAAACGGCCTGGATTTGGATGGAATATGCGCATCGCGTCGTGTATCCCAATGATGGTGTTATAAACGACAAGTAGTAAACGATGCAGAAAAGTAGGATCAATACAGCGGGTACACGACATTTTAATGTGCAAAACCCTTCCAAATACGAAGAGAAAATATCGTTGAAAGTAAACGAGAGACGAGCAAAAGATGAAGAGAGACCACAAATGATTCAACTTTGGTTGACGATTTGTACAACTTACATACAGTGTCAGGAGACGCATTCGGAGAGGCGTCGGTTCGTAGAGACGCGATACAGGGAGCAAGCGCCGTGACGATTGCCAAAGTTCTCGGCGGTTGCAAATTGGCAAATTGGATTATCAAAAATTGTGTCTTTTGTGAAGTAGGTACCACACATAAGATTACAAATTGGAATATCAGAATTTTCACACAGAGTATATCATATGGGAGGTATAAACCCTAAATACTTTGGATTTTGAGCCTTTTAACTATATTTTACTCATTTAATGAGTTTTATAGCATTTAGTAGAAACCAACATATTTTTGTATAAACCAAACTAAAGCCCATCTAGGGGAAGTAAAAAACATCAACCGCCATTTTTGTCACTCCTTCATCGCCATCCTAGGTTGCAGCCTTGAAGCCCCGGACTCGTTATCCAGTTGTATCTTTGCCCCATTATTAAACACTATTGATCTTTCCGGTGCGGACAGAGTTGGTCGAAGAAGCTAAACCGGGATCCGGTGCAGATTAAATTAATTATATTTTTATATTAAAATTTTATACTTTAAAATCATTTGTAGCATGCTAAGGTCTTATTAAGTGTAATTTTCTATTACTTACTTAACATAGTTAACCACAAATAAATTTACCAAGTTGAGTGTTGTTTTTTATTAAGTTGTAATGTATATCGATGAAAAAAAACACCGGCATTGCACTATATTCAAAAAATGATTTGTTACATTATCTTTTTCACATTTTATGTTTATAATTGCATAAACTATATATCATTATACATATGTATGGTAGAGATCTCTAAATCATATGGTCTAAAAATATTTTAGTAAATGAGTAGTTAAGCATATATATATCTACAAAAACCTCTAGAACTTAAATATTACTGTTAGAAATATTCTTTATTTGGTTTTAACATGGTAAATTGTTTCATCAGAGTTATTAGGGATTCAATATAAGTTGACAACATGACTATACTCTCCATTTGATATTTGTAGAGATTAGTGGGTTTATCCCATAATTTAATCGATCGATTTTAATTTATTGTCTTGGCACCTGGCAGCTTAGGTTTGTCCTGCTTGCTAAATCATGTCTTGTGAATTCTAGGGTACGGATCTTTCTGGCACCGACCAAAACGTGCCCGTTCTTTTAGCCAAAACGGGCAGGATTCGGATGGATTATGCGCCCGTAGTGTTTCCGAATGGGATGGAAGGAACTTGAGATCCAAGTATCCAGCCACATGGAGAGAGAGCCAGGCAGCAGAAGGAGCCGCGCAACTCATCCCAGAAAAATAGCAAATGACTCGAGCTAGTTGACCGGAAGTCGCGCCGCGTGATCGATCGATCACAGACGCTGGGCCATTTGTGTCCATGGTCCAAATCTAACGACCTGTTTCTTTTTAATGGCGGTACCAACGCGTGGTCGACCGTGATCATGTACTTTCCTCTATAGTTCCTACATCGCTCCAATTGGTTCTTGTTATTTAACTACGGGCTGCGTTTCAAATTAGAATATATTTTAGATATTTTAATATGTACCATGTTGATACTAAAATGAGTGAATTTAAATGGAACTAAAAAACATCTATATACATTTGAATCAGAAAACCCTAAAACATCTCTTATTTTGAAACGGAGGTAGTACTACACATGAGCGCATGCCCATGCTGATGGAGTCTTTTGGCGAGGCAACATTAGGTTGGCCATCGATCTTATTTGTTACTGTCGTAGGCGCATTATTGATCTATCGAGAATCAAGCAATCACAACATGATGACGACACCGAGATTTGTTAACGCAGTTCAGCGAACTCGACTACATCTGCGGGGCATGACTACGGGCGCTCCTCCCCACTGATACCGCAACCCTGGCCGCCCTAGGCGCTGGCACAAGCCGCCGGCTCCCCATGCGTGCCTGTTGCTATCAAGTCGTCATAGGTTACACGTGTGGCGCTCCCCTCATTATATGAGACGCCCAGGCTACAAGAGTTCGACTCTGATACTACTCGTATTCTATCCACACCTAATACAACTCTAAGTCTAAACGTAACCCAACACGTACATAATATTTGACACAAAACACAACAAACTCTACCTTGGCGAATATTCTCCACCACCTCGAATTCGTCAATGCGTCAAACCTCTATGTACTCCGGACTTGAGTTGTCTTCCATGAGTTTCGCTGCTACTCCCAGACTCCACGTGACTCCACCTGCAACTGTAGTCCCTTCTTCCCGTTGAACACCATCACACACCGACCAGTGGTCTGCGTAAAAAATGCTTTCAACTTGAAGAAACTTCACCGTCGCCTTTTAGTCACCCTGAGTCAAATTCACAGTCGTCTCATCCTGGATAGTTTTCTACATGTCCCACAGCTATAGCACTCCGCCTCCTTCTGTATCTAGTCACCTACACTTTGCCATGTGCACTGAACATCACAGAATATATGGTCATGTACTCTCCAAGATTCCGACATCGTAGACTTTCCAACACATTCTCAGATTCCCTATGGCAGACTCTTATCTATCACCTGATGCATCAATCTCTATAGACCCAGTCACCAACTTAAATCCGATACTCGCCAACACTACGTCAGCACCCCTGCGCACATGTCTGACCACATATCTGACCGCATGTGCCCTGTTCTGTCGCCGTGTCCCGTGCTTACCGCACGCCTTGCCGCTATTACCGCGTCGAGCATCTGCAATCTTGGCCAAGATCTACTGGGTCGCTAACCCACACCACCTCAGGCCCCACTGCAGACAACCATCAGTCATACCCGACCGATGCCGAGTTCCACGCATCTCTCCAGACCCTGAGCTCCTGTCCGGACCACGTGCCTCTCGCCTTCCCGCTGACTAGGCTTCGACTCTCCGCATGGTTACGCCGCAGCCCCTCCATCAGTCGAGTGGAATCTTCCCTCAGAGACTCCAGCTCCACCTTCGACATGACTCCTTGGTAGATGATCAATCCACCCCGCGCCCCGCCTACCTCAAGATCCCATAAGCGCTCCATCTTGAATCGGCCCCGCGCCACCGCATATCGAAGCACGCGTAACCATGCGCCACGTGTATCCACGCCACAGAATTCGGACACCATCAGCCCTCACGCTCCCACGTCGTTGTCGCCGATCTTCACCGTTTTCTGTCCGACCGATCTCCCGTCGATCTGTCAGACTGTCCAGTCCGACCCAGCCGAACGTATCTGACTGCATGCCGCACTCCAGACTCCACGAGCCTTATGCGCACGTCGCCTCTCGCCGCATCCAGTCCATCTTGATCAACTTGGCCCCATGCTACATCATCAAGCGTCGCCCATACAACGCTCGAATCAAATAACATTGACCAAACCTGCAAATTTTTTGTCAATCTTCCCGGAAACCTGCGACTCCGCGTCTTTCTCCATAGACCGCTTCCATCCCTTTCACAAACAGTGAACCGAGCAAAAAAACTAAAAAACAATAGCCTTGGTGCTCTCCATGTGCACGTATCAAAGAACTGTAATCATTTGAATCCAGTCAAACCGCACCATGCATCCTCACACTACGTGCGCAAAGCTCCATGGTCAACTTTTTTTCTCTTGCTCCAATGGATAACCAAACCACGTACAGACGCCTTTTGATTCCAAACAAATATCATGCATGCATACCTCGGATCGATCAGCCTCCTGCGTATACAACGCTGCTTGCGAACAATGTCTGCACTGCTCACCAACGCTTCTTGCTGCCTCCTGTAGCTGGACCTTGCGCGTACCCGCTCCACCTGGACCTGCCCATGTGGGCCTTGGCCCTCCTGGACATAGATCGCGCCTCCAGCCCACAGATTGCTCGCGCGCTGTTTACCGCTGGCCTTCTCGCCCGTCGCGTGCTACAATGCATAGGCTAGCGTTTGGTCAAGTCGGATCGATCCGCTCCGATCTCCTCGCACATGCACTGCTGCTTCCCGATTGCTTCTATACCGCCGCCACTTCCGATCTTCCGCCAGTGTTCCTCGGACGCCTATCTTCTTGACGAACAAAACCGACAAATCGGATCGGCAGCTCTCTAGATCAAATTCCGTGGCCTTCGCACCTCGCTCTGATACCAATTGTTACTGTCGTAGGCGTACTATTGATCTACCGAGAATCAATCAATCACAGCATGATGACGACACCGAGATTTGTTAACGCAGTTCGGCGAACTCGCCTACATCTGCGGGGCATGACTACGGGCGCTCCTCCCCACTGATACCGCAACCCTGCCCGCCCTAGGCGCCGGCACAAGCCGCCGGCTCCCCCTGCGTGCCTGCTGCTATCAAGTCATCATAGGTTACACGTGTGGTGCTCCCCTCATTATATGAGAGGCCCAGGCTACAAGAGTTCGACTCTGATACTACTCGTATCCTATCCCCACCTAATACAACTCTAAGTCCAAACATAACCCAACACGCACATAATATTTGACACAAAACACAACATTATTATTTTTTTGAACGGAGGGCCCCCGAAGGGGCTAGAAACCTTATCATTAACCAAGCGGTGGGTGTACAGTAATTTTACAAAGGACCCCATAACAGAGGGAAAAAACACATGGGTCCCTGGTACATGTAGAAAGGACCATACTGAAAATTATGAAATTGCAGACTAGTCCTTCTCTCTCCCCACCGTCGAGCAGAAGCAGAGAGCCAAGCTTGCCGTCGTCGAACATCTTTGCGGGGACGTCACCACTTGCATCGATGCCGACCAGCGCCGCAGCACCAGCTGGCTTCCATAGGGGCCTCAACAAGGAGGTTGAAAGAGTGCTGGAGCTTACCAGCAATCGCCATAGGTCACCTTCGACCGGCGTGGATGAGCTCGAAGAGCAGAAGGTTCCAAACCTCCGGAGCCGCCACAAACCACCCACCAATTGAGCACCACGTCCTTGTTCCGCCACCATGGCGGCAGGCAAGAAGAGCGAGAGCACAGCAGGCCAGTAGTCCAAGGCAGCAGAGATCCACCGCCACCACCCTGTGGATAACAGTCCGCCATCAGAACTCCGGTACCTGCCACGGACCAGAGGAGGCAGACGGAGATGATCGCAGTGGCTTCGTATCCAGTAGCAGAGCATTGTTGAAGGGGCCGGCGCGGTACAGTCCGTCGACTTGTGCTCTGACCTCCAGAGCGTGGTCGACAACCACCGGCACACACACCGTAGGGAGAAGCTCCAGAACTCCCACAGGTAGAAACCCCGGGCTCGACGAAGTATGCAGCACGCCGCACCACACCAGACCTTCTCCTCGCCACCACGGCAGGCCAGAAGGGGAGCAGGCACCGAGAAGCTCCAGAAATCGGAAGAGCCCCCATCGAACTCCAGAACCGGAGAACGATCTTCGAACTTATTGAGAGGGGAGGACGCAGAGCCTATTCCTTTCGCGTACAGCTCCGTCCACCGGAGCACTGCAAGAAGGAGAATAGACAACGCCAACCAGCGGAACCGGCTCCGGCACCTCCGCCGTCGAATCCTCCACGGCATCACGCCATACTGCACGTCGGCAACAACAGGAAACATCAAACCTAAACTAAGACCTAGACTACTGCTGTACAAGGTGGGCCGGCACCCTAGCGCATCACCACACCTGCCAACGCGAACGCCGGCGGCGGGGGCGGCCGGATCTGGAGGGGAGGAACGGTGGACTCTCAAGGGAAGGACGGGGCAAGAGGAGAGGGGAAAGGAAAGTTTCTACAATACTCAAACACAACATTATTGATGATGGCAGACCGAACGTTGGCCAAATCCTGTCTCGTGAATTTTGGGAGCCAAAACGGGCTGGATTCGGACGGACTCTATGCGTGGCGTTGTGTCTCAGTGGGATGGAAAGAAACTTGCACCAAACTCCAAAGCACATAGCTTTGGCTACTGCTACTGCGGCGATCACAGATAGAGAACTTGCCTGTGGCAAGATGGTTAGTTGGGTGGTTGTACCCCTAGCCCACCAGAGTTCAAACCCCAGGTTTGACGCTGGTGTTTCTCATTTAAGGCGGAATATTCTTCAGTGGGAGGCGACGTTCCCGTCGACAGCGAGGCGCCCGTGGTGACTTCGTCAATCTCAAGACTCGACCCGCCGACTCAGTCTCTCGGAGGTGCTCATAGGGGTAGGGTGTGCGTGCGTGCGTTCATAGGGGTGAGTGTGTGCGCGTGTATATGAGCGCTTGCGTTGTACTGTGTTTCAAAAAAAAAAAAAAAAAAAAAGCAGCAGAAGGAACTGCGCAACTCATCACGGTACAAATGAACACAGGGCAGCAGCAAAGACTCGAGCCCATTGACTAGGCCCGAGTCGCGCCGCGTGATGGCTCGATCGCACACACACTTGCCACTTGGCCACTACGTTGGGATCTGATCTCCAGTCCCATGTTCCATCGAAATCTAACAACTTCCTTTCATTTATTACTAATGGCGATCCAACGCGTGGTTGACGCAGGACTTGGCTTATTTTTCCTTGAAAGTACGGTTCTGTACTTGCAGCACCTAGTGCTGACAAAACGTCCATGAAATTACTCATGGTCATACTAAGCCTTGGAGAGTTCACAAAGAGCAAGAGGGAACGGATGCTCCGAACCTCACCAGCAGATGAGACCGAAAAAGATGGCAATGAACTAGTCTGAACTCTGAAGTGGTGGTGGAGTGCAGCGTCTGCGCTTGTGCTTGTTTAGCCACCGTTTAGCACCGAGAACTCATAGGCCGCCAGTACTGTTCCGACGTCGGATGCCGCCCACTCGCCGGGAGAAGGCGCCGAGCAGTCTTCCCGGGCTGTCCAGAGCCTGAAATATCCAGTTAAGAAAACGTGATCATGAATTGGATCGGATAGCAGGTGACCAGAAACTGCCTAGACTGAATGCGCCGTTTGGACACAAACCACAAAATTACAAGTCCTCGGCATGCCAACTACTTAATTCACTGCAACGTACATTAATTCAGTGCCTCCTTCAGACATGGCTGTTTGGATTTCTATCTTCACACGCTTCTGTGTTCTGTGTTAGTTCATGCATGAAACAGACAGCAGATCTCCTCCGAGTTCATTGTCCCGATCACTATCACCTTTGCTTTTTCCAACACCAGGTCAGCCCTCTCGGCCTCTTCATGACACAGTAAGATGAAGGCCGGATTAATTTTTTTTAGATATAGAGGGCCCCGCCCCGGTTCCATTTCATATAGAAAAGAAAACTATCATGTCTTACATCAGCATTACAGCACTCGAGAACGATTAAGCATCGCCCCAGAAACAGCAAAATAAAAAGTAGCCCACAGATGACAGGGTTCGAACTACTAGGCCAACAGACTACTTAACCAGCAACTACTGCAGCAAACACCCTCCATAGGAAGAGAAGATCACTTTTGGATCACCCTCCAGCTTTCGCCATCTTGGAACATCACCAGAGAGGCAGTCTCCAGCGCCTTGGCCAGCATCAGCATGGTGCTATTTCCAGCGCTCATCAACCTGATGGCAGCTGAGATTCTTCTTCATTCGCTTCTTCCGAGTTTCCAGCAGGGGTTCAGGATCTCTCACCCTGGATTTGGCCATGTCAAGAGAGGAGGGCCATGAGCTAGCTGCTCCACCTTCTCCATCATCCCGACCATGGAGTCCTTGGCAGCGCCTGAGAGCAGAATGAGCCACTGGGAAAGAAAATAACTTAACTTTCTCCAGATCACCTGCATACCCAACCAGACATTTCTGTTAAAACAGATATCATTTTGAATTTTCCACAAAACCCACATAGCTGCGGCATGGAAAACATTTATCACATCATTTTTCGATTCACTGAGCCAGAGCCCAGCAATCATCTCAAAAGAGGCAGGGACAACCAGTTTCCCTGTTATTCTGCTTATCTCTTCCCATACAAGTTTAGACACAACACATTCAAAGAATAAATGGCTGCAAATTTCAGGGGTAGAGCAAAATACACAAGAAAGATCATCCACATTTTGTCTCTTCACTAATTTATCTCTAGTGAGAATTTTATTGTGAGAGACAAGCCAAAGGAAAAAATGAATTCGAGGGGGAACTTTGATTTTCCAGACTGCATGCACATGTGTAGGTTTAACACCATTAAAGTTAATTACTGCATACATAGATCCAACAGTATAAATCCCCTTAGAATCAAATTTCCAAAGAATAGCATCAGAATCATTAGTAAATTGGATAGATTCCGCAATACTAACCAACTCATACCATAAAACCATAAGCCTCTGATCAAAACATCTCCTAAAGGAGAGTCTGACCTGCGCGCCATCCCACACCTCAGCAACTACTGCATTTTGTTCATTACACAAAATGTACAGTTCCCAGTATTGGATGGCCAAGCTGGAATTACCAAACCAGTGGTCCTCCCAAAACTTGACTTTTTTACCATCCCCTATTTTCCATTGGTACCCTATTTTAGCTGCATTCGCGGCCCACATCACTCCTTTCCAAAAAGGAGAGACACCAGCAGGCGTACTATGAAAAATATTCGGATCGTTAACATTGTATTTGTGGTCAATAATTTGCTTCCACAGTTTATCATCATCTAAACTGTACTTCTTAATCCAAGAAGCTAACAAACAAAGATTCATTTGAGCTATATCAGGGATACCTAATCCCCCAAACTCTTTCTTCTGGGAAACTAGACCCCAGTTAGCTAGATGAAATTTAAAATGTCCCTCATAATTGTCCCACAAGCAGTGCGCTAGCTGGGAATTAATCAAGGCTATGGCCCATTTGGGAAATTTAATCACACTGAGCAAATAAAGTGGAATGCTGGCAAGAACACTCCTAACCAATTCTAATTTGGCTGCGTGAGACATAAGCCTCCCTCTCCAACCTGCAGCTTTTTTGATTAACTTATCAATAATAGGCTGCAGGTCCTCTTTTCTTAGCTTACTATGGTGAAGAGGGACCCCTAAATATTTAAGGGGAAACTCACCAAGCTTACAGCTCAGGATCTGGGCAAAAACCTGAGCTTCTTCCTCACTTAAGTTCAAAGCTACCAGATCACACTTATGAAAGTTGATCCGCATTCCAGATAATTGTTCAAAACACGATAAAAGCCATTTAAGATTTAACACGCACTCTTTCTCAGCTTCAAGAAAGAGCAGGGTATCATCAGCATATTGCATACTAATGATCCCTGTTCTGTTAAATCCACGTAGCAAACCAGTAATTAGGTTGTTATTTGCAGCTTTAATGAGCATTCTAGTGAACACATCAGCTACTAAATTGAACAAGATGGGCGACGCAGGGTCTCCCTGCCTCACACCTCTACTAGTAATGAAGAAACTACTGTTTACATCATTAAGTCTAACTCCTACTGACCCTTGTTCCAACAAAGATTTGATCAGGTAAATAAATTTCTTGCCAAAACCTCTAGCTTCTAGCATCTTGAACAAGAAACCTCTGTCAACTCTATCGTACGCTTTTTCGTAATCCAGTTTAAAGATAAACCCAGACTGGTTACTATGATACACCTCATGAATAATTTCATGGGCCGCCACAACGCTTTCTAAAATAAAACGCCCTCTAATGAAGGCTGTCTGGTTTGGAGAAATAAGTTTCTCACACACTCCAAGTCTGTTCGTAACACACTTAGAGAAAATTTTAAAACTACAGTTCGTTAAAGCAATCGGTCTGAATTTCTGTATAGTTACAGCATCAGGTTCCTTTGGAATTAAAGTCAACAGCGAAAAATTGAGCCGGAATAGCTCGAGATCACATTTATTCCAATCATTAAACATATTAAGTAAATCGGTTTTGATTAGCTCCCAAAACTTTTGATAAAAAAGAAAAGGTAATCCATCAGGACCAGGAGCTCCTTCGGCATACGAACCAAAGACAGCAACCTTAACCTCCTCTTCAGAGAAATCTTTCTCAAGAAAGTTATTTTGTTCATCCGTCACTTTATCCACGGAATCCCAAAAATCGGGGGCCAAATCAACATCAATCTTATGCTCTGCACTAAAGAGAGACTTATAATAACAGATAGCAATGTCAAGCATACCTGCAGTATCAGTAACTACACCAGAAGGACCATGCAGCTCAGAGATCTGCTTCTTCCTCCTCCTTTGATTTTCCACTGCATGGAAGTATGACGTGTTCCTATCACCTTCCTGAATCTGTCTTTCCCTGGATCTCTGTCTCGCTTTGATCTCCTCATTCTTCCAAATATCTGAAAGTTCAGAAGCAATCATTTTCATTCTACCTTTAGAGGCAGGAGAAAGACACACAGTTTCAGAAAAAAACATCTAGCTGATCATATTCAGCAACCAGCTCTTGTTTATACTTAAACTGAGCTGATTCCACATTTGCACACCACCCTTTAGTCGATCTTCTTAGGGTTCTAACTTTAAATTGCCATACATCAATCGACTTAGAGTATCGACAAGGGGTGGACCATGCTTTCCTAACAACCTCATAAAAACCCTCCTTCTGTAACCACCATTTCTCAAACCTATATTGTTTATTCTTTTGTGGCACAAAGGCGCCAGTGTCCACTACTAGAGGAGTGTGATCGCTACCAACTCTAGGTAAAGTTTTAACCTGACACGCAGGATATAAGCTATCCCAACAGGTCGAGATAAAGACTCTATCTAGAGTGGCCATGACAGCATCATCTTGGTTATTACTCCAAGTATATCTACGGCCAGCACTTCTAATCTCCATTAAACCAAACTTGTTTACCCAATCGTTAAACAAATCGGCAATGTTGACTAATATTACCAGTATTCTTCTCAGAAATATCTCTAATCAAATTAAAGTCACCTCCCACTAAGGTGGGACCTGACCAACCTGCGCATACATTGTGTAGTTCGTTGATGAACTCAAGTTTATGTGCCTCATATGCAGACCCATAAACCGCTATCAACCTCCACACCACTGCACTCTGTTTATCAGTAATTAAGCAAGAGATGCAGAACTCATGTATACTCCAGGATACTACTGCATAAGCCTCACTGTTAATACCCACCAGGATACCCCCAGCAGTACCAACAGCCGGCAGCCACTTCCAAAGATACTTATCCTGAGCATCTAAGGTTAGCAGCTGCGCAGCAGTAAAACTCTCTTTTTTAGTCTCAGAAAAACAAATAAAATCTGGGCGATTAACTCTAATGAGATCACCCGCTCTTGGTAGTCTACCAGGTCCATTCAGACCTTTATTATTCCCAATAAGACCTACTACCATTATGATTTAAAATTTAACCTACGTTTACTGTGTTTTTTTCCTGTTTGACACCTCAATCCAAGGTGTATCACAGGGAAAAACCTCACTAGTGTGAGCAGATTCTGTAGGGGATTTCATCTCATAATCGGATGATGTCTCCACCACATTATCTTCATGTGTAACATCTAAATCAGCAGGCAGGAACATATCAGGATGGTTTTCCTGAAAGATCTCTAGTCTTTCAGTTTCCACCTTTTTAATTCATGATATGTTCCTTTCTACCTCCTCCTATGAGGCCCCCAAAACAACACCTGCTAGTCTAGCTCGCTGCATAAGTGCAGCATTATCTAGAACAACAAAAGAATTGTCAAGAGGAGTTTTTCGAATACCTTTAGGTATCTCCAAGTCCTTGCGTTTTTTTAGTTCCTGAGCTTTCTCCACAATAGTTTTCCATCTCTCTGGATTCTGGTACTTATCCTCGAGGCCACCACAGGGCCCCATTTCTTCTTCTGGATCGGCTCAGCAACTTTCTCTACCTCCACCATACTAGGAACATGTTGGGCAGGAGCCTCCACTTCCGCTTCATCATCATCAGAGTCACCCTGCTCAAGTTGTTGCAGAAGTTGAATGCAGACACCTTTGTCAGCTGTTTCTTCAACATGAACCAAGCTAGGTCCTGACCTTTCAGCATCATTGATGCAGTGCAGCAGTAGATATGCACAACTACACATGCACAAATTAACTACTACTCCTTCGTTTTTTAATATAAGATGTTTTAGGTGCTCTACATGTTATCTACATACACACTAAAATAAGTGAACATGCACACTAAAATGTGTGCACATACATTTATATGCATGTGCATGTGAACAAATGATAAAATATCTTATATTAAAAAACGGAGTGAGTATGAGTCTATCACAAAGAGATGCAATTTGAGTTCCTTGCATATGTACCTTCTGAGAGGGCGATCTCTCTTACCCCATCATTGATCTTCTTGATTCAACCATTGCACTGGCAGTGCATGACGACCTTCAGAACGCAAGTCTTTGGCACGTTGTCCTTTCGTTGTCCCGGTCACACATTCATAAGAACCTCTCAGTCTCATAACTTAGTATGAAGAATTAGTTGTACCATGGCTGTGTACATAGCTTTCGATGCTCGGAAGAACATAATTTTCCCATGATCACTTTTGTTGTCCCTTGTCCTAAGCTTGGTTTTGATACTTCAGTTTTCCACGAAGAGTGTGAGTATCTTATACTGGGAGCAAAAAGGTGAAGCACCAGAGGTTAGCTACCATCACCTTCTTAACATTATTATGTGTGAAAGGGAAAGCTTCTATCTTTTTTTAGTTCAAGCCATTCTTAATCTGACTTTAGATGACAAGTATAAATAAAACTTAGATATATTGATAACAAAATTGATGTGGAGAATTTTAGTCTCCACATCGTGCACCTTAACTTTACTCGCCGGCCTCGCCCTAGCCGTCCTCGTTCGGGTCGGCGTAGTTGGGGTCATGGCGTCGGCGGTTCATAGTGTCGGCGGCATCATCCTATGACAAAATGCATAATTGAAAGAATACAACTCCGATTACATCCACATAATTCACATAGCCGGCACCATTTATTGCACACAATTCATTACATGCACATAGTTCACATTGCCGGCACACTTTATTGCACATCACACATAAAAAAGAAAAGTTAGAAACATCCCTCGCCGAGCCCGTCCATTTCGTCGAGCACGTTGGGAGCACCATCGCCGAACAGCTGCTGCCGGGAAACGGCCCTGGTCGAGGCGCTGATCGTGCTTCCCGGTAGATGTAGCTCGGGCGACTCGCTGTAGACGGCGATCCGCGCATTCTCATCGGCTTGCTCGATCGGCCGATGACGCCGAGCATATGATCTCCTCTGTCAAGAACCCCGCCGGCAGTTCCGCTAGCTCCGCCGTCATCGCCTTCGGCTGCATCACTAGCGTCTTCTTTTTGTTTGTTGGCGGTGCGAGTCTAGGCCCCATTCGAGGCGGCGACGAAGGAGGTTTGCTGCGGCGGCAGTGGCAAAATAGATGTGTGCGATGGCGGCGCCGAGGAAGATAACTTGAGAGGTTTGTGGAAATGAAGGGAAGAATCTAAGAGGTTTTGGAGGCCGACGCGCCAATGTAATGGGGTGTGAAGAATTTGGTGCCAGGCCCTTGTCTACGACAAGGGGGTCCCGCCCATCGGAGGGTTTCTCCGGCCACTGTCTGGCGCCCCCGAGCAGGGCTCCAACTTTGCAGGTCCTCTCGGGGTTGCCGGACAGAAACTGAGTCAGATCAGACACTTGGCGGTGCCGGTGTGATCGTCTTTCGTGTCCGGCACCCCATTGGAATTTTGGGGGTGCCGGTGTAGATACTCTAATGTAGGACGGAATTAGTGGATACGTGGCACCAATCGAAGAGCAAGACTGCATATAATGGTGGTGCATTCGGTGGGATTAATGGAGATCCTTGGCTGCGCACAAATACATTAGCAGCTTCCTTGGTGGAGCATGGATGTAACCTCCATTAATGTAGTGCTTGCCGATTAACAAAAAAGGGGTTTGACTGATTGTGGTTTATGAATATGAGCAGTTTGGCCAGATATAACAAAGTTTGTCGAAAAATAACACCCACCAAGGAGTGAACCCTGAAGGCCTGAACTGGACACTCTCAAGACACCAGAGACAGTTGAGAGAATGGACGGTCAGGAGGCAAGTTGCTCAACTCTAGAGATGTGATGCTGATGTTTATGAAATGCAATTAGGACAAATTAACTTAAATTTGGGGCTTTACAAATTGTTTCAGCTGGTACTAACAAACACATGGAGCAGTGTAACTGGTTCAGAGTCTTCCTCCTCCGGCTTGGATGCCCATACAAGCAGCCGTTATATATGCTGAACACGCATGATATTGTTATAACTGACATCGATCAGAAGGGGGTCTTTTATGGTACCATCAAATCAATAAGAGCCATCCATTTTCATGGATCCAAAGACCCATATCAAATCATATACTGGAGCTAGAAACGGGACTACCTCTACCATTCGTCATAGAAAATCAAATACTGTAGTAATCGATATTCTTAGAATTAATTTTTGTTGTTAATCACGGCAGGCAGCGAATTAATGTTGGAGCTGTGGAGATGCAACGACTTGGACGAAACGAGTCTCTCCAACTCCAGGACTCCAAGTCCAAGCAGGCAAAGCTTCTTACATTGAACCTAGCAGAAAAGGAGCCAAACATGCATCAGGCGCAATGTTAGAAAATGTTGAAATAAGTTGTGACAAAGATACCAATCATTAGTGATGGAAAAAGAGACAACGAAACTGCCTAGCAATTAAGGAAATTGGAAGTTTGGTCGATCGTGACAAATCATTCGAAAGAGACGTCGTAACGGCCGTTGGCGCGTGGACTTGGACTTGCATGCAGTACGTGGAAAGGAGGATTTCTTCTTCCTCCTGCTCTCATATACTACCACCGAGCGAAGCTATAGAGGTACCAACCCACACAAAGAGGATGGCCGAGCCGAGGTCGCTTGCCCCCATGATCCTCCTAACGACATGTTCCCTTCTTCTCTTCCACCGGAGTTCGTCGGAATCAGCACCCGCGGGCAACATATGCATCCCCCGTGAGCGGGACGCGCTTCTCGACTTCAAGGCCGGCCTCACCGACCCCGGCAACTTCCTCTCGTCGTGGCAAGGCGCAGACTGCTGCCAGTGGAAGGGCGTCGAGTGTAGCAACCGGACCAGCGGCGGCCACGTCGTCATGCTCCAACTCAACAGCGCGTTTGCATACGGCCCGAGTCCGGTGCTCATAGGAGGTGAGATACGCTCATCCTTGCTCACTTTACGACATCTCGAGTGGCTGGACCTCTCGGAGAATGACTTCGGCGGCAAACCCATCCCGGCGTTCATCGGTGACCTTCAGAGCCTCACGAATCTCGCCCTCTCCAACTCCAACTTGGGCGGTCGGATTCCTCCCCACATCGGCAACCTCTCCAATCTAATCAACCTCGATATCACAACCATACCACAAACAAGTCAGCTCAGCTCTCCTGATCTCACATGGGTGTCGCGCCTAGGGAAGCTCCAGTACATCGGCTTGGCTGGGGTGGACCTCAGCACCGCTGTCGACTGGGTTCATGCTCTCAACATGCTTCCCTCTCTAAAAGACATTTATTTAAGCTTTTGTGGGCTTCAGAACACTATGCCTCCCCCGCTACATTCCAACCTCACATCGCTGGAAAGCCTCTCCATGAGTTGGAACCCCTTCAACAAATCTATTGGTGCCAGCAATTTTGTTTGGAATCTGCCTAGCCTCCAAGAGCTATCGATGATGCACTGCGGTTTCCATGGTTCTTTCCCGGACGCAGTGGGGAACTTGACCTCCCTTCAAGAATTGTATCTTGATGGAAACCACATCACTGGCACGGACACATTTCCGTTGACCTTCAAGAAACTCAAGAATCTGCAGGTGCTCAGATTAACAGAGAACTTCATCAACATGGATGTAGCAGAGATGCTGGATCGGTTGCCATCAGATGAATTGGAGATGCTATCTTTGGACAACAACAATTTGACAGGGAGCTTACCAAGTCGGCTAGGTCACTTTAGCAACTTGACATGGGTTATGCTCAGAAACAACAAGCTTTCTGGAGAGATACCAGTTGGTATACGGGAACTCACAAAGTTGAGAGGCTTATGGCTAAGCTCCAACAGCCTACATGGTACAATCACTGAGCAGCATTTCCGGTTTGGTGGCCAGCTGGAAGTTTTGGATATCAGTTCTAACCAGCTTGTTGGTCCGATTCCAACATTTCCACCGAGTCTAGCATCCTTGGACCTCTCTAGAAACAATCTATCAGGCACACTCCCGTCAGAGATTGGAAAATCAATGCTGCAAGCTCTCACTCTCTTCAGCAATTCCTTTTCTGGAACTATTCCCTGCTCATTGCTTCAGTTGCAACAGTTGATGTTTTTAGACCTATCAAAAAACCAGCTAAGCGGTACATTACCCAATTGCCCTCAAGAATATGCAACCTCAAATATTACCCTGCTTAATTTGAACAGCAACAGTTTTTCCGGAGCATTCCCTAGATTTCTTCAAAGCTGTAGAGAGCTAAAATTTCTTGATCTGGCATACAACAAATTTTCTGGGAGCTTGCCAACATGGATTCAGTCAAAGTTACCACAGTTGGCACTTTTGCGGTTGCGTTCAAACAAGTTCTCTGGTGGCATCCCTCATCAACTAACTAGGATGAATAGGCTTCAATATTTGGACATTGCATGCAACAACATATCAGGGAACATACCACAATCAATTGGAATCTCACAGCTATGACTCTTACTCCCAATAATAGTGGTTTCCTTTCCCAAGTTGTTAATTTTGGAATAGACACTATGTTCGAGATAACTGCTGCTTATACTGATGCTTTATTGGTGGACATAAAAGGTCAACAACTTGAGTATACTGGTGGAATCATATACGTGGTATCCATTGATTTGTCTTGCAACAGTTTAACAGGGCAGATTCCTCAAGACATTGGCATGCTCGTTGCATTGAAGAACTTAAACTTGTCCGGGAATAGTCTGAGTGACATAATTCCCCAAAGTATTGGTGAGCTACGTGAATTGGAATCTTTTGACCTCTCACATAATCGGCTCCGCGGTGAAATTCCTACCGGTTTATCAGCTCTGTCATCATTGACCAGATTGAACTTGTCATATAACAATCTCACAGGAACTATACCGTCTGGGAATCAGTTAAGAACTCTAGAGGATCAAGCATCCATTTACATCGGCAATCCTGGTTTATGTGGTCCACCTCTCACAAGAAATTGCTCGGGAACTGGCATAACTTCACTTGCCCCTGAAGAACCTGAAGGCATGCATGATGTGGTTTCGCTTTACCTCAGCATGTGCATAGGATTTGTGGTAGGTCTCTGGATTGTCTTCTGTGGCTTCTTATTCAAGAGGAAATGGAGAGTTAAGTGGTTCTTATTTTCAGACCATATGCATGATTGGGTTTACATGCAAGTGGCTGTGGGTTGGACTTTGTTGGCAAGAAAATTCCGTGGAGGATGAGATAACACTTGACCTTCTATCTTGACAACTATGCTATGCGAAATAATAGAATTAATAATTCTTGTTATGTGCCCACTATTTTCTTTGGTACTGTGTGTTCGCATGCTCAACCGTGACACTTCTATCTTCATATTTTTTAAAGCTAAAGCTGAGTTTGTGTGTATGCGGGAACGAAGCTGAAAAAACATTGAAATTCAAAGCTTGCAAGTTTCTGCCACCAAATTATATGGGGTTTACTTTCCAGCCTTCTGATAGGGTGCATCTGCTGGTCCGATGATTGCCTGGAACGAGAAAATGTTCGATGTATCCGTTGTCTCAAAAGACGAGACAATGCCTTACTTTCAAAGCATCATAAACGTCGACCAACCTAGCCTGCTATATTTCAAATATCTACGCTCCTTGCGATATAGCTGAACGTTCAAATTTCTTTGAAGAAATGAAACTACTTAAAGGTTGTATCGATGGACCATGGATTTTAGCAGGGGATTTTACATTCAAAGGACTGTGAAGAGAAAACAACGTCCAAATTAACTGGAACGTATGGATAACTTCAACATCTGGATAAATGAAATGGAGTTAATAGATATTAAAATCTGCAACCGAAAATTCACATGCACAAACAAAAAGCGCAGTCCAACTTTGGTTCGTTTGGACACAGCGCTGATTGACGTGGGCCGGATTCAAAAGTTCATAGCTACAGAATGCCGTACTCAGACAATGGCCACATCTGACCACACTCCTCTGTTGATTGACAGCCACTCAACATTCCGCGATCATCCATTTTTCAGTACGAAAATCACTGGTGTCATAATCCAGAGCTCATACAGCTGACTAAGATTAGGCTCACAAGGGGTACTACACAAATGGCGATAGCCACACACACATAAACTTCAGGCTGTGCATGATCAGAGCAGCTACGCGTGAGTGGCTGAAGAAACCATACTCAGAGGCTACAGTGCTATCAAACAATGAACATGTAGTCACTTACTTTGAGTCAGTAGAAGATTGGAGGCAGTTAACAGATTTGAAATTCAGTTTAAGGTCTTTATGCAGAGAAAAAAGGTTCAGACACTAGCTCTTCAGATAGCTCACTTTTGGAGACAAAGGGCTAAAATTAAACGGTGTAACCTGCGGGATGAAAACACACGTTTCTTTCATACGATGGCTACCTAAATGCCTACAGAGCAATGAGGTTGACTTCTTTGAGGATCAGGACAAGCTGAAACGGTCCACAGCACACTTCAAGAGTGTTTTCTCTGATGAAATACAGTGGACTTCGAACATTAACCTTACTACTCTGTATGCAGACCGTTCTGCTGAACTTCAATCCTTGGGAAACCCTTTGCTACAGCTATTGAGATGGTGCAATGTGCATTCAAGCTCAAAAAATCCCTTCTAGTGCCAAAGCTTGATTTTCAATAGGCATTCGACACTGTCAGCTGGGAAGCACTTCTCCACACTCCAGGCCCGGGGTTTGCTGCTCTTTGAATCAGCTGGATTAGACACCTGTTGATCACTTCAAAAGCTCAAGTCCTAGTCAATGGAGCTGCAGGAGATAGCTTCCACATCTAGAAAGGAGTTCGACAGGGGACCCGATCTCTCCATACCTGTTTAATCCGATCGCCGTTGTGCTGCAGCAAATGTTCAGACAAGCATACAACTACAACTTCCTGACACACCCTCTTATGCAAAGAGCACCCCTTGCCAGTCCTGAAATGCGCGGACGATACATTGCTTCTTCTTCAGGGTTCACCTCAAGAAGCTGTGTTCGCGAAGACAATTCTCGACACCTTCGCCGCTTTCTGTGGCCTGAATATTAGTTTCCAGAAGAGCAACATGGTTCCGATGACTGAATCTGGGCTCGCAGACTGAAAACGAAGTGGCTACAATCTTAGGCTGTCAGATAAGTTCACTGCCGCGCACCTACGTGGGTTTACCTATCCCTATGACTAAGATCACACATGGCATGCTACATGCAGTTCTGAAGTGAATCGATGGCCGCCTTCCAGGATGGGTTTGCCCCAGATGCTATCGCAAGGAGGGAGATTAGCCATGATCGATGCGGTTCTGTCAGCAATACTGACCTTCTTTATGGCTTGCATCGCTTGGAACGAGACCAGCATTGAGGCGATGGATAAACGAAGGAGGACATTCTTTTGGAAAAACGCAGAAGTAGTTCATGGTGGCCACTACTTAGTTGACTGGGATGTTGTCCCTACGCCGAAGAGCCAAGGAAGATTAGGGTTCAAGAACCTGCAGCTGCAAAACAGAGCCTTGATGGCACACATGACATCAAAGCTTTAGCAGGTGCTTCAGGTCTACCTTCAGGTGATCAGGTCCATGCTTTCAGTGGCTCGCCTCTTGGTACCTTCACCAGCAGATCCCAGACTGGCTAGACTGCACCGGCACACCGTTCTGGAGAACTCTCGTCCCCATGATCAAGTTGGTTCAGCAAGCTACGCGCTGTCACATAAATAATGGAGTATCTACGGCATTCTGGCACGACCTTTGGTCTCCAT
This sequence comes from Poa pratensis, assembly GCA_947311845.1. Taxonomy (NCBI): domain Eukaryota; kingdom Viridiplantae; phylum Streptophyta; class Magnoliopsida; order Poales; family Poaceae; genus Poa; species Poa pratensis. Next base: position 4,430,967 of record CAMZMU010000126.1, read on the forward strand.
TAGGCAGACTCTCAGACACACTTGCCATCCTATACTCTTCTGCAGTGAAATCATGCTGCAATGTTGCATCACAGGTTTCTGGTTCAGCATGTGAGATTCAGCTTACTATGCCACTGACAAACACAGCACAGTTTCAGCTGGATCACCTCTTACTGCACCTGCAACAGATGAGCATCCCATCGTCTACTGACAATGACAGAAGAGAGCTTCTGACGATGGGGAAAGAACCATCCACGACTGCAATTTACGAGCTGCTAGCAGACCGTGGTACGCGATGGGAACAGTGCAACTGGGTTTGGGCGAGCACGATTCCAAGAAGACACAAAATCATGCTCTGGCTTGCATTCAGAGTAGACTTAATACGCGTGATAATATGGTCAAATGAACAATGGGTCTCTCATAGGGGGCCACAATGTCTGTCCCGCTCTGGAATCAATTCACCACATGGTCCTCCACTGTGCCAATGCTGATCATGTTTGGAGAAGACTAGATTTAGGGTTGATCACACGAAGATCCACAACAATATGTGAGTTCATGAGGGAAACGGTCATTGGCCAAGACTCTGGCACCTGGCACGTCTGCTCGTTTTTGGCGAGCACGAAATGATAGGATTTTCAATATTAAACTCGTCAACCCTGAGACGTTATTTCAGAGAATTGCTGATGAGCTATCACTTTGGGCTACTAGGACGAAGAAACACGGGCTACAGGCATGGGCTCGAAAGTTCAGAAATTAGCAATGCATCTGTTTTCGTCTTTTTTCTTTCTTGCTACTTTCTTGATCGGACATTTGGCTGGTAATTGTACACTCTGTACTTGCCTGCTAGCCCTCAGGCTAGTGAAAAAATATAGGGTAGAGACTCCTCTACCTTTTAACCTAAAAAAAACACTACTGGTTTACAGCAGCACTTTTCACCCTATATCTATAGTAACTTTTCATAGAAAGTAAACATTTTTGGCTGAAAATGGTGGTACCTGGTTCTTGGCTTGCTAAGATGCCGCAGTGCCTCCTTCGGGCACGGTTGTTTGGGTTTCTATCTGCAATGCTTCTGTGTTAGCTCATGGAACAAACAGCAGATCTTCTCTGATCCATTGTCCTGACCACTATCAACTCTGTTTTTTCCATAACCAGATCAGCCCTCTCCACCTCTTCATAGCAAAGAAACATGAAGGCCAAATTTTAGACCATTCAGAAAATGCAGTGCAACAGAAGGTATGCACATTGGCACAGAAAAATAGATATATACTATCAGTCTATCAGAAAGAGATGTCGATTTGAGCGACTTGGATATGTACCTTCTGAGAGGGTGATCTCTCTTACCACATCATTGATCTTATTGATGCAACCATTGCATTGGCAGCGCATGACGACCTTCAGAACGCATGTCTTTGGCTCATTTTCCTTTTTGTTGTCCCTGTCACACATTCACAAGAACCTCAGTCTCATAGCATAATGTGAAGAATTAGTTGTACCATGGCTGTGTACATAGATTTGGATGCTCGGAAGAACATACCACTCCCATGATCACTTAGACCTTGTCTTAAGCTTGGCCTTGACACTTCAATTCTCCAGGAAGAGTGTGAGTATCTTACTTGTACTGAGAGCAAAATGGTGGAGCACCAAAGAAAAAGTTAGCTATTGTTGTGGTTGGTCATCACCTTCTTGACATTCTTATATATGAAAAGAAAAGCTTCCAAAAAAAGTTTAGTCTGCGCCTAGCTTAATCTGACTTTAGATTACCAGTAGAAATAAAAACAAATAAATATTGACACAAAGCAAAAGAACAAAACCGTAGGTTTAGAACTGTAAAACTAATTTTGAGAATATGCATTTCTATTTCACAGCGCATATTTTTCATAAACAAAGATGAGGAAAAGCCAGTAGTTTCAATTGCAACTACCAATTGTGAGCTTCGTATTGTGCTCTAATGTTTCTTTCTGCGGTTTAACAGCACATTGATGTGGAGTGTTCAGTTACTATCCTGACAGAGGTAGGTCAGCTGTCAATCTGCATTGAATTGTGAGTTGTTGGTTTTGGTCAACTCACTTAGTTTAGGTCTTAATCAACACGAAGAAAAAGTTCTTGGTTTCAAAAATTCTGAACAAAAAGCCTGCATGCGCACCACACAAAAGGGAGAGTTGAAAAGTAATAGAGAGTTACCCACATCATCACCAGTAGTCCATGCAAGAGCATGACCCTTGTTTCATTTCATGGAGCCTGATCCCATCATTATACAAATATCTCTGCTGTAAATCTTTGACAGATACTTGAACGAAGAATGGGCAGAAGCATGCATCCGGCGATTACTGACAATTTTTATTGGGGATTTAGCGTCTTGGGCTAAATTTACCAACCCAAATGCTAGAGCAACCATTTCACTACGGCGAGCAGTCTCCCCCCTACTTAAATTGTGTCCTAAAATGCGCAACTTCGTTGACATATCTTCAAGGATCAAATTAATTTCCTTGGCCTGAGGGTGTGAAGTATCAGTGGTAGTCCCAAATTGATGAAGCTTACCATTCCACTCTATATAGCTATATTTTGTATGCCTGTGTTCAGGTTTGTGTTTTATAGCCTTCCTCACCCTTGCAGACCTCTCTTTTCTCTTTCCATCTGCAAATAGGTCAGACAAGAGGAGGCTTTCAGGCTTGCAGCTTGGATCAAACTGAAGAATTTGCTCCTCTGCAAGTTTTCCAATCTTAGAATTTCCATGGATCCTACATGCTCTCAGAAGAGATGACCACACAACCTTGTTTGCTTTGAAAGGCATGTTCTGGATGAAATGGTAAGCATCACTAAGTCGTCCATCTCTGGCAAGAAGATCAGCCATGCAAGCATAATGCTTAAAGTCTCGTTCAACGCCATACTTGTTCACCATTGAATCAAATATCTCAAACCCTCGTGACACCAAGCCACTGCGGTTGCATGCACACAGGGCTGCCATAAACGTGATTTTATCAGGATGGAGCCCGAGCGATCTCATTTCATAGAAAAGCGTAATAGCTTTCTCACCAAAACTGACATGAGCAAGTCCATTAATCGTAACATTGAACAGCGCCACGGTCTTAAACTTGTCACTGACACCATAAAACACATCCATAGCGGTCTCTATGCACCCATGCTTTGCATACATGTCCACGAAGGATGTAGCAAGCCTTGCATCTCTGCAAATCACCCCCGTGTGGCTTACACGATGATGGAGCTTCTTTGCCACATCTATCGCACCACATTGAACACAAGCAGAAAGCAGTGTAACTACCGTGACTTCATCTGCCTCAAACCCCGCCTCCTCCATATCCTCAAACAACACCAATGCCTCCTTGTACCATCCTGCCTGCACATATCCACCAATAAGAGCCGTCCATGCGACCAAATCCTTCTTGGGCATCTCATCAAATAACTCTCTAGCCATTTTAACCTCCCCGCACATTGCATACCCTGAAACCATCTTGCTCCATAACCTCACATCCCTGGCCTTCTCCCCTGCCAAATCAAACACCTTCCTGGCAAGCGCCAGCCCGCTGCATTTTACATACATGTCCACTAGCCCGATCACCACCTCTTGTGAATGAAGCGCTTCAGGCTGGAGTGCTCTCCAGGAAAGCCCGTGCAACGCTTTTGCCACCCTCAGATCCTTCAGCTTCAATCCAGCAGACAAGGCCGTGATGGTCCACCCATCCGGCCGCAATCCTCTGTCCATCATAATCCTGAATACCCCGAAAGCGTCATCAATACAGCAGGACTTCACATACGAATCGATCAGAGTGTTGAACGACACCGTGTCCCTGACCGGCATTTCATCGAACAACGTGCGTGCGAGAGATGGTAAAGCAAAGGACGCGTAGAAGTGGAGCAGGGAGTTGGCGGCAAAGAGGTCGGCGGCGTGGCCTGACTTGACGAGGAAGGCGTGGGTGGAGAGCCCGGGGTACGGGGAGGCGTGGCGGGAGCAGGCGGCGAGGGCGGCAGAGAGGGAGTGGGAGTTGGGGACGGCCTCCGTCTCTACGGAGGTATTGGGAGACGGTTCTCGATCGCGGTCGCGGAGGACCCGGAGGAAGAGGCGGAGCGAGGCGAGGTGGTTCCCCGAACGGAGGTGCGGGCGGAGGAGGCGGGAGGCGGCGTGGGCGGGGAGCGGGAGGCCGAGGAGGAGGAGCTGCGCGTGCGCCGCGAGAGAGGGGCGGCGCCGGAGCGAGGCCAGGAGGGAGAGGTGGAGGAAGCCTCCCGGTGCGGCGGCGGGGACGGCGCCTCCGGCGCGGCGGAGCCTCGACCGGCGGCGCATGGCGGGAGGCCTCGTCGGCGCCGGAGAGGCGGAGGGAGACGCGTCGCTGCTCATCTGGAGTTTGAATGGGACACGTGCAGTGGGCTTGGAGGTGATCGCATGAAGCCCACTGAACAAACGTATGGGCCTCCGCGACGCAACGTCAACCCAGCTAGACGCCGCTGCTTCTCCTGTCCTGGCCGAAACCCTCGCCGCCGCAAACTCGACGCCGCCGGAGCTCCGGCCGGGCAGCTCACCGGAGGCCATGGACTACGACAGGCAAGCACCGCGACGCTCTCTCCTAGTTTTACCTCTGCACCTAGATTGTTTTAGTTTTAGCAGAGATTGGGAGTAGTTAAGGATATCTTGTTTCGCTCATACGGTGGCGTCTGATGGCAGGCTGAACTCCCCGAGCACGTCGGCGATCACGCTGGAACTTATGGGCCACCGCCTGCATATTTCTCAGGTCGTGCTCCGTCACGCGATGTGGTTTCTATGCTTCTGTTCAGCCACTCGCATGCAGTCTGAACTTTCGTCTGTTCCTCATTTGCTATCTTGCAGGACCCTAACTCAAAGCACCTCGGAACCACGGTATGGGACGCATCGATGGTGTTCGCCAAATTCTTGGTAATAGCTTGATGGTTCTGAGTCTGTTTCTGTTTTACAGTTCTCCAGTTTAGAAGCTTGATTTGCTGGTGTGGATGTCACGATGTCCGGCTTTGATTTTCGCAGGAAAAGAATAGCAGGAAAGGCAGGTTTTGTCCGTCTAAAATCAAGGGAAAAAGGGCGATTGAGTTAGGAGCTGGCTATGGTGTAGCCGGGCTGGGTAAGCCGAATCTCACTGTCCTTCCAGAGATATCTGATTTTGAGGAAGATAATCTATATGCCTCTCATTTAGGAATGGCATTGCTGGGCTGTGATGTTGTTACGACTGACCAAGTCGAGGTGCTCCCGCTGCTCATGAGGAACGTCGAACGCAACAGATCGTGGATCGCGCAGTCAAATCCTGACTCAGGTTTGCGTTATCAAAGAGAACCAACAGAATTACTCTTAATAGCAGCGACTTTCTGTTATAATGCTTAGTAGTTATCCAAATATTCATACCACGCATGGATATTCCTAGTTCTTACAAAGTGTATGTGGCGAGTAGGTTCCTTCGGCACGGTTACGGTTGCAGAACTGGATTGGGGGAACAAAGACCATATCAGAGCCGTTGAGCCTCCATTCGATTACATCATTGGAACCGATGTTGTAAGCTTTCTGGTGTAGCCTTGTGTTTGGTGCAAGTTCTTCCCTGAAATAGCATATTCTACTTCCAGTTCATGCAAGCTTAATTAGTCTAATATAGTGTGATGTAACCACTGACTGATAGTATACACACCATCCTTGATCTGTGCATAATTGAGTTATTACTTTTTAACACGGGGAACTTCGCAAAACATCTACCTAACTTTATTTATTTTCTTCTTGGTCACAATACAGATTATTGGGAACACCTATCGTTCTAGATGTCATAACTTGTGAGCATACCGTATGAATTGAAATATTAATCGAGAGAACATAGTGAAATTTAAAGGCAGATGACAAACATTCAACACAACAAGTTGTAATCGACAATGACAACATAGTGGTTCATCCACAACACAAGGACTTACCACTTCTTCATTTGCTTGTTTCAAGGTTTATTCAGAACAACTATTGCAACCTCTACTGGAGACAATTATTGCACTATCTGGTCCTAAGACAAAAGTACTGGTTAGTGGTTTCCCCTCTTGAATTAGTCTCTATTTTCCCATAAAAGATCTGTTTAAGGGCACAAATGAATATTTAGTTGCTTTATAACCAGCTAGGATATGAGATCCGTTCTACCACCGTCCATGAGCAGATGATGGAGATGTGGAAAAGCAACTTCAATGTGAAAACTATATCCAAATCGAAGGTATGTATTTTGGGGTTCAACTCATCATATTGTTTTATTCTCTCTACTTGTTTGCATCAGAGTTTAAGATGCTTTTCACCCTCATGCCTTCTGAATTCTTTCACAGATGGACGCCAAATATCAACATCCCAGTATACATCTTTACATGATGGACCTCAAAGCTCCATATGTCCCCGAGGCCAGACTTAACGATAATGGGATCACTGGGGAGGAGGATGACGATGCCTCCAACCCAGGAGAAGATGAAGATCTGGGAGTGAAGAATGAATCTTGTGCAGCTTCAAAAGAAGCGGAAAACAGAAACATGGACGATTGGGAAATCAGAAGGTCCGGGGCTATGGCTGCAAGACTTCTTAAGGATGTGAAGCTAACATGAGATTGGATATGATGAACACTATCGGTTGATGTTGCACTTTTTTTGTGTGAACTTAGTGATGTTATTCTAGAGTTGATAATTATTGTTGTATGTGTTGGTTATGCATTAGTGTACGTATTTTTGTTGTTGTATTATTTTTCTGTCTTCTCATGTTCGAAATTCTTCGCGTAAACATTTTTTCATACGAATGCAAAATTCTGACAATGGGGCAGCGCACCTCAATCAAGATTAAATAGGTCAAATTAACGGGTGGGTTCAAAAATAAATTTAGATAGCCAGAAATCACCCATAACAAGTAATCCAACATAGTGCACATTTCTTGTATAGAGACACTGACATGGTGGACCCACCAGATAGATCATAACACTGATGCATGACATAACCTTAAAGTATCGAGAGAACCAAAAAAAAGTCAGCTAGAAATGATCACGAGTATCAAATAATTCTATGGAGACACTAACATGGTGGAACCACCGGCTAGATCTGCATCGCGCAACCTTCAAGTAACGGGAGTAACCCAAAAAAAGTCAGTTAGAAGCGATCACGAGTATCAAATAACCCATTAGAGACCCTGACATCATGGACCCACCAGTTTTAGATAACCCCGAGTGTGTCTATCAGAGTGAAACCCGCACGCGTAATCAAAAGCACGAATGACAACTAAATCTATACCACGAATAACTTTTGTAGACCGTGGTTGTTGGCGCCAACCCTCGCCCAACAAGGTATCCGGCCGCACATAGACCGGCAAGACATGATAGATTGTGCGCATTTATCCCGAAAACTGCAAAATCCTCCAAAAAACGTGATAGATGGTGCCCATCTACCACGGACGAAGGGACCAAGCGTGGTAAAAGCACTTTTTTTCTTCTAGTGTTTGGATGACGTGTGTTCGTTCGGCAAGGTGTGAAATCAAGGTTCAGCTGTATTCGATAAATGGATCATATGTAGAAGAGAAGGCTGGATATGATTGCGGATGACGTCCTTGGAGATTCACACATTGTTATCGCGACACAGCAAAGATGCCGGCCCTACCCAGAACAAGCAAAATGTTTAAATAGGGTAAAAGTGGTTTTAGATTTTTTTTAGATGGGTATTCCGTTGGAGTTTTCACTAAATGAGATAACATGTGTCACAAACTCACATATAAACAACCTAGGAGATACATACAGAAGTGGAATTCAGTCAGGATGTTTACGCCTCTACTTGAAGAACAAAAACAGTAGCCATGTGCTTAAATAATATCCTTGTGGATCCGGTTTCAAACTTACTTTTTCGATAAAGAGTTTCAAACTTACTTGGGTTCTTCCACTCCAAATCGACCTAGGATCGTATTCGTTCTCTGAGATGAATAAATTGACTAATTAACGTACAGTGCAGGCCCCCAAACAAGCAGGAAGTTGCTAATTTTTTTTAATAATACATTTTTTTAATTAAATTCAAAAAATATTACGCAAAATAACGAAATGGCAAAAATAATACGGCCTCGGCCCAGTTTGGGCCGATAAGGGCCCGTCGGCCAGGCTTGGACCGATTGGGCCTGTCGGCCGCCCTGCTCGTGTCAGCGAAACCTGTCGGCCAGAGCTGGGCCGACAGGAAGCTGTTGGCCCAAGCTGGGCCGACTGGCTCTTGCTTTTTTTTTTCACCTCTCCCTCCTCTTTTTTAGCCACAAATGCAGACAAATTACAGATGAAATCAAACTCCAAATTTAAATCACTGATGCACACATATAAAACATAGTCTACAAACACTGATCCACACATATTACAGATAAAAACATAGTCCAATTTTAAAACATTGATCCACATTATTACAAATAAAAGTACAGTCCAAATTTAAAACATCCTAGTTTCTTCCCCTTCCTCTTGGCCCTCGGCTGCCTCGTCCACGTGGAGCAGCTGCTCTAGTTGCCGGAGCAGCATTCGTAGGTGGGAATTTTGTACAAGCAGTGTCCCTGTGACCAAAATCATTGCACAAGAAACATTGCACTGTCGGGCCTCCGGCTTCAGATTCATCCATACCATTTCTGATACGCTTGCACGGTCGTCTACCTCTACCAGGACGCAGTAGCCTTGGGTCGGGGATGTACTGCCTTTCATTAGGATCAACCGTGTTAAAATTACCCACAGCTCGAAATCCCACCATTTCACCGGTCCAGGTATTAAGAACAGACTCGTTCAAATAATATGGTGAAACGAACGAGATGGCTGATAGTCCGAGTTGCCCACACGCAGCCAATACATGGGAGCAGGGCAGGTGAAGCAATTTTGGTTTATTGCATGTGCAGTCACATGTTGGTCGGGCTTCATTTCCAATTCTCACCTCATGCGTTCTGAGCTGATTTCCGCAACCAAACTTGTCAGAAGGTAAGCGTACCTCGAACCTCCTTTCTTGATTTCCTATGGCCTGCACAGCATGAGTACGAGCTTTTGCCATATTCCTATCCATGTACTCCGTAATCTTCTCACAAAAAGGTGTGTTTGGGTTGTTAACGATATGCATGTGAGCTTTCTGGCGTCTTTCTCTGAAGTACTTGACTGTGCCCTCAAAAATACCCTCCACAATGGCTGTAAGTGGCAATGCCCTATTTCCTCTAAGAACGAAGTTGTATGTTTCAGCAAGGTTGGTAGTCATAACACCGTACCTGGCTCCATAAGTGTCGTGCAGCAAAGACCACCTCTCAAGAGGCTCGTGCTCTATCCACTGCTGAAAGTTTTTGATTAACCTCCCAGTCTTTCTCCTAACACCAGGCGGATCAAATCCTGGCAAGTCACAAAGCCCAACAGGTACATCCTCAGCTGGTGGAGGTCCGGTTGCTAGCTGTTGCGCCACAAGTTGCACATGTGCTGCTACTGCAACATTTCTTGCAGCTCTCCTCTGCCTAACATGCTGGTTAGTGAAGTCATCAAGCTTACCACGTACGAATGTGTATTTCCAGAATTGGTTCTGCTTGCACAGTTTTTTGAATAGATTCATCAAAGCCTTATCTCGGAACTGTGAGAAAAAATTGGCCCCCAAATGGCGCATGCACCAACGACTCTGCAGGTCTAGCCATGGCGTTTGTTCCGCGGCCACAGGGTTTGTGAGTGCCTTGACGGCGTTCAGTATACCAGCATGGCGGTCATGAAGGATGCACACGTTCGGCTTATCTTTTACTACTGCTATTTTAAGCTGCCTGAAGAACCAAGTCCAACTTTCAGTGTTCTCGCTCTCCACAAAAGCAAATGCAAGTGGCACGATCTGATTGTTGCCATCCTGACCAATGGCAGTCAAGATTTGTCCCCTATACTTGCCAGTAAGAAATGTACCATCAACACAGATAACTGGTCGACAGTGAGTGAAAGCTTCTATGCATACACCGAAAGAGAAGAACACACGATGCAGCACCTTTACGTTTGGAAACTCTGCCATCCAAAAGTGTTTGACGTCAACATATGTGCCTGGATTACGGGCCTGCAATGTGTAGAGGAGCCGAACAACTGAGTCATATGAGTCTAGGAACGATCCGAATCTTTTCTCAAGTGCCATCTGCTTAGCCCTCCAAGGTTTGCCATAAGATATTTTGTACTTGAACCTGGTGAACACCTTATGTATAATAGTCTTCGCTTCCATAGCTTTGCCCTATACTATTTCTGAGTACAGCAACCGAGCTATAAGCGTCGACGAAATGTTACGATGATCTTGAGGAATACTCTCAATTCTACATGTGTGCTGTACTACGTCGCTCACTTTCCAGTTTATGCCGAAGTGAGGACGATAACCGTGCACCCTTCCAGGACACCCTGCTACCTCACATTCCATTGTCAGATATTTTTTACTCGACACCTTGGTTTTGAATGTCTTGCAAGTCGACATTGCCCACTTAATGATTGCATCTTGCAAATGTTGCTTGTCGGTATATAGAGCACCCGCAGAAACCTGGTTCTGATGGTATTCCCAGGCAGAATCATGAACATCGTTCACTGTCATTGACGACGAGAAATCATGACTCCATGACGCAGGATTTGGCACCACATGTTCGTCATCCGACTCGTCGGAATCATACCCATAAGCACTACCACCATCTTCGTCTTCCTCTTCCATCATTTCTTGGAATACATCGTCTGCTGCTGCCTCAGCAGCATCTTCATCTCCCTCTTCCATATGCTCTGTCTGACTATTTTGGCCAGATTCATAGCTACCACCTCCAACATCTTCCTCTTCCATCTGCTCTGTCTGACTATTTTGGCCATAGTCATAACCACCACCTCCAACATCTCCCTGATTATAATCATGTCCAGAAAATTGCATCTCCTGACTACTCTGGCCAGGATCGTGCCCTCCTTCGCCTTCAGGCGCAATCACCTCCTTCGCGACAGGTATCAGTAAGGCATGAGGGGTACATCCCCTGCTTGCGCAGCCTTGCAACCATCGCACCATTTGAGAGGTCCGTTCTATCGGCCTCAAATAAAAAAACACCGGGGACCTTGTCTTCGTCCACAGTGCATGCACACCGACGGTGTCTGTTTCAGGAAGCCCTAAACACGCTGCCAACCAATCTTTCAGCTGACTTATAGACCATGTTTGTGGGTCACTCAGTTCCAACTCTGACCATCGAAACTCACCCAAATCAGCTCCATGCTCATTTACTACAACTTCGCCAGGACCGTAGAAAAACAAACATTTCACTAAATTACTCATCTCAACAACCTAAAAATGTGACACCAATTTACTGTTACAACCGGGAACAACTATATACTTAATATTACTAGCAAAATAAACGCATACCCTTGAAGCGTGGCGATTCAATGGACCAGCAACGTCACCACCACCGCCAATGCAACACCGCTGCACCACCACCGCGCTGCACCATCCACCACCCTACAGCAACCTCCACCTAAACTCCACCATTGCTCCAACCAAACAACACGAAATCACACAATAATCCAACACATCTGTAGATCTGAGCTGCCTTAACTCTCTAACACTTCTAGGAGGAAGATTTGGTGGCTGGATGGACAGATCGCCGCTGAAACGCCGTAAGGAGCTGCTGGTTTCGAGAGGAAGAAGAAAAGGAGAGAGAGGACGCGAGGAGGAAGATGTGGGCAAGGCTGGTCTTATCCAGCGTCCTGTCGGCCCAGCCCTGGCCGACAGGTCGGTCGGCTGAGTTCTGGCCGATTAGTGCCGCATCACGGCCTGTCGGGCGCAGGCCTGGCCCACCATGCGATCTGGTCGTTTTGAACAAAGCCGATATGGCCCAATCGGCCCAAGCCTGGCCGACGGGCCCTTATCGGCCCAAGCTGGGCCGATGCCGTATTATTTTTGCCATTTCGTTATTTTGCGTAATATTTTTTGAATTTAATTAAAAAAATGTATTATTAAAAAAAATTAGCCAGGAAGTTGCGCGTACGTACTTTTTTCTTGCGGGTACTAGGTTCCTTTGCGCGTAGGTACTTGCTGTCCGACAAACCCTCTCACGTACGCGTCGCCGAATCGAGGATGGCTGCCTCCTCGCCGCCGTCGAGGCAAACGGGAGCGAGGGCCACAAAGTCGACGTGCACGACGGAGAAGGCGCAGGGCTTCCACCGGTTCGAGGTCCGCAATTACAGCCTGGTCAAATGCCTCTCCACCGGGAACTCGGCAAGGTCCGGCACCTTCCCCGTCGGCGGCTACAGCTGGTCCGTCCTCTTCTACCCTTCGGGATGCCTCCTCGCACCCAAAGGCCGCATGTCGGTGTACATCCAGCTCATGACCAGCGGCGCCACGGCGAGCGCGACCTTCGTCCTGCGGCTCGTCAACCCGGCCTCCGGGCGGTCGCGAACGATCGGACACACCGGGATTGGGCTATACAGCACCAAGACGAGCAGCACGGCAGCGGATGCCAAGCACGGAGTGTGCCTGATGCCGACGACCGCGCTGGAAGCTACCTATGTCGACCGAGACGGTGATCGTCTCATCATCGAGTGCACCGTCACCGTCATCGGGGAGCCTCACACGTCTGGGACGACACCTCTGGGCATCCCGGTGCCGTCGTCGTCGGACCTGCCGTCGCACCTCGGGCGCCTGCTGGAGTCGCGGGAGCTGGCGGACGTCACGTTCGACGTGCAGGGACAGAGGTTCGCCGCGCACAGGCTGGTGCTCGCCATGAGGTCGCCGGTGTTCAAGGCGGAGCTCTTCGGGCCGATGAGCCACGACGACGGCGGCTGCATCACGATCCAAGACGTGCCTCCCGCCGTCTTCAAGGTCCTGCTCGACGTCATCTACACGGACTCCTTCCCTGCCATGGACGATCTTGACGAGGACACCAACCGGGAGCTTGCACGGCATCTGCTCGCCGCCGCAGATCGGTACGGCATGGACAGGCTGAAGGCGCAGTGCGAGAACATCCTATCGACGAGCCTGAACTCACAGACCGTTGCGAGTACGTTGGCTCTATCTGATCGGCACGGCTGCCACCAGCTTAAGGATGCCTGCGTTGAGTTCATCATCACATTAGGCATGAACAATGGCTCTGTGGTAGCAAGCAGCCAGGATGACCGACAGCTCACTTGTTTTAGTTTTCTCCAATATTTCTGCAAGGTAGTCGGCAGCATCATCGGAATCCACTAAGTTCAGTCAGCCTAGTATATATATCGAGTTGACTTTTAATTAGCTGCGATGTACTCCGTTGTGAGGCTGGTCAACCCGGTGTCCGGACAGTCGCGGTCGATCCATCCGACACGTACAGCACCAACACGAGCACATTTTTTCACTTTCCCCTTTCTCCACCGCTTCGCTTCCGTTGAGAGTCGACTCCCGCACCCAGTTGCCGCCCCGCTCCTTCTTGCTCTCCGGCGGTGTTGCCGGCCGGCGAGGAGATGGATTCGGTGGTTGGCTGCCCTTGTACATACTAGCTGTAGGTTTAGTTTTAGTGTTTGCCTCTATGGCGTTTGGCGTTATGCCGGTGTGGAGCATGCCGCGAACGTCTCCGAGCGGCGTTCGGTGGCTTACGGTGATGCGTATTCCGGCGATGGCGGCGTGGTGTCGCGGGTGGCTGGGGTGGTTGTTGCCGGTGTCTCCCTTCAATAAGCTCGATGCCGCCTTCCGTACTCTGCATCTGGCTTCCTCAGATCTTCGTGGTGGAGAAGGAGGTGGTGAGGATGTGGAGGTTCTGGATGCTTTCCCCTCTGCTGGGCTTCGTGCGAGCTGCGTGACTGGTGTTCTTCACCATGTCCAGCTCGACCTCCTGCTTCAGGTCGGGGCGTGCCCCCCGCCGACGGTCTATCCTCGTCGCCAAGGTCTCGTCGATTTGGGCGAGCGGCACATGCGGCGACTCCAACGGGATTCGATTCCCAATAGGCTTGAGCAGGGGATTCAGCGGCAGTCTTGCTTCTTCTCGGCCTCCTCTGCGGCGGTGCGACGGCGAAGCTTTGGACGGCGGCGAGATGCAGTTCTCCCCAGGGACGTGTGTCATTTTCTGTTTCTTCGGTGTGTTTTCTGCAAAAGAGGAACAGCTGTCCCGTGTCTGGATTATTCCAGTGTAATCTGTTGTAATCTTGCGATGCGTTTCCATCAAAAAAAAAACACGAGCACGGCGGCGGATGCATGTTGTTTCATCGGGAGCTGCGCGCGTCTGGAGGCCGCGGACATGGCAGGCGGACGGATGGATCAATGCGCGTACGACTTTTCTTTTTTCTTTTCAATGCGCGGGCCAGCTGGGTCACGCGTCGTCCACCTTTTCTTCTTCCTTGATTTCGACGCGCGGGCCGAGTCCTTCCTTCCATATTTTTTTTGGTTTCACGTCAACGCGCGCGGTCGATCGCGCGTAGTACTCCTACTCCTCTCGATCGGGACGCACCTACTGCATGCAGTGTACTAGTCTAGTATCCAATCTCTCGTGGATCGCGCGCAACATGCACGCACTCGGTACTCTAATTTGCTTAATTTCTCTGCTAGCTAGCCTGGGCCGACGTACGCGGTGATGCGCCCCGATCGTTTCAGCTCTTCTCCATGCATCGTACGTACGTGTTGGTTCTCGATGGAGTAGCTAGTTGTGATTCTTCTCCATGCATGCAGCGTACATACAAATACAAATTACGTGCTCCCTCCATATATAGGTACGGTACGTTACCCATGCATGCTTGCATATGCATGTTTGACCCGCCAAATTGTATGTAGTGACATGTTATTATCTATCACTACTAGAAATCCCCATATTTCCGACGGTAAAATCTATTAACCGACGGGCCGTCGGCTATTATGCTTATAACCGACGGGAGCACCAATGGCCGACGGTTTTGGCCTGACGCTCGGGTATATCTCCCTATAGCCGACGATGGAGTAAATTTTCTGACGGGGAATGACCAACTGTCGAGTATTCCAACTAACAACCGACGGTGAAATATAATATCCGACGGTACAAATGTGACACTCGGCTATGTGTATAAATGTCCGACGGTACATTTGTAACTCTCAGTTATTAGAGAAGGTAGCCGATGGGAAATAGAAATAAATGACGGTTAATGTGGACACTCGGTGATAGGTATAAGCGTATTCTTTTTTAACCTGGCATATTAGAATATTTTTCAAATATTTTTAGCTTGTATTCTTGATTTTTTTTTACTTCAAAAACACTTCGGTACCAAAAAAAAACGCTTAACTAACCAGAAAATTGGTTCCGATCGATCCTGTTGACTCCAACTAGAGCCAAACGCCCACCTCCCTGATTTCTCTCTCTCCCTTATCTTTACGTCCTTCTCTCTGTTTCCCAAACCACCTCTCCATTCATTCCTCTCTCCCCTCACCCCCACCTCGCCCACCTGACCCGATCTCATCTGGATCGAACCACCCTATGAACCGGTCGACGTCGGGCCCCGCGGCAAGGCCACCGTGACGGCCGGCATTCGCCGTGCCCCGGACGCACCTTCAACTCGTCTGGCATGTGCAGCGGCGGCGGTTTCTCTGGCGAAGGGAACAAAGCGCTGCGCTTCTACACCGACGATACCCCGGCTGCTCCGGCAAGATATACCGCTCCCGCACCAGCGCCTCCTCCGCCTCTACCTTATCAGCTCCCCAGACCTACCAGGTCGTGCCGTTTCTGCTTCTTTCTTCGGTTTCTCAGTTCAGATTAGATGGTTTTGTAATTTTGGTGTGTAACAAACATACTAATTTTGATTTCGTTCCTCCTTTCAGAGTTAGATCTGGCAAACGTGGTCTTTTGTGCAACAGATCCAATAGACCAGACTTTCTACATCCTCACGTCCCTCTGTTAGGTCTGTCCAACTTTACTTGCTAACTTAGACGTGTTATGTAAATATCGTGCTAGCTCCATCTTTTACTTAGTTTGTGATACTTACTGCAATTTAAATTTAGAGAACTGGGTGTGGCCGTGTTGCAGAATTGGATGGGGGCGATGCGTACAGTCAGTAGAGGGACAAAAGCCTACGATTGTGTAAGTAACTTTTGTTTCTAATTTAGCTATACGGGTCTTGGTTTATTCTCTGTTTAGATGATTTTATAATTGATATGAGTGATTTATTGCCTGTATAGCCTTGGCGTTAGCTTCATAGGTTCAAGCATGTGATATCAAAATTATTGGTCTGTTTGTATTTTGGGTGCGTGGATATACGTGCTGCTACAGTAAACTAGTGCTAAGTAGCAAAACACAACAGAATAAGTTGATACAAGAATACTTTATGCTGACAAGTTACTGCATGTATGTTAATGTGATATGGCAGGTATGCTCAATACTGAAGGAGCATCTGAGCCAGATGTTGGAGTGAGATTTCTTATTTCCTGCACTATCACAATGATGCAAAGGTATACTTTCAGAGTTGTCATTGGAAAAGCATTGTTGTGATTTATGTTTTCTTGGACACTGTATTAGATTATTTGAGGTTTCGACACCAAATATCGGAAATTATGAGTCGATTATCATCTCTCCAGACCTGTGTATAATTTATGAGAATGGGTAGGATAAAAAATTGATCCATCTCATTCAAGGTACGAGATAGGGCACTTGTGAAATCACAAAGTTGTACTCGAGATTTTTACAACATGTTTGGTAATTTTTGTAGGGAATGGCAGACAATGTGTGAGGTAGTCACAATGATGAGAATGACATCTCTGGTGATGTAGAGAAGATACTTCTTAGAGGCCATTCAACCAAATGAAGTTCTCAAGCTGGAATGTGTTTGATGTTTTTGGACCAATTTTCGTATGCAAAATGTGTAGAACAATATTTTCGTTTTCATTTCGATGGATAAATAAGATTGTCTGATTTGGGTATAACTCTTGTTCGGTTTGTGGTGTATTTTTAGATTGTGTTGAAGTACATACAGTTTGTAAATAATCTTACCGAGTCTCACGCATTGCTACTGGTGAAGTGTGGTTTTATTGTACGCTACTAGATTAGATAACCAGTGCTTCACAACTGTCCCTGAAGAGCAATGGTGACTGATGTTGAGAGCAAATGTATGTTGAATCACACGTCGGGTATTGCACTAATTGACGTTACCAGCCATCCTCTTATCTATAGTAATAATTGACGGGACTGATGGACCGTCGATTATTGTGAATGCCGACGGGTTAAAGCTAATGGTATGGTTTTTAGCGCTGACGCGGGTGCATGTGGCTTGGAAACGAACTTCTGACAATCAATGCATCTTTTGACTATGTCCTCTGCATCCCTTAGCGCTGTAGGCCAGTAAAACCCTGCTCGGAAGGCTTTGGCTACGAGTGATCGACTGCCCGCGTGGTGCCCGCAAGTACCGGCATGAATGTCCCGAAGGAGATCCTTGCCATCTTCGAGTGCAATGCATCTTTGGAACATACCTGAGGTGCTGCGTTTGTACAACTCACCGTTTATGATGGTGTATGCTTTTGCCGTCGAGTGACACGTCTGGCCTCGTTTGTATCTTCTGGTAGTTCATTGCGAAGTATGTATGCGAGAAAAGGTTGAGTCCATATTGGCTCAATGAGAAGTACCTCAATCGGAGGATCCTCTGTGCTTGGCGCTTTGCTTTTGTCTGTAGCTCTGTCGTACGATGGTCGTTTGTCGATTGACCTACGTTCTATTCGTTCAAAGAAAACACCCGGCGGGACTGGTGCTTTTGTGGAAGCAATGTTGGCTAATTTGTCGGCCTCTTCATTGCTTTCTCTCCCTATGTGTCGTAGTTCACAGCCATCGAAGCTGCCCTCCATTATGTTGTACAAATCCCGATAAGCGATCATGTTGTCTGCGATTGCATCACAGGCCTTCATTGTTTGCTGCACAACCAAGTTAGAGTCGCCATAAATCATTAGTCGAGTGCATCCCATGGCTTTTGCCATGCGCATGCCATGGATTAGACCTTCGTATTCGGCCTCGTTATTTGATGGGAACTCGAAACCCATTTGCAAGATATAGCGCAGTTTGTCGCCTTTTGGTGATATGAGTATGACGCCCGCTCCTGCTCCTTCATTCTTTTTGGACCCATCGAAATACATTGTCCAGGAATTTGATACGTCAGGTACCCCTGGCAATTGGCTTCTACCCACTCGGTGTGAAAATCGGGTAGGACTTGTGATTTGATGGCTTTCGGGTGTTCGTACTTGATTCCTAGTGGCCCAGCTCGATGAGCCATTTTGCTACGCGCCCCGTTGCGTTGGGGTTTGTGAGGACGTCTCCAATCGCTGATTTATTGACCACCGTTATCGGGTGTTCTGTGAAGTAGTGCGCCAGCTTTCTTGAGGTCATAAATACGGCGTACGCCAATTTCTGATATTGTGGGTACCGCTGTTTGGACGGGGAAAGAACTTCACTTACGTAATATACTGGCCTCTGTATGCTTTGACTATGTCCTTCTTCCATGCGGTCGACCACCAGCACGGTGCTGACCACTCGGTTGGTGGCTGAGATATATAGGTAGAGTGGCTCATTTTCCTTAGGTGCTACGAGGATTGGCGGGCTTGTGAGCATCTTTTTGAGTTCGAGAAAAGCGGCTTCAGCTTCATCCGTCCACTCGAACTTGTCTGCTTTCTTCATCAATTTGTAAAATGGAAGTGCTTTTTCGCCTAGTTTGCTGATGAATCGACTGAGTGCTGCTACTCGACCAGCTAGCTGCTGTACCTCATGGAGTTTGGTAGGTCTATTCATTGTGAGTATAGCTTGTATCTTTTCTGGGTCTGCTTCGATTCCACGTGCAGATATCAAATAACCCAAGAGTTGTCCAGCTGGGACACCGAAGGTGCATTTCTTTGGGTTAAGCTTGATGTTGTATCGATTGAGATTCTTGAATGTCTCCTGTAGATCACTGATTAATGTGTCCTCCTTTTCAGTCTTGATGACGATGTCGTCGACGTAGACCTGAACATTGCGTCCTATCTGTTCTTGTAGACAGTTTTGCATCATGCGCTGGTAAGTTGCGCCTGCGTTTTTGAGCCCGAAAGGCATGGTTGTGTAGCAGTAGACCCCGAGTGGGGTTATGAATGCTGTTTTGTCTTCGTCTTCTTCTTTCATCCGAATTTGATGGTATCCTGAATATGCATCCAAAAATGATAACCGAGCGCATCCTGCTGTTGAGTCGATGATCTGATCGATTCGTGGTAATGGAAAGTGATCTTTTGGACAGCATTTGTTTAGGGCTGTAAAATCTACACACATCCGCAGGGTGTCTGAGTGCTTCTTTTCGACCAGTACAGGGTTAGCAACCCAGTCTGCCTTTTTGATTTCTCGAATGAACTTTGCAGCAAGTAACCTATCAACTTCTGCCTCGATTGCACCTCTTTTGGGATCGGAAACACGGCGCATAGTTTGCTTGACTGGTCTAGACCCTGGCTTGAGTTGTAGAGAATGCTCGGCGAACTCCTGGGGACACCTGGCATATCAGCTGGGCACCATGCGAATATTTCCCAGTTTTTACGAGAAATTGACGAGCGAATTTTCCTGGTAAGACTCGATGATATGTTGACTGTTTTTGAGGGATCAGTTGGGTGCACTTGATGCTTTTTGTGTCGTTGGTTGCATTGAATTGTCTGTCGGATGCTAACCTCTTGTGTTCCGGCAGAAGTGTGCGGTCGTTAGAAACCTCGAGTTTGGCGAATGATTGCTCCATCCCATACATCTCTGAGATTTTGCTGAAGTCACGGTCACATGAATCTGACCTTTGAAAGTTCCCGTTGATCGTGATGACTCCTTTTGGTCCTGGCATTTTGAGCTTGAGGTAGGCGTAGTGTGGGACGGCCATGAATCGAGCGAAAGTGGGGCGCCCAAGTATTGCATGGTATTGTGACTTCCAATCGACCACTTCGAACTCAATCGACTCGGTTCTGAAGTGAGTAGGATCTCCAAACGTAACATCGAGTTGTATGGTGCCTTCTGGGAGCACTGCTTTGCCTGGACGATACCGTGGAAGGTACTTGCGGATTTGGCAGATTTTCGACTGATTTGTTCATTCTGCGTAGCGTATCTGCAAAGATTATGTTGAGCCGCTACCTCCGTCCATGAAGACCTTGGTCATGGCGTAGCCTCCAATTTGGGCGTCGAGTACCAAGGCTGCATGCCCTGGTCGATATACTGCGGGTGGGTGGTCCTCTCGATTGAAGATAATCGGAGTTTCTGATCCTTTCAAAAAATTGTGATGGCTGGGGGTGCCATGACCGCCATATTGACGTGTCGAGTGTGTAATTTTTGCTCTCTATTGGAGGGACGTCCTCGCTGGATCATGTTCATCTGCCCGCGAGTTACGGGATATTTTTGTTCATCTCCTGCTGCATCTGGTGCACGGCTGCTGCCATTTGTGTTCCCGTAACGGGTTGTGCTGGCACCATGTATACTGGTGTCGGTTGCGCTGGTGTTGGTGCAGTATACACCTGAGTAGGCTGTGTTTGCGGTGGTATGGAATATACTGTGCTTGTTGTACTTGTTGCGGTGCTGGATATGCCTGAACAGGCTGTGCTTGTGATGTAGTCGATGGATCTGCACTAGTTGAGGAGGTGCACGTCCATCTTTTTGCATTCGTGATATATGTTCAATCGCGAGTTGATCGAATTCCCTGCAATTTCTCAGCGAGTGGCTAGAGCGAAGCTTACCATCATCCCCTCTGTAAAGATGGAATCTGCAATAATCGTTCATCCTCTCTTCGACTGAGCGCTCAGGCTCTTTGTCTGCTCGCCTGCGCCATTCGGCCTCTGTAGCTATCGCGGTCGTCGCGTCTGTGTCTCGACTGTCACGTCGATCGTCTGTACGGTGGTCTCGATTACCTCGGCGGTCGTCCGTATGATGATCTCGATTATCACGATGATCGTCGGGTCGTCTGTCAGTTTGGTCGCGACTGTCCCTTGACTGGACAAAGCCTGCTGCGATGAAGTTTGGATGGTCATCGTCGTGATAACGATTCTTGCGTTTGCGCCTTCGATCATCTCTGTAGCTATCTCTGCGGTCTCGACTGCCACCCTCGTGATTTTCATGTGATGCTACGGGTCGAGTGCCTCGTACGGAGTCTTCTCCGTCTGCCCACTTTGTTGCGAGTACCATGAGTGCGGCCATTGTCTTTGGGTCTTCTCGACCAAGTGTTTCTTTGAAGTCTTCCCTCCAGAGTCCGTTTTTGAAGGCGTCGATTGCCCTATCTTCTGATACGTTGCCTACTGAGTTACGGATGGTGGTCCACCGCCGTATGTACGATCTCAGAGATTCATCTGACTTTTGCTTGCAGGTCCGGAGCTCCTCGAAGGTTTTGGGGCGCTCACATAGAGGCTCGAAGTATTTGATGAAATCACCCTTGAAGTGTTCCCACGAATCGTAGTATGATTCGGGTAGCGATTTGAGCCAATCGCGAGCCGTTCCTTCCATCATAAGTTGTATGTACTGCATAGCTGTAGTTGTGGTGCCGCGCTGACATCCGACTGCCAGCCTGTAATCTTCTAGCCAGCCTGATGGCTCTTGTTTGCAGTTGAACTTAGGCGTGGTAGCTAGCGAAAATTTCTTGGGCATACGAGCCTCCCGGATCCGTCGAGTGAAGCATAGCGCTCCACATGGCCCGATTTCTGCTTCCGAGTCTGAGCTGTTGCTGTATGACCTCCTCGAGTGGCTCCTACTGGAACGATGACGGCGTGAGCTTTTTCGACTGCTCCTTCCCCGAGGGCTTCGACTGCGACGGTCCCGATCTGTATCTCTCCTTGGAGTTGCTTGTGGATGCTGTATGGCTTGTGCTGCTATTGCCAGTTGTTTGTACAGTTGGAGGTGCTGATCCCTCTTTGGGTCTCCTGCAGGAGGTTCGATTGTTCTGAGGTAGGTGCCTAGCGTCATCAGCGCCCCGGCTGGCTCAGTAGGTATGGGAACTCCTTCCGCGTCGACTGCCATAAAGGCTGGGTTTAGGTTCCGAGTGACCGCTGCACGATCTGCGTCTCCGAGGTTTATGAATCGTGACCTATTCGCGGGGTCGTTTCTGCCTGTTGAACTTGCAGACAATGCTCTTCTCCGAGCACTCGATATGCTGGCTTGCTTTTTGCGTTCTTCGAGTACTGCTCGGTAATTCTTTAACCGTATCGATTCTTGCCACTGGAAGTATTGTAAGGTCAATACCTCTTCCGGAGTTGCGTTTGCTGGTAGCATTGTGCAGCTTTCGATTACTTTGCTCACTTTTTCCGCCATCTCTGCGGTGATGGTCAGCGTGGTTGTTCCGTCTGGCATGGTGACTGTGCAAGGGTATTCTGTAGGTCGACGGCATGTTGCGGCTGCTGATGTTTCTGCTGTACTCGCGGTGTACACCTGATACGGTACCACCCGATCTTCTGCCCACGTGTTGCTGATGCGCATTATGGATTCGGCGTCGTCATCCAGGCTCATGTTGGAGTTGCTTTGCTTGTTGGGGTTTCCGCCACAATCGAGTTGATCTTCGAGTGCTTTGTCCAGGCTATCTGCGTCGCAGGTGAATATCTCGTGGCTGGCACGGATTTCTGGGCCGTTGAGATCGGCGAGGTATATGTTGTCGTCTATGTTCTCCTTGTTCCCCGCGACGTCGTTGCAGTCGACGACGTCGTCGAGTGACTCGATTGAATTGTTTGGGCGGTACGCAGATTCGATCTCGCTTCTTCCAAATCTTTTGCCACCTCGTCACGGAACTCTTGCGAGGTCATGGACGTTGCAGAGTCGCTTGGCGATTGGATCGGGACGATCTGTGACGATGTCGCGCCCAAGATGGATGGTGTTGCAGTCGAAGCGTTGTCGATTGTCTCCATGTTGAGTGTCTCCACGTCGAGTGGGTCTAACAGGTCCTGCACACCATCTTTATCGACAAAGAAGTTAAATTTTCCAACCGTAATATCCAAACCTGATTCGAGTCCGGCAAAGGCTTGCTGAGCTTCCATCGAGTGCGGCGTGAGCCTCCTTGGAGATTTTGGCGAGTGATCGCTTTTTGATTGATGCTGGTAGATCTTGCTGGCGAGTTGCTGTTTGCAACGGTGGTCGGTGATTTGCTTTTTGATGATGCAGTAGGCGAGTTACCTTGTGCAGATGCGATCGTCGGGTGGCGCTTGATGATGAAACCGGCGAAACCGTGAGCCCAATACTACCTTTCCCACAGACGGCGCCAATTGTCGAGGTGTGCCCTCGGCAAGTCCCATGGTTGCTATACCTAGGGTTGATTGTGTGGTAGAGGACGCGTAGTATTGGTGGAATCGACGGCTGACAAGCTGGATTTACCCAGGTTCAGGGCCCTCGAGTGAGGTAAAACCCCTACTTCCTGCTTGTCTGTGTTTATGGTTTGAATATGGAGGTTACAAGGGTTCGACGAGCAACAGATCTCGTCGAGGTTTTGGTGGCTATGGATTGCTTGCCTCGATCGATCACCCTCCCAGCCTTTATATAGGAGGCTGGGTCTCGGGAAACATAACCGACCAAGGTTACATATATGGAAAGCCTTAACCGACTATAACTTGATCTAACTTGGAAAACACTATTCGTTTTAGGCCTTCCTTCATGGGCTTCGATTCATCTTTGGGCTTCTTTGATCATCACGTGCACCAGGTACCCTTAAGCTGGGGTACCCACAGAGCATAACCTCGTCACCATCGGTTAATATATAACCGACGGGGAACTGTCGGTTATTGGCGCCATTGATCCATGGTTGGGCGGCTTTTGACCAAAGCATAGCTGACGGCCCACCGTCGGCTTCTTACTGTCGGTGTAAATAATAGCCGAGAGTACCGTCGGCCATTTGGGTAATGGCCGACCGAGCATCACCGACGGGTGATAACCGACGGTGTACTGTCGGATATATGCTTAACCGACGGTGAACTTAAATAACCGACGGTAATTTAGCCCTCGGCTATATTGGGAAATCTAGTAGTGTATGTACACCAACATAAACAATAATTCACGTTCATAAACCAAGTAATTGGCCTATCTTTCCGTCCCTCGCGTCGCCCCCGCTCCGGGCTACGAGTTCCAGGTGGTTAGTTGGACGTACGTAGCAAAATCTTATCGAATCACATCTCTAGATAGGCATGACTTAGTTTTGAGCCTAAATACCAAGAATTTTAAAATGCATGTAATATAACTTTACATAATACTAATCATTATAATGCACGTAAAATCATAGGTAATAACTATCATTTCGTGCATAAAATTTCAACGAGCAACGATGAGAGAGCACATAAAATTATACGTAGGTAATAACTATTTCCTAGCATGTTCTGGTCATCCTTGACATGTGTATGCGGGATCGGACGACCGAGAGAGGTGTATGTTGGTCCCCAGCGATCGAGAGAGGTGTGTGCGTGAGTGGACGTCAGATAGATCGAGGTGTATGCCGGACATGACGACCACACGAGGCGTAGGGTTATTTGGATGACAAAGAGATAAATTTACGTTTTCGAGGAGGGAAGAAAATTCGTAAGACCAAGAGACGTTTATGTGGTATAAGATGACCAAGAGAACTACATGTGGCGTCGGTTGAATGAGATAGATCCTTTGTACGTGCCTGATGTTGGTGCTAGTAGGCTCGTGTAGGGCGACATTGAGCTCATGTATGGCACGCGCAAAACACTACAGGGCTGCTGCCCTGGCATATCCTCCTTTTCTCCCCCGACGCATAAAGACGTTTTTGTGTGCGATGGTCTTAAATGGATTCCTATAGATAATGTCCATCTACTGCTATCTCTTGCCACCAGATCAGATCTAGTCTAAGCTTTAGTGTCTAGTATCACAAATAGCGTCTAATATATTTTATGATAGCAGGCGGTAAAGGGATCAACGTCGATGATAGACGAGACCTCGAGGGCATGATGACGTCCCCAACCTCGACGTACGCGGAAGAATCACAACTACTCCATCGAGAACCAACTGTACTAGGGTTCATGTGAGGACGCTAACTAGAAAGGTGTCGCGAACAACATCGGTGCCAACGAGGCCCGGGACGTCGCGCGGGAGAAGCCACTGCCGCGTGGCTCATGCCTATGGTTCCACGGTGGAGCACATTGCCTGGCAGAGTGAGCAAAGCCGCGCGGAGACGATTACTTGTCGTAGCTGGCATCAATCGATACATGTGAACGTATGCATGCATGCTTGTACTACGAGGGTCAGCTAGCCAGGAAAACAAGGCCACGCACGTACGTAACGCCCTCCTAGCTAGCTATGCTACTCCTACTTTGTAATCTGGTGTACTAATTTCCTTCCAACCGTTCGATCGATCGAGTAGCTCCATTTCAGACCACCTCCATGTATGCATGAGCCTACGTTGTTTACTGTAAGCATGATCAACAGGAAGAAAAGAAAAAAAGGAAGATTCCATGCATGCCATCGAACACGTGCATGCAAGCCCATGCATACATACTAGTGTACGTACGTCCCTGATCACTCGATGCGTACAAACACGGCCATTCGCGAACAAAGCTACCTACTTCTCACCAAAGTCACATACTCACATCCTACGTACACACACCTGTTGCTCGCTATTCGACACAGCCGGCCGGTCAAAGGGTTAATGACCCGGTGCCCTCGGTTGAGGGTTTTGTACGAGACGATGCTTCAGATCGTAGGAATTCCTCCCAAACGTGCATGTGACCCTAATATATATTAGGTACCTAGTGTTGTTACAAGGTTGAAATATCTGATAACAAGCTCCCCTGGGTGACCCGCTTCACATACATGCGCTATCACCTATGAAGGTTCATGACTTCTAGCCACTTCTGGTGCGCGTACGGAATCTTGTGAGAACCAAAAAAAAAAAAATCCATGTTCCTATGACCCAACATAACACAAGTAAAGAGAAAAATCCATTGGTAAACCGCCGTTCGTCGCAGTCAAAGAGGTAGACGATCCGAGGCCCACAGTACATGTTTTTTCTCGGGACAGCGCGTCGGAATCCCTCCTGAACTTGCATGTGTCACTAGTATATGTACCTAGTGGTGTTGCAAGGTTGAAAGAGTCAACATCCAACTCCCACGTGTGACCCACTTCACACACATGCTGCTATCTCTTAGAAATGTTTGGACTTAAAGCAGGAAAAGCCTACTTCGGATCCACCAGAGAGAACCTTGTGAGAACACGATATCAACATTAGTTCTAGATGTTCTTACGACCAAACCTAATATAATAAAGATAAAATTACACTGGTCAACTTCCGTTTGAAGCCGGCCAAAGGGGTTGATGACCCAGGGCCCACGGTTCAGTGTTTTGCCCGAAAGGATGCTTTGGAGCGTCGAAATCCCTCTCAAACTAGCGTGTGGCCCTAATATATGTAACTAACAGTGTTGCAAGGTTGAAAGAGCCAATAACCAGGCCAAGTGTCACTTCACAAACATGCATGCGCTATCACTAAGCAATGAATGATCATAAATCAGAACATAGCGGGAAAACCCCATTTCCGTGTTATATGATCCAACCTAACAGAAACAAAAATAAAATTACATTGGTCAAGCATCGTTGGAAGGCGGTGAAAGGGTTGTAGCCGATCCACTCATCTAACCGACTCGGTAAGTTTGTTAAACCGGACTCGTGTTACATGGAGTACAGCACTGCTCGTCTACGTGCACGCAGGACTCGTGGATCGATCGCAACATTCTTGCTATTCTTCACATTAAATTTGATCGATTGATCAAGGAAATATCAAATAAAAATTGTTTATGCTTATCAAGTCTCTAGAAACAAAAAATGCCATATGCAATGAATATACTATAAGGACTAGCGCATTGTTAAATATGTTATTAGGCCGCCAACCAAATCAGTTGAATATACCCGGTGCTACCATCTCCAGATGGTTTCACCCACACTCCAATATACCTTGCACCTTTGCATGCTGCAATAAGAACAACATACAGATTCAGCGGACAAACATATGAATAAGTTGCAAAATGAGTATGACAATCTAGCTTGTTGAAATAGGGAATGGCGTTTTGGCTCCCGGGAGCATATGCTCCCGGTATTTTCAAAAAAAAATCAAAACTTGAAAATTTATCAAAAAATCCGAAAAAAATCATGCACGTACCTGAGCATGGTACGCACCGTCGTGTGAAATTTCGCACCGAAATATCATCGTATGCGCCCTGGGCAAAAATGACAAATTTCTGACAAGAAATGAGATCCCAAAATTTGAATTTATTGTCAGAATTTTGTCATTTTTGCCCAGGGCGCATACGGTGACATTTCGGTGCGAAATTTCACACGACGGTGCGTACCATGATCAGGTAGGTGCATGATTTTGTTCGGATTTTTTTGATAAGTTTTCAATTTTTGAATTGTTTTTTAAAATACCGGGAGCATATGCTCCCGGGTGCCAATACGAATTTCCGGTTGAAAATAGCTTATCTATTTTTTTACTTAACTTTTATCCCACTTTCTTTTGGCCTATACTCAGACTAGTTGAGCCATTTCTTCTAATATTTGAAGTTGAAAGTGTACCCCACACAACAAGTTACTTACTGCTGTTCTCTGTTTCAGATACTGGCTTTATCTAATAATGTTGAGTTGATTCTCTGGAGTTTTTGGCACAATTTCCACATATTGTGAACTAGTGTTTTCTGTTCGACTCATACAAAAATATATGAGAATCACTCCAACAACTTTTCCTGATTGAATAGCACAATTGACTGATGGTACTATTACTTGCTCTGCAGGTACCTACAATTACATTCTGGTTGCTGAGATGCAGAAATGAACTGTTGGATCTAGTTTCTTCCATTTTGATGCTTAATGCGGAGATCGGCCGTCTATGCCGCTTGCACCCCTCAGCTGTGAAGTGCACTTGTAGGAATTGACCGCTTAATTTCTTAACTACTATCAGCTGTCTCGTTTCCTTTGACATTCGCCAACTGGCGTGAAGGTTGACGGCAAATTGACTTGCTTCGATTAGTTAGCACTACCCTGAGCCGGGCTCACTGTGAACTGATCTTGCTTGCATTTTAGTTTGTGTGCACATGTGCGGGTGTGTTTGATTACCTTCCGTGTTGCATCAAGCGTGGAGATTTTGACATTGCATTTCTGCATATGTTCCATGATGTCCCATTTTGTGCGTGTTTCTGTTGAATTTCGATTTGGTTCCGAGCTCGATATTTAACTTCTGGCTAGTGAATGTTGAATCGCATCAGTAGTCTGATCTGGGAGGTGGGAAGAAGCTCCCGTATGTTGAATTGCACCTGCCTCTTGATACTGCATAAATAGCTTATAGCTGCCGATTCAACCAGGGCTGGTTTATGTGCTATTTTGCTTTCTTTTGAGATGCTGCGAAGGCTTGTATGGGTTGCCTAAATTTGAGTTGTTTTTACGAGTTCGTAAGAAATAAAATGCCTCACTTATTCCTTGCAAGAAACATGAATAATCTTGTTCTTTTGATTAGGACTTGCCAACTGTGATAGATGAACCAAAGCCAAAGCCAAAGCCAATCAAACTTTTGTTGGACCCTCTTATGAGTTGCACTTGTGTTTGTTCAGTCGCTCTTTGCTCTATATATTTTACGTAGATGATTTTGCTATTTTGGTGGTGATTTGAAGGGATGGAAGCCAAAACATTGACAGTTTACTAGTTGGCTAACATTTGAAGAAAAGATCAAGAAAGAGCTGTGTTGTTCTTCCTCGCAAAAAACACGGATAAATTGGATAAGAAAAATTACATAAGCAAAAATAATCCATTCTATTGGTCGCTGCTACAATCACATCCTTTGAACAATCATATAATGATGCCATGATCCAGTCTTTTTTTTTCGTTCTCCCAAGTTTTGGTTGGCGTTAATCATGGGCAGACAGCTGCATCATCTGCAACTGCAAATCACTCTGCAAGAAGCAAAATCATCAGGTATACTCTGAGGAGAGAAGAGCAAAGAAAACCACGTGTTAATTCAATTGGTAAAAAGAAAAAATAGAGGCTGTGAAATAGGAGCTGTCGCTGCAGTTATAGCGAGCCCCAAAATATCTCTCTCTGCTCGTCCAGTTCTCCAGCTGCCGCGCGAGAGTTGATAGTGTAAAACTACCACTTTTGTAGCGAAATTTACCGATTGGTACCAGTGGACGTCGCAATCTCATTTTGGTACCACATTTTACCCAGGTTTTCTCATTTTGGTCTAATGGCGCGCTGATTCTATTTAGACAGCCGTTCTGACAGGCCGGGCCCACATGTAAGGTGACGTGGCGGCGCGGGACTGTGCACCGTCAGCTCTTTTGCAGGCAGGTCCTCCAGTTTTGTCAGAAAATTACGCAGGGGTCCCTGGCACCTTGCAGTTTTTAAAAAACGTACTATTTATTCAAATCTTCATAACTTTTGAATACAAACTCAAATAGAAAAACTTTTAATACGAAAAGTGATTAGAAATGTTTGAATATTTCAAATATAAACTTGGTTCACTATTTCAGATAATTAAAATATGCAAAATAATTAAAATTGCTTCTATTAATAACGTAAACTTCGAAAATTCATTACTTTAAATATATAACTCCAAATGATATAAATAATATGTCTAAATTTATTAGAAAAATCCAAGGAATCCATTTCTAACATCCATAATGCACGAATCACATTTTTTCCTCTCGGATATTTTAATTATACAAGGAAACTTAATAATAAATGTGTGCCATTTTATTTATTCTTGCATATTTGCAGTCTCGTCTTTGCCGTCAACGCCAGACTGAACTTGTCGATTGGGGCTGGTCCAACAAAAGCATCAACAAGTACACAATGACTCTACAAATATGCAAGAATAAATAAAATGACACACTTATTATTAACTTTTTTGTGTAATTAACAAATGTGATTCATGCATTATGGATGTTAGAAATGGATTCCTTGTATTTTTTAAATAAATTTAGACATATTATTAATATCATTTGGAGTTATATAATTAAAATAATGACATTACAAATATGATTCATGCAAATATGCAAGAATAAATAAAATGGCACACATTTATTATTAAGTTTCCTTGTATAATTAAAATATCCGAGAGGAAAAAATGTGATTCGTGCATTATGGATGTTAGAAATGGATTCCTTGGATTTTTCTAATAAATTTAGACATATTATTTATATCATTTGGAGTTATATATTTAAAGTAATGAATTTTCGAAGTTTACGTTATTAATAGAAGCAATTTTAATTATTTTGCATATTTTAATTATCTGAAATAGTGAACCAAGTTTATATTTGAAATATTCAAACATTTCTAATCACTTTTCGTATTAAAAGTTTTTCTATTTGAGTTTGTATTCAAAAGTTATGAAGATTTGAATAAATAGTACGTTTTTTAAAAACTGCAAGGTGCCAGGGACCCCTGCGTAATTTTCTGTCAAAACTGGAGGACCTGCCTGCAAAAGAGCTGACGGTGCACAGTCCCGCGCCGCCACGTCACCTTACATGTGGGCCCGGCCTGTCAGAACGGCTGTCTAAATCGAATCAGCGCGCCATTAGACCAAAATGAGAAAACCTGGGCAAAATGTGGTACCAAAATGAGATTGCGACGTCAACTGGTACCAATCGGTAAATTTCGCTACAAAAGTGGTACTTTTACGCTATCAACTCGCCGCGCGACTGCTTCTCCTCCGGCCGTCCGGTAAGCCGCGCGCCCCCGTCTGCTCGCCTCTTCCGCCGCCGCTCGCCTCGGTACCAGCAGCAGCGGCCCGGATCGGGAAGGGTTCCTCCCAGGTGAGCATCTCTCACTCCGTGAAGTTGATGGGGAATAGAGACGGGGGACTTAGAAAGAGGAGATGCCTCTGTTTTTTTCTCTCTTGAAGGGCACACTGTTGATTCGATGGGGTGCATCACATCCCGCAGCAGCGAGGACGAGGAGGGCAAGATGCTCAGCCGCCGGCGAGCGGCGGTGCTGGACGACGACGACCTGCTCTCCGAGATCCTCCTCCGCCTCCCACCGCACCCGTCCTACCTCCACCGCGCCTCACTCGTCTGCAAGCGCTGGCGCCGCCTCATCTCCGACCCCGGCTTCACCCACCGCTTCCGCTTCCGCCTCCACCACCGCCGCAACCCTCCCCTCCTCGGCTTCTTCGTCCAAGATGCTAGCGGACTCTCCTTCCTACCTACCATGGAGGCCCCAAATCGTGTCCCACCCGGGCGCTTCTCCTCGCAGTTCGACAACCGCTCCGAGGTCCTCGGGTGCCGCCATGGCCTCGTACTACTATTCGACAAGTTGCGGAAGCAGGTCCTGGTTTGGGATCCCGTCTCCGCCGACCAACACCGCATTGCCTGCCGTTCCCGCGGGGTTTGACAAGACGGTCATCCACGGGACGGTGCTTCGCGCTGCCGGAGACGTCCAGCACTTCCAGGTGGTCTTGGCAGCGGCAGACGAGGAGGACAAACAACATAGACGGATGCTTGCCTGCCTTTACTCTTCCGTATGGGGTGATCTCATCTCGATGCCGCTTCCATCTAAGACTCCAACGAGCAGCCTTCCCAAGTTCCCATCGGTGTTTTTCTTCTTGGCAAATCGGCTAGGCTGGTTGGAAGTTCCCTGTACTGGTGGCTTGCTGGGAGTTACGATGGATTTCTCGAGTTTGATCTGGAGCGGCAGAACCTGACTATGATACCTGTGCCAGTGGATGTGTATGCCGAGGGCAAAGATTGGGACTTCATTGTTATGCGGGCAGAGGGTGCTGGGCTTGGTTTCTTCTTCCTGTCTAATTTCACCGCCGAATTATGGAAGAGGACGACCGATGGAGATGGTGTTGTTTCATGGGTGCCGGGAAGAACTATTGAACTGGACAAGCTACTTTCCCTGAATTCAGAGGAGGAAAGAGGACACCTATGGATACTAGGGTATGCTGAGGACAACAATGTGGTGTTCCTGAGGACACATACCGGCGTCTTCATGATCCATCTTGAGTCATTGCAGTTCAAGAAACTTTCCGGGTACAACCAGATGTATGGCTATCATCCATTTGAAAGTGTCTACGCTGCAGGTAATAGCATGCCTTGACACATCTCAAATTAAATGAATTATGCATTTATTTACACTGCGGGTATAACAAACCAAGTTAATTTTTGATAATTGGTTGATGGGATGACGTTCATATCCTTCCATCTAAGCTAAAATAATTGTAAGTAGTGTCGCATCACCTGTTTGTTCTGCGCTGTTCTGTTCTGGCACCTGTGTGGTGGCGTTTTGTGTAGTGCGTAGCTGCATTGCCTTTTTTTTCTGAAGAATGAGATACAGAACATTTGGAAGCTGACACATGAAAAAATAACCTTGAACCAACTAAGATGTCAAATAGGCAGCTCAATAGGTACATCTGAAGATTAACTCTAGTTATATTCTATTCATTTAGTATCGTTATATCTGTTAATATTTCTAATAATTTTGAAACTGTACTAACTAATAACCAGTTGGTTTGAAATCTACGAATATGTTCATTAATCAATTGTAGGACAGCCTTTCATGTGGCAGGGAAAATTAATAATGGATTCCGTTTGCATCTTGTCAAGCTAAATTTATTCAGATAATATAAATCAGGATCACTTATCTTGCCATGATTTATTAGTATAAGTATTCTTTCCCCTCCAATATGGTGTGAAACAAGCTTAAGAATAGCTCTATAACTCCTGCCTTCTGACCAGCTAATAGTCTGAGTGTGCATGTCATTCATTTTTTATGATATTAACGAGTATATGGTGTTTTGGGAGTATTCACTGAATTGGACAGTAGGTGTGTTTTGGATATGTATTCGTATGTTTGTTTCAACACTGAGTTTTTCACCTCAGAAGTACAGCTGTGAGTTTATCTAAATATCTTGCTGATGGCTCCTCATTTCTATTTGGCTTTTCATTCGAATGTCATTATGTCATGTACCTTCATCGAATCATATGCTTTTTTTTCTTGCAGCTAATGTAGTGTTATGGACGATTAATCTAGTTTTAGGCTGTTTGGTTAAACATTATCTCACCATGTCACCTGTTGTCCACAAAACTTTCATATGTATATATGCAATTCACCATTAGCCACTGATACAGTTTGGCTGGTCGAAACTTTATGTAGATATGCTTTGTGTGTAGTCTTATATTTTCGATTTTTGGCCAGC
This sequence comes from Poa pratensis, assembly GCA_947311845.1. Lineage (NCBI taxonomy): Eukaryota > Viridiplantae > Streptophyta > Magnoliopsida > Poales > Poaceae > Poa > Poa pratensis. Next base: position 4,463,984 of record CAMZMU010000126.1, read on the forward strand.
ATGGATGTTTAATACTGTACTTCATATCGGCCAATGTTGAAATTCCATCAGTTGTTATCTCAGATTTATTATTGATACTTGTTTCAGAGAACAGATTTGTAGCACCTGGGCACAGGTGCCCTGCTCGCAGTTCTCAAAAAATTCGAAAATTGTAGATTTGAGTTTCAAAAACGTGTCCGCCTACGTTGCATATTTTTGTGAAGTTCGGTGAAAAATGCGTTCTGTTTTTGGGCTATAGAAAAAAAAAATTGTGGCTGTATAGAGGAATACAAAATTCTTAATTTTGTCCGAAATTTGTCTTTTTGTGTAGCTCAAAATTCAACGCATTTTTCCCGAAATTTCTACCGTTCCTTCAGAATGTGTATATGTATGCGCCTACTTTTTTTCAGTTTTTTTGGTGCCCCCGAAATATGTTTCTCGAATTTTTGAAAAAACTGGAACACTGGTGGTCGGGTGCTGCTGCTGTTTTTCGCTGTGTTTCCACCACTAATAAAATTTTATAATACGTACTAGCATATTGTCATTAAAGTAGTGGTGAAAGTAAACAATGACAGTCATTTTGTACCATCAGTTGATAAGATGAAGCACGATCCTGTGCTTTAGGCTTAAATTTGATTTGTTAGTGACTATCTAGCTCGTACATTTCTTAGGAGTATGTCTGTGAGCTAGAAACCAGATGTTTCTGCTCTTTCCTACCATGAGCCACTCATGTGCCCACTGCACTCTTAGCATCTAGTCAGACCTGATGTAGACAAAAAACTGCTAATATTAGAAGTTGAAGGTGTGCCAACACACTACAAATTACCCATTGTTGTTCTCTGTCTGAAATGTTTGTTTTGTCAAATAATGCTGATATGACTAAACTTGACAACTGAACTATTTGGAGCTTTTGACACAATTTCCATAATGGTGAATCTCATGTTTACTTTTTGAACCATGAAAAAATTATGAATTACTCTGATGGTTTTTTCCTGAAGGATTGAAGGAATAGTACATATTTGTTTGATTGATGGTATTGCTTGTTTCACAGGTATCTAGAGTCATATTCGGGTGGCCGAGTTGCAGAAACGAGTTGTTGGGCGTAGGCTCTTCCATTTTGCATGCTCAACGTGCACCCTCTATGTAGCATGCACTAGTCAGTTGTGAAGTGAACTTGTAGGAAACAGTTGCTTAATTTGCTCCCTTCTGTTGTCTAATTTATGTAGACACTCCTCAACTGGCATGAAGGATGAAGCCACATTGACTAGCTTCGATTAATTAGCACTTACCTTGTGGTTCGTTTAATTTGCTCTGTGCTTTTCAAGCATGTTGTTGTGAGCTCACTTGTCAGTTGATCTTGCTTGCATTTTAGTGTGTGCGCATACGTGTGGATGCATTTGATTATCTTCCGTTTTGTATCGGCCATTGAGATTTTGCTGTCAGATTTCTGCTTATGTGCGTTGATATCCCATTTTGTGCGTGCTTTTTGTTGAATTTCTACCTCAGGATTTAGAAGCTTAGTACTGACTATTGAACTTCAAAAGAGGGGGGGGGGGCTGTGTCAGTGCGGCATTGCTTTCTTGAGATGCTGCGAAGGCTTGGATGATTTCCTAAAACTTGGATTCTTACATGAGTTTGAACATTTCAAAATATCTCTTATGAGTTAGCTTTTGAATCCCAGGAGTGGTCTGACGTGGGAGTTAGAAAGAGGTTCATGTAAGTTGAGTCGAACTGCACCTGTCTTAGCCTGGCCATTTGAGCCAGGGACTTCAGTGCTGCTTTGCTTTTATCCTGATACGCTGGGAAGGCTTGGCTGAGTTGCCAAGAATTTGGATTCTTCTATGAGTTGGTTAACATTTCAAATATGTTTTGAGCTAGCTTCTGAAGAAAGAAAAGGTCTCAATTGTTCTGATAAGGACAGAGATAGGTGAATCAAAGCGAAAGCAATATTAGCCTTGATTACCTCTAGACATTGATAACCACCTTTTCTTAAGCTTCAGCAGCAATTATTTTTCATGCTTTGGAGGGGATGCAAGAGGAAGAGGGCGACAAGATGGCGGAAGATAATGGTTGGAGCCGGTGCTTGATCCGGTAGACTAGGGCGATTAGTTTGACTGACGTGTGCAGGTATAAACACCCAGACCCAGTGATGCTCTTTTTGCTGTACATGTATGTAAACACCCAGACCCAGTGATGCTCAACAGTGTGTTGTCCTCGATCCTTGCCTCACCATTCTACAGGCAGCAACCAGGACCAGAACCGTTCTAGTCGAACCAGGAGGCATACCCAAGATATAATATTTAGAGTTGTTAACTTTTCTTCCGTGGAAGTTGCGAACTCATCTCTGCTGGTATTGACACATAAAGAGTATTCATCTTTTCTGCAAGGAAGAAGTGAGACATTTTAATTTTTTAAACAAATAAAAGAACTCGAAAGAATCTCAAGAGAAAGCAAAATAGCACTGAAACCAGCCCTAGTTGAGTCGGCGGCTATTTATGCAGCGGCAAAAGATATGTGCAACTCAACATACAGGGGCTTCTTCACAGCTCCCAGACCGGTCAGACTACTGACGCGATCTCACATTCTTGGCCAGTACTAAGCCTCCAAATATCAAGCTCATACCCACATAGAAATTCAACAACAACAAAACACGCAAAATGGGATCTAGAAACATAAGCAGAAAACCGACATTGAGATCTCCACGCTTGATACAACACGGAAGATAATCAAACACACTTCACACAAACTAAACTGCAAACAAGATCGGTTGACAGGTCACGCACAAGTACAAATTAATTGAAGCAAGCAATTGTGCATTCAACCTTCACGTCAACTGACTAATCTCAACAGGAATTAGATAACAGACGGAAGTCACGGAAGTTGGCAAATTAAGCGATCAATTCCAAGTGCACTTCACAACAAGCTGACTGGTGCATGCTACATAGAGGGTCCAGGTAGAGCATACTAAACGGAAGAATTCCTACATCCAACAGCACGTTTCTGCGTCTCAGACACCGGAAGGCAACTCTAGATACCTGCAAAAAATGTTGGGTGTTAAACAAATTAGTACTGTTCAGTCAAGGAAAATGTATTCTCATAATTTTTTTAATGAGTCCAGCAGAAAGCATTAAATTTAAGGGTTAATTGGATCTATCCCATTGCAACTTCCATGACTTGGAAATTTGCCATTACAAAAACCATACTTGGAAATATCCCACTCTTGACTTTCTTATACCTCTATCTATGCCATTTTCTTCACTTGAGAGCATAACAGTCCAAAAAAACTGGTATTGCAATACTGCGAAGTGTATTTAAACATTGGTTATACTACCCCTGTGCGGGTCATCCGGATGCCACAAGATTCAAATTAGGCCGAAACTTTGAACTGCTCACAATATGCAGCCACAGCATCGGTCAGCCGCCGGCACGCGCGACACAGTGGCCACCATTTGTGTCAGAAGCTCCAAAGTTGAATCATCTCAGCATTACTAGACAATAACCACCATTAGAAACAGAGAACAACAGTAGGTGACTTTTAGTATATTGGCATGCCCATTCAATTTCTAATGCTAGCAGTTTTGGCTACATCTGGTCTGAGTACACGCTAAAAGAACAGTGGGCACATGAGTGGCTAATGGAGTAAAAATTGCAGAAACATATAGTTTCCATCTTACATACATACCTTTCAAAAATGTACGAGGTAGCTGCTAATTAACAAAACAGATTTGATAAAACTCATGCAGTACAAGACTGAAGTGAGTGATCATGCATCATCTTATTAATTGGTGCTTCCATTGATCCAAAATGAATGTCATTCTGTTTACTCTCACAGCATCAAGCAATACTTTAACCATGAAAGGCAGCATTATAGGAGGTGGCCAAGTGGGCAAAGACTGAGCAAATGGTTGCAGAAAAATTCATACATTCTTCTCTTGCAAATTTGGTACTTGAGAAAATGGTGGTAAAAAGGAAAGAAATATGTTTCAGTAACAGCAGCTCAGATACTTCAACACACGTGCAGATGATAAGCTTACCTGCTAAACCAGATGACATATTTAGCGAGACCCCAGCAGCCCAGCTCCTTCATGTCCACCTCTAACGCATGCTTCTACAAGTATAAGAAGACGAACAAACAATGTGTCATGCGGGGTAGAGTATATGGCCGCCTGGCCGCTACCACAAGGATAAGGAGAAGGAGCTTAGGCTTGATCCTCAAGGATTTTCATCACTTCATGTCAAATATATTAGTTTGTTTCCAAAGTTGGTTGCTTAGCTGCTGGCCCTATACTTACGATACAACTGAAGCCTTCCTATTCCTAACTCGCTATATAATGAGAGCCCTACGTTGTAATCAGTATCAGCTATCAATAAACTAGAAAAGGGAGATTAGGCTCCAAATCCCTAAGCACACAACATAATGGCATTTGCAAAGAAAGTAGAAATGAGGAGGCATCAATGAGATATTCAGATAACTCAAAAATGTAATCTGAGAAAATAACTCAGTTTTGATACAGCAATAGTAATAGATATACACAAAACACCTGCTGTCAAAATTATTAAATATTCCCAAATAGCATATAATAATTAAAATTGTAAGAATAAAGAATGCACACTCAAACCATTAGCTGGTTAGAAGGGAGAAGTTATCTGGAGCTATTCTTAAGCTTGTTCCAATTCACACCATATTGGGAAAAATACTCATACAAACAAATCTTGGCAACGTAAGTAATCATGATTTAAATTACCTTTAAATAAATTTAGACTGAAAAGATGAAAATAAAATCCATATAATAAACTAATAATATAACCTAGTACAGATGCACTTGCCAGTTGCCATATGCAGGACTGTACTAAAAATGAACAATTATATGGAAATTTCAAACCAAGGGGTTATTATTATGAATGAATTTAAGATTATTAGCAATACCAGCAGAGATAAGTAGATAACAGTACAGAATGAAAGAATGTGACTAGCCTTAAGCTTCCAAATATACCAACTGGGCAAACCTATTTGACATCTTAGTTGGTTCAAGGCTTCAAGCTAGTTTTACATATACTCCCTCCGTTCCAAATTAATTGACGCAGTTTTAGTACAACTTTATACTAAAACTGCGTCAATTAATTTGGAACGGAGGGAGTAGTTCAACTTCTAACTGTTGTGTACCTCATCTTGAGAAAAAAATTCCTGCAGCTATGCACTACACGAAACACCACCACACAAGTATCAGAAACAAAACAACATTTCTTTATATTTAAGAGGTCATTAAGCAGCAGAAGAAAAAAGTGATGCGACACAACTTAAAACTGATAGCTTAACATGGAAGGATGTGAAAAGCATTTCATCAACCAATTATTATCAAAATTAAACTTGGTATGTTATGCTATTACCTGCAGCATAGACACATTCAAATGGATGATAGATAAGAATCATCCTGGTATCGGGAAGTCTCTTGAACTGCAATGACTCAAGATGGATCCTGAAGACGCCTTTAACTGTCCGCAAGACCACCATATTATTGTCCTCGGCAAACCCTAGTGTCCATATGTTCCTTCTTTCCTCGGCTGAATTCAGGGAAAATAGCCTGTCGAATTCAATAGTTGTTCCCAGCATCCATGAAGCAACGCCATCGCCATCGGCCATCCACTTCCACAGTTGGGCGCTGCAGCAAGGTTTCGACACAGAGAGGAAACAGAGCGCACCACCCTCTGCTCGCACAACCGCGAAATCATATTTCTCGGCCTCTGTAAACACATCTACTGGGGGCTGTATCATAGCTATGCTCTTCCTCTCCAGATCAAACTCGAGAATTCCAATCAAATCCGACTCAAGCATCCAGTAAAGGGAATTCTCAACCAGCACAGCCGGCTTGGCCAGAAAAGCTTTCATGGCAAAGTTGCTAGTAGGAACCCCTGGCGGAATCGGTGTTGAGATAATATCACCCCATGCGCCAACCTCAGACGAGTAAACGCAGGCAAGCGCTCGTCTATGTTGCTGGTCATCGACTTTTGTCACTACCAAGACCACCTGAAAGTGTTGGGAGTCTCCGGCAGCGCGCAGCACCGCCCCATAGATATCGGGGCGGTAGCCTTCGGCAAACCCCGGGGGGACGGCAATGTGGTGCTGGTCGGCGGTGACGGGATCCCACACCAGTACCTGGCTCCGCGATGCGTGGAAGACGAGTACGAGGCCATGGCGGCTTCCGAGCAGCCTGAAGCGGTCGTCGTCGAACTGCACGGAGAAGCGCCCGGTGGGAACACTATTGGGCGCCTCCAGAGCAGGTACGAAGGAGAGGAGGCGGCGGGGCGTGTCAGCTGTGAAGAAACCGAGGAGGGGAGGCTTGCGGTGGTGGTGGAGGCGGAAGCGGCGGAAGAAGCGTGGGTCGGATACGAGGCGGCGCCAGCGCTTGCAGACGAGTGAGGCGCGCGGGAGAGAGGACGGCTGCGGGGGGAGGCGGAGCAGGATCTCAGGGAGCAGGTTGTCGTCATCCAGCGGCGCCACAGCCACCAGCGAGCTCATCTCGCCTCCCCAGTCCCCAGTCCTCACTGCTCACCTGAGAGAAAAAAGAAGGCATAAGTATTTCTATTCCCTTCTTGCCTTCTTGGTGCCCCAAATCCGCTTCCCTTCAACTTCATGGAATGAGAGGGAAGCTCACCTGAGAGGAACCCTTGCGGATCCGGGCCGAGATGAACGGCGGTGGAAGATTGCAGCAGAAGGGGGCGGGCAGAGGAGGGCCGGCGGCGGAGCAAGAACTGGACGAACAGAGAGAGAGAGAGGACAGCTCGTGTGAGCTCTTTTAGGGATTTCAGGGAGGGGCAATTATGTCCTTTCCCATCACTAATTAATTAGGCAAAATGGACAGAACTGACACAAAATGGCAACAAATTCACAAAATGAACTTTGACTCAGACTATTTCACAGAACTAACCCTTCCGTTCAGCGCTCAACACGTAGAGCTCAGCGCCTAAGGCTTAGACGCTGAGCTGTGTAGCTCAGCGCCCAAGGGCTAGGCGTTGATATCTGGCCGTCCGATCGACGGAACGGACGGCCCAGATTGAGCCACGTCTGCTACCACTGTTCTAACAACAGTGTTCGCACTTCTACAGTGCGCGATGCGTTCCGCGCCATCCAAACTTGATCCAACGACTCGCACAGCTCCTTCGTGATGCTTTTCTAAAAACAACCCTCGCAAATCCAGCGCCTGCTCCGCGGTCCACAACATTACGAAGCGAAGGACCTTTTTGCAAATGCTGAAAAACGTAAGGACCTCAGCGCAAAACCGTCGACACTTCCCCCCCTCCCCTCCTCCTTCCCGCGCGGCGCCGCAGCTCGCCGCGGTCGCCGGCGCGACGCGTCGTCGCTGCAGGCCTCCCCGCTCAGATCCCAGCACTCGACGAGCTCCGCCGCCAACTACTCCACCTCCTCGCCGCAAATCGGCCACCGGGATGCCGCGAGTTCGCCGTAATAAACGCCGCCGCGCTCGCTGCCCTGCGCCGCCTCCGCACGCTGCCGCGGCCGCTCCGGCGACCCAAAATGGGCGGCGCCGCCACCTACAGGCTCCCGCGTCCGTGCGCGTCCGTCACGTGCACCCACGCGTCCCAGGCCGCAGTGGCGCGACGCCGGCGTCGCTTACGCCGCCGCGGGAGCGACGTCACGGAAGCCCCACGCGTCAGATTTTTTTCCTTTTTCCAATTCTTTTTTTTCCTGTTAAATGCTTTAAAATCAATTAATTTAAATTTAAATATACCCACTACGACAATACAATCTATCAATATATCATATAAATATGTCAAAGTGGCCACAAAAAAATAAATGGTGACTATTCATGCCGCAGGATAAAAATTCAAATTTGAATATTTCAAAAATTTAAGTACCTTTCAAATTTGTCCATTTCATCCACCGAAAAAATATGCACAACACATCCGAACGATCGGAAAAAAATAAATACTAGCTACTTATGGCAAGAAAACAAACATGTCATCAAATTCCAATTTAGTCAACATTTCAACAAAATCCAAATGCACTTCTTCTAAACATTATTTGGAAAAAAAATATCCTTCAACTATAGATTGAATTTGAAAAATATAAATAACACATGCAAATGATCTTCAAATATAAATAACACATGCAAATGATCCGAAAAATAAATACTAGCTCCTTATGACAAAAAAACAAACATGTTTTCGAATTTAGCCACACGACATTTTCCGAAATCTGAACAATTTTTCGAAAGTACGCTCTCTTTGCATTTCACTGGTTTTCAAATTCCCATACTTTTAAAATAAGTACACTTCCAAATTTGAATTTTACCGCACGACGGTATTCACAAATATTACTAATATATCAACATGTCTACAAAATCTGAGCATCATCGATTGTATAATAGCTGGGCAAAATCGCGCGCTGAGAGCGCCCCAAGTTCTACAGTGCGAGGTGGGGCCCGCACGTCAGCCTCACAGCCCGCTGCGGATTTTTGCGAAGAAGCACACGGGGCCCGAAAATTCTATGTTCTTCACAGAAAATTCGGCTCCAGGGACCTTTTTGCAATTAAATGAAACTTCGGGTTCTTTTTCGTAAAATTGCCACGGATCCCCCAGCCCCTCTCTCTCCTCCCGTGCGGCGCTCCGGCCGCCGCCGCTCCGCCCTGCCGTTCTGCTCCTCCCCGTCCACATCCACGCGCACGTCGCGCTCCGCCGTCGCCGCCCCTCCATCCTCGCCGTCTTTCGCGTGCCGGGACGCCGCGTCGCTGCGGCAATCGTGCTCGCCGTCCTCGGCAGCCGCGGCCACTGATTTCGCCGTCGGCGACGCTCCGATGGCCTACAGGCGGCGGCGCCGCTACCTACGCGTTGCCCGCGTCGAGGCGCACCCGATGAGCCCACGCTCGCGTCGCCGGACGCAGCATTTCGGCGCCGGCGTCGGCATCACCGCCGCGGCTGCTCCGCCCCGTGCTGCCGTCGGCGTGACGACGCGGACGGCCTGCAACGGGCAGTGGGCCGCTTACTGGGCCGGGCTGGCTGCTGTGCGGCCCGCTCGGGCTTTTTTTTTCGACTTCTATTTTTCTTTTCCAAAAAACTTTTATAACTTTCCAAATTCAATTCAAAATAATTTCTTACCAATTTCTAACAAACTGTAAAAAAACAACAATTTGAAATACTTTGTGATCTTTTCCGCCTTATTTGAAATATTGGAATTTTTTATTTTCCTCTTATTTTCCCTTCTTAAAAAAAACTTTTTAAACTTCTCAAATTCAACTCCAAATAGTTTCAAACCAAGTTCTTGCAATTTCTACAGAAAACAGTCATTTACAAATACTTCGTTATCTTTTCCACCTTATTTGAAAACTATGAAAGATCACACAATACAAACAGCCTCATTTCACACCTTCACGACAATTCAAATATTATGTATTTCATATTTTTCTTCCGAACACAAATAGTACCCACAAAAAATACTTTGCGAGCTTTTCCAAATTATTTCAAAACTTGAAAAGTTCAAACGCTCATTTCACACCTTTACGACGTTTCAAAAAACAATGTATCTCATATTTATATGGGCTTAAAAATATCAAAATAAAAAGGCCACACCTGTAAATATTGAGGTATAAATAATTTTAAAAACTTCACAGATATTGTCTTACAGTAAAACAAGATATTTGAATTACAAACCAAACGCAGCTATATCCACCAGCAACAGTTGAAAAAAATCATCAACACGATAAAAAAAATACTGACTAATTACAAAATATGACCAAATTTATGCCTCACAATTCTACCAAATTAACATTTATACAATTGTTTAAAACAAAAAAAAACTATATACACGCTCCAATTATATGGAGCTGTATTGAAAAATAGCTCTCTATCTATGGAATCCAAATGAATAGATGTGCATCTCCACCCATTATGGACTTACATTTAAAACTAATAATTTTTTAACATTTAAAATGCTTAAAAGTTGGAGATATTGCAAAATATATCAACATGAAAAAAAAACACCACCTATAGTTATGTAGAGTTGACTTTAACAAATACTCACATATTCCCTCCAATTATAGACTCTAATTAAATATCTCAATTAAGCAAAATATTGGCAACAAAAGAAAAAAAACATGCAGAATTCTCCCAAATTTCAACTTATTCAAAAACTATACAAATTTTGGCGCACAAAATTCCAAAATTGAATATTCCATACCACAGCGTTTCTACTTAAATTTAAACAAACATTTAATTAGGCAAGGTGCAATTAGGCAAGGTGCAAACATTTTCTAAATTTCACTGCACCGAAATCCAACCAAATTTTAATGTGGAAATTTCCAAATTTGAGTTTTCCACATAACGATACTTTAAAATCCGCAATTTAATTAAATTTAAATTGCAAAATTTCTCCCAAATTTCATTATATCCAAAACTAAAGAAATTTTTGACGCACATATTTTCCAAACTTATATTTTCAATACCACAGTGTTTCCCACTGAAACTTAAACAAAATTTTAAGTAGGCAAGATATAATTAGGCAAGGAGCAAACATTTTCTAAATTTCATTGCACCATGCACAATTCCAAATTTGAGTTTTCTACACGGCGTTATTTTAAAGACCAACATTTAATTAAACTTAAAGTGCAAAAAACTCGCAAATTTAAAATTCTCCCCAATTTCATTATATTCAAAAACTAAACAATTTTTAACTTAAATTTTCCATACCACGTTGTTTCCCACTAAAATTTAAACAAAATTTTAAATAGGTATATTTCCAAACTTAAAATGTTCCATACCATGGTATATCCCACTGAAATTTAAACAAATTTTCAATTAGGCAAGGTGTAATTAGGCAATGTGCAAACATTTTCTAAATTTCAATGGTATATTTCCAAACTTAAAATGTTCCATACCATGGTATATCCCACTGAAATTTAAACAAATTTTCAATTAGGCAAGGTGTAATTAGGCAATGTGCAAACATTTTCTAAATTTCAATGCACCATGCAAAATTTCAGTGACCGTGCACAATTCTAAATTTGAGTTTTCCACACAACAGTGTCTTAAAAACCGAAATTTAATTAAAATTGAAATGCAAATTTCTCCCAAATTTCATTATATACAAAACTAAACAATTTTTGACGCACATATTTCCAAACTTGAATTTTCCATACCACGATGTTCTCAAAGAAATTTAAACAAATTTTAAAATTAGGAAAGGGGTAATTGGTCAAGGTGCAAACATTTTCTAAATTTCAGTACATTTCAATGTGAACATTTCCAAATTTAAGTTTTCCACACAGCGGTATTCACTAATATTACCAGCATATCAACATGTCTACAAAATCTGAGCATTTACTAAACATACAGATAATTCAAACATAAATATCTCCCCCATTTGACAATTTCAGCTAATTTAAACGAGTTCTCAACATATACACTTTTTCAATTCCAACAATTTTACAATCTAAACAGCTTCCGAAAACAGACATTTCCAATTTTGAATATTTCAAAATTCCATCTACCTTTCAAATCTAACCATTTTATTAACGTGAAAAAAAAAGAATCTAAATAACTTTCTAATCTGCCTACTTCTCAAAATCTAGACAATTTGCAAACATGAACTCTCTTTGCATACTAACAATTCCCAAATCTACACAATTTACAAATTTCGACATTTACAAACATAATGCACTTCCTCTAGCTGTAATCTCAAATTAAACATTTCAATTTGGTAAATATTTGAAAGTAATATGCACTCCCTCCAATTATATCAAATTCAATTGAATAAATGTGCGTTTCCCACATATGGATTTCAACTAACCAGTGATTAAAAAATAGAAGCATTTTCCAACCATTTCAATTTTAGATGTACTAACATGCTCACAAAAAAATAAATGTGATCTATTTAAGTCAACATACTAGCATTTTCAGACATTTCCAATTGCTTAATATTCCGATGGTCCACAAAAATATAACGCAAATGCTTAAAAAACGATATGCTCATAGCAAATAATAAAAATATTACAACATTCCTTTTTGGCCAATATTTCGACACCATACGAACGAACTTTCCGCAAATGTAGAATCAAATTCAAATGGATTTTCCTGATTTCACTTAAATATTGACGTTCAAATGCAAACATGTTTGACCATTTCGATCCACTGAATATTTGAATATTATATACAATATATCCGAAATGCACAAAAAAAATGGTACCTATTCATGTCAGAATAAAAACATGTTCCAACATACCAATTTAGCTAACATTTTGGTTAACAAAAAATATATATACTGCGAAAAAAAAAACATCAAGGGCGTGCCGTGACGGCACGCCAAATTCAACTAGTTTACTAAATGTGCAAACAATTCAAACATAAATGGCTTCCCCGTTTGACCACTCCAACTAATTCAAAAGAATTCTCAGCATATACATTTTTTGAATTTCAACAATTTGCAATTTAACCAACTTCCGAAAACAGACATTTCCAATTTTGAATATTTAAAAATTTCAACTGCCTTTCAAATCTAACCATTTTACTACCGTTAGAAAAAAAAACAATTCTACATACCTTTCCAATTTGACTACTTTTCGAAATCTAGACAACTTTGAAACAAGAACTCTCTTTGCATTCCAACAATTCTCAAACTTACACAATTTTCAAATGTCGCAATTTTCAAATTTGAAATTTACCCACGCCGCACCAAATTTACCTAGTCTTTCATAATGCTAAATCTATAAGTGCGAGGACGGGCGAGTGCCGGCTGAAAGCAACGGCCTAGGGCCATCATATCTGTGATTGACTTGTCAATTGTTCATTCAGTCGACGTAATTCCTACTCAGCGTCTTAACAACTCAATAAGATTTGCCGCGATACGAACTAGCGTGCCCTTAATCGACAGGCGAGCATTTGATTAGTGATTAATTAAACAGTTCCCGTAGACGAGAGGAGACGGGGGCAGAGGCAGGCAGGCTTCGCTATCGCTACGCTCTGCCTCTATCCGCTGCTCCACATCATCTTCTTCTTCCCCTTCTTCGTTATTTCTCTTCTTCTTTATTACGCAGGCGACGGGCGGGCGGGCGCGGCAATACCACCGTTAAATCGCTGGACCAAGTAAGTTCCACTCACAGATTATCCGTGGAGGTGAATTTCTGATGGAATAAACAGAGTAGCTGAGACCTTTCTGGTTCAGGGGCCGAACCGCCGTGTGATCCTGGAGGAAGAGTAGAGGGGCAATGTCCGCGCCAAGGGGCAGCAGCAACATGGGCATGAACATGGTGACCACGGCCATGGCCTTCTCCGTCAGCGCCTTCTTCGTGCTCTTCGTCTTCACCAGGATCCTCTGCGCGCGCATCCAGCTCAGGAACGCCGCGGCAGCCGCGCAGGCCGCCGACGCCGCCATTCATGTCGAGCGCAGCGTCCATGGGATGGAGCCGTCCGTGGTGACCGCCTTCCCGACGGTCAAGTTCGGCGACGACTCACGGCGGCCGCCCGCGCAGGAGGAATCACAGTTAAGACAGCTTCACTTATCATTCTATTTTTGTGTACCATTTCGACGTGGATTATCCACGGATTGCTCAACCTGGGTTCGCGAACCGGGCGTATCTCGGGAATGGGGATGGCGTGTCCAAACACAACTCATAAACAGTTTAATTGCATTTCCTATGAGCGAGGCCCACGCTCATAGCACATGCCAAGTCTCACTTGACATAGCCGTAAACTGTTTGCGCTAGTGACAACACTGGGGAACCGAGAAACGTAAAACGTCATGTTGTGGTTTTCTGTACGGACTTTGAAACGGGGCAAAAGCTTGTCATTCAGGCTTCCATGGAGCTCAGTTTTTGAAAAATGCATGTGCATTTGCAACATTCAAATCAAAAACATACCTAAGCGTAAAAACTGTTGGACTCTACTAGTGTCCATAATCTTACTGCGAAATCCTTTCTATTTTAGGATGGGAAAAATCGGTGAAATGGTACACATTTTAAGAAACTTGAAATTTTGTCAGAGTTGTCAATGTTTGTGTAGCCCAAAATACGGAGAACTTTGCATTGAGCTTTTGCACACCGCTCGACAACATTATACATATCTAGGGATTTTGTTTAATTTTTTCGAAACTTACACATATAGATTTTTATTTTTTGAAAAAAGGGCTCCGTGGAGCTCAGGCTCCGTCTGCACTTTCCGATGAATAAAGGGAGGGTAATGGGCATCATAGTGTCTATTATGATAATTTAGGCCTCCCGCAACCGTAAGTCGTATCATGGCAAAATGATTCTTGCCATTCTTTGTAGTAATTTTGATCTATTATATGGAAAAATATTAAATCAATTTTTTTATGCGTAAACATAGTGACATAGCCGTAAACTGTTTGCGCTAGTGACAACACTGGGGGAACCGAGAAACATAAAACGTCAAGTTGTGGGGTTTTCTATACCGACTCTATCGACTCTATCATTTAGGCTTCCGGTCGTATCATGGCAATAGGATAAAGTGTCATTGTAGCCGATGAAGGAAGGAGTGCGGAGTTTTAGAGGCCGAGCTATTTGGATCTAGGTTTTTCAAAATTTCAAAATCGGCATTTGAAGTTTTCAGAAAACCTATATCTTTTTTCAGAACGTAGATAATGTTGAAATCTACCTAAAATGTGACACAAATTTGACATTTTTTACCAGGTTAAAGTATAGCGACTTTTGCGTTTAGATTTTGCACACTAATAGAGTTCCACATTATCCACGCCTCCGGATTTTGTTTCAAATTGCTTGAAACTTAAACATGCCGATTTTAGTTTTTGAAAAAGGGTCTCCATGGAGCTTGGGCTCCATTTGCACGTTCCGATGAAGAAATGGAGGGTAGTAGGTATCTTACGGTGTCAGACTGTCTACTACGAGAACATTTAGGCCTCCCGCGATCCTAAGTTGTATCATGGCAAAACGATTCTTGCTATTCTTCACATTAAAATTTGATCAATTAATCAATGAAATACTCCCTCCGTTCCTAAATATAACATGTTTTAACATTTGTCCACATTCACATATATGTAATGTATGTAGATATATTTTAGTGTGCATGTACACTCATTTTAGTATGCACTTAGACAACATGTTGAAGAGCTAAAACGTCTTATATATTGAAACGGAGGGAGTATCAAATAAAAATTGTTTGTGCTTATCAAGTCTCTAGAAACAAAAAATGCCATATGCAATGAATATACTATAAGGACTTGCGCATTGTTAAGGTTGTTATTAGGCCGCCAACCAAATCAGTTGAATATACCCGGTGCTACCATCTACAGATGGTTTCACCCAGACTACAATATACCTTGCGCCTTTGCATGCTGCAATAAGAACAACATACGGATTCAGTGGGCAGACATATGAATAAGTTGCAAAATGATTATGACAATCTAGCTTGTTGAAATAGCTTATCTATTTTTTTGTTTACTTAACTTTTATGGCTAATTTATGTGATATATTGCAAGAAGTGTAGTATAATATCACAGGTTTACTTAACTAAGCCTTAGTCAACAAGCGACTTTAAATATGTCTAAAGTGATGCCCTCGCGTTTGCTAGGGCCGCAATGCTAATTACAGACGACAATAAACATTTACATATTGCGAATCCATCTGCCCACGCTCAACTCTTCCTCACCGGAACATCGTGGAGCACATGGCGAGGCCTAATTCCATACATTTGTAACCCCCCCCCCCCCCCCCCCCCCCCCCCCTCCTCCTCTTGATCTTATTATTGCAAGCGAATTCACATAACAAAACTATATACTCCCTATGTTTTTATTTACTTCCTGTTCTGGGTTTAGTCAAAGTCAAATTTTGTCAAGTTTGACCAAAGAGTCTATCAAAAAAATATCGACATTGTTGATAGTTAAGTCATACCCTATTCCTTAAATTGAGTTGACTGAATTAGGAAGGGATTGGTTTGGTGAGGAAGCATCATGAGTTACTCGCCCCCAAGGCGGAGTGCGGCGCATGCAAGAGGTCAAGCAGCTTCCCACCAAGTCCCACCACACCGAACTCGGATTGTCGTTTAGGAGCTCGTCGACATGATCGCCCAAAGATACCTCCGTGGTTGCGCTTTAATCGACATGAGCATCCAAAGGTACCTCCTTGGTCACGCTTGAATCAACCATGCTGAACTACACCATCTAAAATATTTTCTCACGATATATTATTTTCAAACAATAATCTAGCAGAGGGGGGCATTTGCCCCCTCTCCATCCCACACCTTCTGAATTAATAGATGGTAAAACAGATCCATCAAAGTGACATGAGGAGCAACTGGATTAGCCATTCTTGTTACTTGGTGCACTCGTTGCCTAATCCACGAGGTTCTTGGTAAGTGTTTGTGCCGTGTTCACCAGAGAAAGGAATACAATATATGTATCCAATTAAATAAGCATGATCCATGAGGTTTTTGTACAATTTGCCTAATCGCTGGCCGATTTTTTATTATTATTATTTTTAGATTGAAGGGGCTCCGCCCCCGATTTCATTTTATCAAAACGAAACCCATAATACAAAGTTTTGTGCTCAACACCTCCCTCCAAATCTCTCTACTTTTTTAACAGCAACCAATACCAAACTGCTAGCCAACAGTATCCAAAACTTACACCTCATCATCAACTTCTCGAAGCCAACAAAGAAACACCACCAAAGTAAATCATGAAGCAACAACATATCCCTAAACAACTATTTTTTATTCTTGTCCACCTCTTTTTCTTTCCTGACATCTTTTTCCTCTTCTTCATTTCTACCTTCCAGATCTTTTATCACCTCAGCAGTCAGAAATCCTCTTCGTCAGCGGCGCCCACCCCTTCCTTTTGCTAAACACCTCCGCTGCCACTCGCAGCAGCGCCTTTGCTCCTTTGATTTGTAGCTCTTGTAGTCTGCGGATCTGTAACTCGGACCAATTGCTTAACCAGTGAGCCACTTTAACTACTACACAACTAAGATCATAAAGGATAAACTTTATCAAAAAAAGCAGAGTTTCTGGTCTTCCATAAGCCCACAACACCGCTGCCACACCTACAGCAATTACATTCCTAATACTACTAGGAAACCTGAACACCCAACTAACTAATTCATTAACAGAAGAAACATTAACTTTAATATCAAAAGCACATTCTATTACACTCCAAACAAATCTAGCTAATGGACAATGAATAAACAGATGATCAATACTCTCATCTCTACTACAAAACAGACAGCTTTTCTCAACCTTACTTCCTCTATGGTTTAACACATCTCTAGTCAAATACTTTTTTTACAAATCGACCACAAAAAGACTTTTATCTTAGCTGGAACTTAACGAACCAAAGTTTTTTAAACTCACAGTCAACTGGTTAACCTTAAGAGCTTTATAAAGAGATTTTACAGTAAACAAACCTGATTTCGTCAACAACCACTGACATTTATCATTTGATCCGACAACTGTACAGTCGAACACAACTTTTTCAACTCGTTCCAAGAATCTAAATTTTCTCCACTTAACACACGCCTAAACCTAACATTAGCCCAGTCATCTTCAAGAACTTTCGCAACCGTAAAACCAGCACTAAAAGTAATGTTATAAAGTCTAGCAAATCTGATCTTAAAAGGAACATCCCAAGCCATAAATCTTCCCAAAAACGAGTTCTCAAACCATTACCTACTATCTTCCTAACATACCTATAAAAATGTTCCCTTACCTCTAATATACCTTGGAAAAAATGCGACTGCCCCGCTTTCCTTTTAACTTCTACTAGTAAATTTCTACTACAATACTTCCTCAAAATTAAAGTTTGCCAAATGCCTTCTTCGTTCTCTAGTTTCCACAACCATTTACAAAGTAAACTAATGTTCATTGTACGCAAATCTACTACGCCAAGACCCCCCTGGTCCTTGGGTTGACACACACTCTCCCAATTAACCAAATGTATCTTACTCTCATCCTCCACTTCGTCCCACAACATTCTTTTTCTATAAAAATTAAACTTCTTCTCCACCCCTTTTGGCAACCAAAACATCAACAGCATGAAAAAAGGAACATTACTTAAACTACCTTGAATTAAAGCTAACTTACCACCATAAGACATAAATCTACCTTGCCACATACCAAGTTTTTTCTCCATTTTCTCCTCTGCATTTCTCCAGTCACTATTCCTTAATCTAGCACTATGAGCTGGGATTCCTAAATGCTTTAAAGGTAAAGTTCCTTCCACACAAGTAAAAATGTCTCTATACCTCTCACTATTTACTTTGGCTTCTCCGAAACAAATAACTTCACTTTTATGAAAATTAATTTTCAACCCAGACAAATGTTCAAAACAACACAACAAGTACTTTAAATGTACAGTATCCTCTTCACTAGCTTCCAGGAAAAAACCGTATCGTCGGCATACTGTAGCATACTTAACCATCCATCCACTAAATCAGGTATAATCCCTCTAATCAAACCACTATCTTGTGCTCTCCTAATAAGAACCTGTAACACATCCACTGCTATATCAAACAAGATCGGAGAGAGAGGGTCCCCTTGGCGCAACCCTTTTGTTCTCTTAAAATACGTTCCTAGCTGTCCGTTCACCATCACTGCTACATTACCACTACTGACAATATCTCTAACCCATTAATATATCTATCCGGAAAACCCTTCATCTAAGTACCTCTAACAGAAAACTCCAATTTATCTTATCATACGCCTTTTCGAAATCTACTTTAAACATAATCACATTCTTTTTCTTTCTAACCACTTCATGTAAAGCTTCGATTAAAATTATCACTCCATCTAAAATAAACCGACCCTTTATGAAAGCAGTCTGAACTGGCGCTACCACTTTATCTGCCATTACTATAGTTCTGTTATTGATAACTTTAGTAATCAACTTAAAAATAACATTAATTAAACAGATAGGCCTATACATCTGTATTCTATTAGCATCACTACTTTTAGGCAACAGGGTCAGTATACCATAATTCAATCTAGTTAAATCTACCATGATAAAATTCTTGAATAAAGCTACCAAATCAAACTTCAACATGTGCCAGAAGTGTGCCAGAAGTGTTGATTGAACTCAGCGGCAACCCATCTGGGCCTGCCGCTTTGTTATGCTTCATCTGAAAAAGAGCGACCCTAATCTCATCTAAGGAAAACTCTTGCTCTAGAAAATCTCTCTCCACTTCCCCTAAAACACAATCTACCGGCACTTCCAACTTTACATTGATATCACTAGCAACAGGACCAAACAACGCTTTATAAAAACTAGTAGCATATAACAACACATCTCTATCTCCTGTATTAAGCCCTCGTCCTGTTCCAAACTCAGGATCCTAGTTTTTCTCTCCTACCACTTGCTTTTGCAAAAAAATAAGAGGTCATAGCATCACCTTCCAACAACTCTTTTTCTTTCGCCCTTTGAATCCATTTTATCTCCTCTTCTTTATTTATCACATTAAGCCTGCGTTCTAGATCTTTTTTGTACAAGAACACATCCAACTCTAACCCAACAATTTCGCTTTCTCTATCAATTCTATCAATTTCTGTGCTCAGAAACTTCTTCTCCTTCTTATAAACGCTATTATAATTAATATTCCAACCTTTCAAATTACTTCTAACACCCCTGTTCCTATTTTGCCAGAAATCTAAAAAACTTTTACCGCCATAACTTTTAAACCAAGCTTTTGACACTACCTCATTTAAATCCTGCCGTAAGAACCAACACAACTGAAAACGAAATAAACTCGTAACATTAACTTTTTCTATGCACACATCCATGATCAGAGCTGTGTGGTCTGAAATAACTCTAGTGAAACTTCTAACAGCTACTAATGGAAATTCTTTTTCCCATTCAGGGCTAACTAGAATCCTATCTAATTTCGCCATCGTTGGACTTTCTTGGTTGTTCGACCATGTAAACTTCCTCCCCGTCAACTCCAACTCCATCAACTCTTTATTGTTAATAATAGCATTAAAAAGCGTCGACCACTTAGACAACCGTCTAGGCTTATTACTCTCACTAATTTTTCTAATCATTTGTGTGTCCTAAAAAAGAAAATATAGACAATTCTCTTTTCTAAATCAAATATGACATTCTGTGTCTTATTTATATGCACAAAATTTAATAGGACATAGAAAATAATATTTTGTGTTGTCCTGTCACAGCATTTTTTTTCTTGATCCATGGATTTCAACACTTGTTTCGAACCTCGTCAAGATACAGATTTTTACGAATTAGTATTCTTACGCATGCAGCTGCACGGTGTGCCTGGAGGAGTACCAGGCGAAGGACGTGGTGCGGGTGCTCCCCTACTGCGGCCACGCTTTCCACGTCGCCTGCATCGACGCCTGGCTCAAGCAGCAGTCCACCTGCCCCATCTGCCGCGCCTCCATGCGCGCCGCCGCCGGCACCATGCCACCCGCGGCTTACCACGCCGTCGCCATGGCGCAGCTGCCGTCCCAGGTGTCGACGTCCTCGTCGGAACATAACGCACTGCAAGCAGAAACGACGGCTGCGGCGGTGACGACGGACCACGTGGACACGACGTCCACCCAGGTGGAGATTGCTATATTCGACGAACCGGCCTCCTCCGGCACGACCTGTCCTCCGAGCGCTGCCCATGCCCCCGCGGCTGCTAGCGATGAGTGTCCTTGTTGCGAGACGATAGAGGTGGAGCTCGCAAGGTAATGCGTCGGAGAATTATTGGTGTTGAAACGTATACCTACGTTAGAGTAGCTGACTGAGATTTGTTTCCAGGCTGTAGGATGCGAGTATAAAACAATCTTGTCTATTGACAGTGAATCAAAATGTTGTGTACAGTGTTAGCTTTGCCCAAAAATCAAACGCACGATTTCACGACAACTCGATGGGTCCAGCGGCAGCACAACACAATGTATACGCGTAAACTCGTCTTTTCGTATATAAGAACTCACCGGAACGTTGATCACGAACGGAACCGCCAGGACCGCATGACGTGATTCATCTATCATGAGACTGACGCTAACACAAACGCCAATACCAGAACACACGCAAGCGCAACAACAACACGAAAATAGCTAGATATTTTGTATTCTTTTCCTAATTTTCTTGCCATTACAAACCGTGCAATACCGTCTACCGCTGCTTATATAGATGCAGACGTACATCCAAAACTATGTGTACTCGATACAGGATCGGTTGAATATATTACAAAATACTAGGAGATTTAATCCGAATAAACAGTAAATAAATCATGATGATAGAAATATAAATAAAACTAATCATGCTGATTACTAGTGTAATAAATGAATAGATTAATTCTAAATCACACACTAGAGACAGAAACTCTAGCATAATTTCAAACAGAAAAGACAGGATCACGTACCGTGCAGCGAGAGTAGAGCCGCCATCGTTCACGGTGTCAGCCATATTGATGTCGGAGAAGAAGTCATCGTTGGGTAATTAGTATTTGCCAGTAATCGCGCGAGTGCGCTCCCCAAAAATCGGATCGGCTCTCTCCCGTACAGGATCACGAGAAGCGGGGTTCTTGAGGCCAACTGTCCCATCTCGCGCTGCACGTTGGAAGACGAGATGAAAATGACTTGGCCGGCAGCGCAATGTTCTAAAGCGACGAGGGACCATATGTTGTGTGTCTCTCTAGGGTTGACGTATGCATGTTTACATATATTGCGGGTCGGGTCCCCACATCTGAGTAGGTAACATCTCACGATCCAAACACAGTTAATTTCCCCGGACAACAAAAATACAAACAACATGCAAGGGTTTGAACTCGGCTCGGTTCATTCGCGAAACATGACACATGTGTGTCGTTGGAGGAAGAGGGTGTATGTACTTCTCATCTTCTCTCACACCTTAGTGAGTAGTAGAACACCCTCCTATATAAGGAGGTCCAACCCCCACTCAGTTAGTAATATGGGACTAAAGTTTAGTCCCACTTCTTACCATGCATGAATGGACCACATGAGACTTTGGGATTTTACTCTAGTTAAAATTGAGCTCAAATATTTGGACTTGCCCAATACAATAATTTTAACAATCCACCAGATATGAGAGGCATATAGAGTTTGCATATGGTTACAAAATATTGTATATATACGGTTGTTTGGTGAAGACTGTTAAGTTGAACTTACTCTTATAATCTTACGCTACACTAGATCGCAAATTGAATAATGGACTATGCCTGAACTACAAGTTTTCACAATGCTAATTTCACACAAATCATTGATCGATATTGTGCTATCGCAAGGCTTCCCCAAAGGGTGGAGCTTATACGTCATAATCCAATGCCTTTCATGAGTTCTGTTAGAAAGCACCCAGCTCTCCTGGATTGCAACGTTTAACAGTCACACGCATATAGGTGTGTTCTTCAAAAGTTGATGCGCATGACGACATCATTGCTCATAAACAAGCCATTTAGAATACATTAAGATAAAATTCAACCTGACATGCATATTAGAAGAGTATTGCATCTTGACATAGTGGGATCGTCTAACATAAGGATACTCTCCTCCCAACTAACCAACAACTTGTCTCCCATTTCTATTTCACGGGCTCTCCGATCACAAATAATGTGTTACCACTGTGGACAACTCATATTGTGGATCTCAAACTCATATCTCTTGATGCATTATCTATCACATTACGTGACAAATACTCTGTGAAGGGATCTGTCAAATTCTTAGATGTTGGATATAAGACAAGGCAACAACTCTGAAGTTTTTCATTTTTGTGATAGACTTTAATCTCCTTTTTTTCACCAAATTACCGTAGGGGGCGCACTTTTTTTGACGCGAAGGACAGTGGGGAAGACCCCCACTGCGTCATTTTCTATTTTCCATTAATATAAAATATTTACATACAACTCGAGTCTCAAATAAAGGAAAATTACAAAAGATCAAGCCAGTCCTGCATGCCTTCCTTTAGGCAGTATAGCAGTTATTAGAATCCCTGGCTTCATTATCAAAAATAATTTTATTTCGACGATTCCAAATACTCCAGCAGCCAGCCATCACAGCAATGTCAAAGAACTGATTATTCGAACTGTTTCTGGTTTCAGTCAGCATGTCCATAAGCTGAATATTGGTGTTCCAAGTTTCTCCAATCCTTTCCCAGAAACTTTCACTGAAAGTTCATGATAAAAACAGGTGCTTCATTGTTTCTCTGATCGAGTGGTCACACAACACGCAGTCAGTGGACTCTACATTGAATTTTTTTCTAGCCAGAAGGTCTCTCGTATTTACTCTGTCCTGTATCATCAACCATATAAAGAATTTATGTTTGGGCAAGCATGGAGTTTTCCACAACCATTTAAATGGCGCCGGAGCTTCAGGAGCTTTAGTGATTTCCAAATACACCTTCCTCGTGGAATATTTAACGGCATTCCAAGGAAATTTCCACACATCTTTCCCATCTCCATCAGTGATGTTGTCCAGCATATTTAACAACTGTGCACTCTGCTCATATGCTATTATAGATAGAGGCAAACTGAAAAAATCATGTAGCTCATCATCAGATATGCCTTTAGCTTTGTTAACTGTTATTGACTTGTCGAGAGCAAATGAGTATAGTTCAGGGAATTGTGATTGAAGTGGTGTTCCTTGCCATTTATCCTACCACAAATTAATTGTATCACCTATACCAGGCAAACAACTAGTGATTTCCTTGAAATCTTGAAGAAAAGATATGCAATTTCTCCACCAAAAGGATCCTTTGCTGTACTGATGGTGTTGTAAGATCACTGTAGTATGCTTTCCAAAGCAGATTAACCCATGGAATATCCACCTGGTTATAGAATTTGTAAAGATTTTTTATCAACAAAGCTTTATTATGCTCTCTCAGATTTAAGACACCTAAACCTCCAGCATTTTTGGGGAGACAAACTTTCTCCCATTTTACCAGACACATTCCTTTCTTATCAATTTCTTTTCCATGCCAAAGGAACGTCCTCATTGATTTCTCTATATGATCCACTTGTGTGTAATGTACTTTCAGAGCACTCATTATATGATTTGGCATAGCAGATATTATCGATTTGATCACCACTAGCCTGGAGCAATGAGACGGCAGATTAGATATTCCTGACAACCTTTTATCTAACTTACAGATCATAGGCATAAGATCTTCCATTTTTGGTCTGGTCGTTCCCATTGGAAGCCCCAGATATGTAAAAGGCATGGTTTCAACTTTACATCCGAATAACAGTGCTAGCTCCTCTGTTTTTTCCAGTGATGTATTTATAGCCACCATCAAGGATTTGTGATAGTTTATCTTCAGACCAGTGGAACTAGAAAATGTGTGCAGGATATTTTTCAAATTTTCACATGTGCATGTTCAGCCGGCATGATCAAGAGTGTGTCATCAGCATATTGAAGCACTGGAAATTTCTGCCCATATGAACTATCCAGAGGTAAATCAATCAGACCATCTTGCCATGCTTTGTTGATAATTATTTGCAACAGTTCAGCAGTAGCTACAAAAAGTAAAGGAGAAAGTGGGTCTCCTTGTCGCACACCTCTCCTGCATCTTATTGTTTTTCTGGGCACACCATTTAAAATGACTGAAGTAGTAGCAGTATTAAGGATCTTTCTCACCCAGTTTATGAAAATATCACCAAAACCCAAGTGTTTGAGCATGCTCCAAATAGTATTGTATTCAATCATATCGAAAGCCTTTTCAAAGTCGATCTTGATGATGACAATTTCCTTTTTTGAAGAATGGCAAAGATGTAGGTACTCAAAAGCCCAAGCAATACAATCTTGTATCGTTCTGGATTTAATAAAACCATATTGATTCTGATGAAGCAGAGGAATAATGACTTTTTGCATCCTATTAGCCAATATCTTAGTGATTATCTTTAAGCCCATACTGACAAGTGATATTGGCCTGAAATCAGCTCGGGTTTCTGGATTTTGCACTTTTGGGATTAGAGTAATATAAGCAGAATTTATGCTGGTAAGATCTAAACTCCCATTATAAAAATTATGGCAGAGGCTATAGAACTGTTCTTTGATAAGATACCAGAATTTCCTCATGAAGAGACCATTAAAACCATCTGGTCCGGGCGATTTGTCTGGTGCCATATGCTTAATAATATCATCTATCTCCTGGTTTGTAAATGGTTCCTCAAGTTCCCCCAAATTATGAGATGCAGACATGCCGTCAAGATCATATCCCATGACAGTATTATCACTTTTCCCCAGCCGGTTGTTAAAAGAATTCCACAAGATAGCAGCCTTTTGTTCATGATCAGTCACTGCAATACCATCCTCATTGTTCAAACATGCAATCATATTGTGCCTTTAGTTTCTGGTTGCTATGGCATGAAAGAATTTAGTGTTCTCATAACCCAATTGTGCCCATCTTATATTGGCCCTCTTTCTCCGATGAATCCTTTTAGCCTCTAACAATTTCTGAAGATGTGTCTTTACTGCCTTACGAAAGTTCTTCTCTGGAATAGATAGCAGCCTTTGCTCTTCCAGTCCATTAACATAGCCAAAATGTAATTGCAATTCTCAATAATTACTGATAAGCTGGATAGGAATTTGCACCACTTTTTCAAACCATGCCTTAGGGATTTAAACCTCGCTGTAATATCTTGAGCAGCATTCCTATAGATTCCAGTATGTTGCCAATATTTTTCCACATTTTCCTTGAAATCATCAAATTCTAGCCAATAATCTTCGAATCTGAAAATTTGAGTAGGGGACGCACTTATGGTGTAATTTTCATATTTTACAAAACAAGGGCTATAACTTTCATTTATAATCTCCTCTTCATATGACTTGATGACTTCATATTATCCTTAGAACTATTCACCTTAATGATGACAATTTGATTATCACAATTAATCAGTTAGCGAGTATTGGTGTTTCAACCGCAAGTAAGTCCATCAAAAGCTGACAAAGCCACGTTGTTTTAACATTGGATGTGTCTAATGTTGTGAGTTTTGCTTCCATTCTTGACCCTGTTAAGATGATCTTCTTGCAAACTTCCAAGAAACAACGCCACCACCAAGTGTAAATACATAACCACTTGTGATTTTAATCTTATCATCATTGGATATCCAATTTGTTGCTATAAACCTCTAGTACCTTTGGATACATGATATAGTGAATCTCATAGCTCCCAGTGCCTTTTAGATAGATTAGAACTATGTCAAGAGTTTACCAATGGTCATCATCCGGATTTGAAACAAACTAGTCTAGTTTGCTCACAATAAAAGAGATGTCAGACCTCATGGCGCAATCAAAATACATAAGAGAGCCAATAATCTGACATTGTGGCTTAACTTTCTTATACTAGTGCAAACCATGCACCTGCGTGCTAATCACTTCAGTATTTCATCTTGGGCCAAAAAGATAAATTAATAAATAAAACAGACCGACGTTGTAGTATTTGTCAATTCTGAAAGCTGAATGGGATTGCTTCATTTATCAATGAATGTTTTTTAAAACCAAGGCAGCATATTTGCCTCTTTCTATAAATTAAGAAAGAAAATCTGGTCATAAATCACAAAAGTCTACTCTCCCGGAATTAATTCCCCTAGTGTTTAGCCTTAGTGAGATGTCAAAGCTTGGCCTCTATAAAAAAGGGTAGACACGTGACGGAAAAACCCGTGTTTTTTTTATCTCATTTCAAAATTCCCAAGGGACAAACATGATCAAAGAAGTTATATTTTTTTTTGTGAAAATTGTTGCGCACCATCTGCAACTACCGATCATTAACATTAATTAGCATTGTCGGGGCCCTCCAGTAATGAACGAACATGACCTTAATTAGTACTACCTCTGTTCCAAATTATAAAATGTTTTGGTTGGTCATTTTAGCCTACCAAAACGTTTTTTTGAAACGGATGTAATACTAAATAAGATAAGCCGAATAGAGTAGCATAAAATAATGGTTTGCAAGATTAAAAAAAATGTTTGTATTGTTTCAAAAATATATTGTTCGCGAGTTTAAAAATATATTTGTATGGATTAAATAAATTTTTTGTGGGGGTTTGATGACTCCCAAGTGCAGGAGATCGTTGAAGTCTTCGCTGTGTAAGTATTAGTATCGATCCCACGAGGAGTAGAAGGTATAAGTATTTATCCTCTTAAATAAAAGTGTCACTTCTCTTATTATCTATGCACTAGACAAACTAAAATGATGCAAGTGTTTTTGGGTTTTTTGGTCTAGAGAATGCAAAGCTGAAAATAAAATATGATGAGTGAAAGCTCTCAAAGAGAGAGAAAGCCCAATCCTCTATGCAGCAAGAGGACAAGTTTGAGTGTGTGTTTCTTATGCGTGGAAAACGTTCCCAAGGGCTACATGGATTTCATGGCAAAAAATATTTCTAGAACAACAAGGTAAACATTTTGTCAAGTTTTAATCTTATTTGGACGGAGCCATAATTAGGTGTAGCTAAATAAATAA
This sequence comes from Poa pratensis, assembly GCA_947311845.1. NCBI lineage: Eukaryota > Viridiplantae > Streptophyta > Magnoliopsida > Poales > Poaceae > Poa > Poa pratensis. The sequence goes on from CAMZMU010000126.1 coordinate 4,491,345, forward strand.
AGTAAACCCCTTATGATGGATCATGTGGCCAAGTAAATGACTGCACAAGAATTATTAAGACATAAAGTCCCACCATAGCATTATACTCTAAGGTCCCCGATATAAATCCCCTCCTAATGTAACTTCATGTATCGGTCTCAGGTTTACGTGTCCTCCCAAGTCTCCCTCAATTCATTACACTAGTGTGAAACACCTTCATGCATTACTCAATGTATGGTGCACTTCATACATTGTACATCAAGACAATCATAAAAGATAAAAACTTGACCAAATACTCAATACATGTTAAGTAGAAATCATTGCCAATCCATCCTATGTCCCTAAGGAACACGAGAGAACTACTCACAACGCGAAGGCATGATATGATTCAATGGTGTAAGTGATACAACACAATCTGAAATTATAATCTCCCCACAAAACAATGACAAGTAGCAATTCACAAACATGTAGAATAGTACTTAGACAATAGCTAGGGTTCGAACAATCTCAAACTATGAGGGGATGAAGTGGATCACGAAGATGGTGATGGAGATGGTGCTGGTCTTCACGGTGGTGATGATGGAGACTTCCGGAGGGGGGATGGAGGAGCCTACCGGAGGTGATTCCGGCAGCGTTTCCCCCCTCCGATCTTCTCCGGCGGTAGCCTTCTATCTTCTGTTTCGTGTGTTTCGTGTTTCTCCGCCGCCTCCTTTCGCGAAACGCCAGGGGACCTTTTTTATAGGCGTTTTTAGGTCAAGACGGAGTCGGTGGACGAAAGATCGATGGCCACGGAGCTCCGAGGTGGAAACGAGCTGGGCCCACGCGGCCATGTATAATGGCCGCGTGGGACCCTCCCATTTCCAGCCTGTTGGGCTCCTGGTCTTCAATTTAAACCCATTGCGTTCGTCTCGAAAATTCTGAACCGTGTTCTTTGACCTTGCCCTTTTTGGAGTCCCGAAGCTACCGGAAAGTCTGAAACACTAAAAAAGACGTTTTCTGGAAAAACAGGGTTAATTCCAAATAAATGGGAAAACTATGAAATATTCCCAAAATCATTATAAAACATTGGTATAACCCTTATATGATGCAAATATGATTGGAATATAAGCAATTAAAGTGCAAAGTTCATGTATGCATTTTACATGCATCAGGGTTAAATACGTATAGTTCAAAAAACTGTTTGTGATGTTCAAAACGTTCGTGTAAGATAAAAAATATAAGTTGTGTGGTTACAAAAATATTCGTTATTTCAAATAATCTTTGCATAGTTCAAATAAATTATTCCCGAGGTTTTAAAAATGTTTGCGTATTTCAAATAAAAATGTTCGTCAATTCAGATTAATTGCTTATATAAGAGGACATATGTTCACACACTACAAAATAAATTTTCACAAAACGAAGTACATATGACTTTGTCAAAAAAAAAAAGGAGAAATAAAATATGAAAAAAGAAATAGGAAAACAAGAATTAAAAATAAAACAATGATAGAAATAACAAAAAATGAAAAAATAAAACATGAAAAGAAGAAAGAAAATTACAAAATGGAAATTTAAAATAAAGCAGGAAGTATGAAACGGAAAAAAAAATAAAAAAATAAACATGAAACACTTGTTTTAGGGCGAAACGCGAAGCAGTAGGAACATTAGGAACATGTCGAAGCAGTAGTGTGTCGGCCCATTAATTAGCGGACGAGGTAGGCAAACGAGCAGAGGGTGCAAGTTGCCTCCGTAATGGAGGCAAAACAATTTGGGTTAGAGACTTAAGAGTAACACTTTGGGCTGACCAGGTCCTTCTAGTCTCTCTAGTAGAGCAAGCGAGCTCAAAAAATGAAGAAAAAGTCTTAATCTGGTTATCGGGTACGACATAGAAACAAACCAATCCGCTTGACAATCATGAGTTTAGTTGGACTGTTAAGCTTGGCCATGAGGATGTTCTACTCAAATATATGTTAATGATATTTTTATGTTTCATTTTGTGTTTGACCTATTATTTGAGAAATAGATATAAGATGATGAAATCATATGTAAAGTAGATTACCTAGTGATTACTATGATCTATACTATTTTAATACCAAATAGAAAGCACATGTATATATTTTCAACATTTTAGCACCAAACTTGCAAGACATATATACCGATTGTTATTTTTTTACTTAGTTTATATGAATGTGCTTACCTAATCATGCACGAGAAACCACTATTATTATCTATCAATATATCAAAGTCGACCTCTCCAGTGCGCCCTCAGCCTGCCCATGTCACCCCCATTTTTGTGCCGTTCGATCGCGCGATCCGACGGCCAGGAGGCGTCCACGTCGCCCTCCACCGCGCGACACTGTACTAGCTACAATGTCGCACTTCTACAGTGCGCAACGCGCTCCGCGCTGTCGATTTTCCATCGGACGGCCAGCGCAGCAACCCAACGTGGCATTTTTACGAAAAGGATCCTCTGCTCACACGAAATTGCGGAGCAGACCCAACTTTGCACGCAGAAGGACTAATTTAAGAATTTCCGAAACCGCAGGGGCTTCTCTGCAAAAACACCGCCAAACCCCCCCTTTCTTCTCCTCTCTCCTCGCGCGGCCGCGACGCTGCCGCCGCCGCCGACGCGCGCTGCCGCCACTGCGCTCCTCCCTCGACGGATTTACGGGCACGGCGACGTGCGCCGTCGCTTGATCTACCTCCTCGCCGCGCGCCGTCTGCCGGAACACCGCCTAGCCGCCGGAATCGCCGCCGCCGCGTGCGCCGTCCTCCGCCGCGTCCGTGCCTCGCCGGCGCCGCTCCGGCGACCAAAAATGGGCGGCGCTGCCGCCCACGGTCCCCCGCGACCAGGCGCGAGCAGCGCGCCCAGCTGCGCGTCCCAGCTCGCCGTGCCGCGACGCCAGCGAGCTCGGCTCCGCCGTGGCCGATCCGGCCAGCTCTGGCCACTGTGACGTCCCCACACAGCAGAATATTTTCTTTTCCTTTAAAAAAAATTAAAAAGCTGGAAAATCAGTGAATTCAAATATACCCAATATAAAAAATACAGTAAACATATCAAAGTGGCTACAAAAAAAAATATGCTGACTATTTATGTCGTCCGACAAAAATTTAAATTTAAATATTTCAAAAATTTAAGTGTCTTCAAAATTTGTCCATTTTCTTAAGCATTGCAGAATTCAAATGAAAATATATGACGTCACAGTGGCCCCCACACAGCAGAATTTTTTCTTTTCCCTTTTTAAAAATAAAAATAAAAAGCTAGAAAATCAGTGAATTCAAATATACCCAATATAAAAAATACAGTAAACATATCAAAGTGGCCACACAAAAAAATATGCTGACTATTTATGTCGTCCGACAAAAATTTAAATTTAAATATTTCAAAAATTTAAGTGCCTTCAAAATTTGTCCATTTTCGTAAGCGTTGCAGAATTTAAATGAAAATACAATAAACATAACAAAGTGGCCACAAAAAAATGTTGACTATTCATGTCGCACGGTAAAAATTCAAATTCGAATATTTCAAAATTTAAAGTGCCTTCCAGGTTACTCAAAATAATACAAATAATTAAAAAAATATGCTGACTATTTATGACGTCCGACAAAAATTCAAAATTGAATATTTCAATATTTTAAGTGCCTTCAAAATTTGTTCATTTTCGTAAGCGTTGCAAAATTCAAACAAAAATACAATAAACATAACAAAGTGGCCACAAAAAAAATGCTCACTATTCATGTCGCACGGTAAAAATTCAAATTCGAATATTTCAAACTTTAAAGTGCCTTCCAAATTACTCAAAATAATACATAGAAAACAAACTTACCAAATTTTCAAAATTCTCACACAAACTTCAAAATTCTCACACAAAAATTACACGAACATTCCATCCTGAAAAAAAACAAAAAAAAGGTAAATGAAATGCCCAAAAAAAGTTCAAAATTTAACAAACCTTAAGACTGTCTCCACAAAAAATTCACCAAAATTGTTCAAATGTCAAATACGGATATTTGAAACTTCTAAACGTCTTCCAAATCTTTCGAAATAATTTCAGGATCTGAACAAATTTTAGCCACGACATTTCTTTGCATTTCGACAATTTTCAAATCTAGACACTTCAAATATGTGGACATGTTTCAAATTGCAACTCTACCGCCATAACAATGCAAACAAATTTGAATATTTCAAAAATTTGAGCTGCGTTTCAAATCTAACAGTTCCATTGACGTCAAAAATATTTTAGATCTAGATAACTTTCCAATTTGACTAATTTTCAAAGCCTAAACAATTTCCAAACACAACCTCTCTTTGCATTCCACCAATTCTCAAATTTACGAAAAAATTAAATGCCGACATTTTCCAATTTGAAATTTTCCCCACGGGTGCGGTGGTGCCGCCGCACCAAAGTTACCTAGTATTTATTCATTAGAGCGTAGGTTTTGTGATCTATACCATGATACCAAGGATATTAAAATAGACTCGACCACCCACACACATAGACACAAATAAAAATATATATACATATATATTATAAATGTTGTGTTATTATCAAAAACAATTCAAGGAGAATCTTTTTTACAACATACGGTTCAAATTCCTCATAACAAAATTTTGTATCGATATACATTGCAAATTTAGAATAAATAAAAATATAATTAATATTAGCAACATTAAAATCTGGTTATCTATGGAAACTAATAGATAGAAACTATACTTGTTGATATGACTAAGTTAACTCACAAATAAGTATAAAAGTTTAGTATAAATATATTTATTTTAATTCGCCCTGAAGCCAACATATGTTTGGATCGGCCCTATCATATACCACAACGTCGGCTTGCCAAGAGTACTCGACTAAACTCGGGCGATGCAGATCAAGAAAACTCAATGCATCTCCCAAATTAGGGCGCCGCTTTATTCTCGGAAGATCATCCTCATGTTGTAGGATATTGTGGTGATCTCATAACCTCTGATGCCCATACGGTGTAGCATCCCAACTTTTGTAACATTGATGGTTATGGATATAAGTGCAAATTTTGGAACCAACAAAAAACTTTTGCTTTCTCACTTGTGTTGTTTGGACGTTATTGACATTTCCTTGTGTGCATTGTTTGTTAAATCCTAAAATATTATGTGGGTAATAAAAACACCTAAAGTCATCTATGTTGAAAAGGCCAAGTGTAAGACGTGGCCAACATAAAAATAAAAATAAATCTATTGCTTATAAACCTTATTTCCAAATTCTCTTTTCACAAAACTTTTAAACTCTACGTTTCTATTTTGACCAAAAAAATTCATAAACAATAAAACTAAAAAATTAAAAATGAGACAACTTAAATGAATTATCTCATTCCCTATTAAAATCTAAACTATTAAAAAAATCATAATTCTTTTATCCATTTAGAAAATGGCAGGAAATATAAAGCCTATATTTCATGAAATATTTCTTCCCAAAAATTCTGGAAAATCTCTATATCTTCAAAATGTTATTTCCTAGTTGATTAGGTCACAAAACCCATATGGTCATATCCAAATATTTCAAATGGACACGATCAAAGAACTTATGTGAAATTCAAATACTTGACCACCAAATCAACTAAAGAAGTCGTCTTTAATTCTCATTAGACCTTTGTAGAAAGGAGAGTCTGTTGGCCTGCGTGTAACTAACACAACACCAACTTTCAGAATGTAGGTATTTATTGTGTAACAACTCTTGACATATACCTTTCTCATTTAAAATTTTAAAAAACCATTTGCTAAATAAACATGTATATTTTAAGTCCAAAACTTCGATCCCCAACCACCCTGATCCTCTGGACAGCATATAATGTTCACTTTTGCTAGTCTATATTTTATTTTGTGGAGACCACTTTGCCAAAAAATCGATATCTATAAAAAACAAGCTTCTTTCCTACCTTATAGGTAACTCTAGAAAACATTGGTAGACTTGCTAGAACTGAATTATATGGACTAGAAGATCTCCATAGGACAACATCTTGCCCAACCAACTCGCTAGTTTTTTTCCCCTTAAAACGGTCCTCCACCGGTTTTTACTTACCATTTTAGCTCACAGAAGTGAATAGGAATTCTGGAACATTTGAACGGGAGGGTCCCTAACTCACAACCAAATAAGTCTATGTATTGGTTTTCAATCTCTTTGGTTCCCAAAACAAAAAAATGCTTTGTGGGAGTTAATTTTCAGTCCCGTCAACTCTTTGAAGATACATAAGATTAGGTTCATGTTTAGCTAGTACTTCTCTAAATCATGTTGCATAATAATAATAATAATAATAATAATAATAATAATAATAATAATAATAATAATAATAAAATATCGTCGACATATTAAAAAATGATATATCCCCCTCAACTAGATGAAGGGTGAGGCCATCCACATGATCATTTTCCTTTGCCCTGGCAATTTAGATGGCCATCATGTATGCCACCACGTTAAAAAGCATAGTAGGACTTGTAAGGCGTTTTCTAAAGAGAGACTATCAGCCTTACTAAACAACTACCATTGATGGTAAGATTAATTTGTTTCTACATGGTGCACATTATTGGTTCGTGGCGAGGACTTTCCCGTGGAAATTGAATCTAATGTTTTTTTACATACTCACTAACTCTTGGGCGTAATACATATTTATTAATTAAAAATGGTGGGAAAAGGCCTCTCCAACCTTAGCAGTAGGTTTCCCGATATATCACGACGAGGAGGTCAGAACCAGGTATGCCCATCAGACTGATTTCAAATGACCAAAGCATAAGGGTGAAGCTCAAGAAACCTAGGAAGACCACGACAAGTACAGAGAACTCGACTAGACCAGGCTTGGTCCATGGCTCGGCTCGATGTGTCGACTCCACCAGGAGTTAGATGAGAAGCTCAAATTACGCGAGATAAGGAAGGTCAAGCGTTGGAGTACCCGTCAAGACAAGCTTTACACTCATAATGTGTGGTGTTACCGGTCGGCACCACTAATGGATTAACTTCCATCATGTATAGCATAGTGGGTTATTAATCCTCTTCATCATTGTAATCTGTACTTCTCAGTATATAAGGCACGACCAGGATTAAACAAACAGAGGATCAAACACATGTGCAATAGGTTGATCGCCATGGTACACATCTGCCAAAGATCAATGACGATTCGCCTTTCAGCTGAGCCAGATATGTTTGTTTGGAAGCTGACAACCACATGTTTGTTCTCGATGAAATCTATGTATGAAGATTTGATGAGTGTGCATACTCGTTTTCTCCGAAAAATATGTTTGGAAGCTAAAAATTCCCCTGGAGATCAAAATATTTGTGTGGTTTTTTAATATAAAAGTTTTTCTCATTAAGGATAACCCGGCTAAAAGTAAGTGGCAGGGCTGTAAGAAATGTTGTCAGTGTGACTCAGAGGAAACAATTGAAAATCTATTTCTACAATGTCCTTCTGCCCGTATTCTATGGCATATTGTGTACATGACGTACAATAGGAACATGAAGATTTCTATAACCATATTTTCTATAACAAGTAGGTCCTAAGGTACCCAGCAAATAAAAGCAAATCAAGAGAAAGCTCAAAACCTTCATCACAAAGAGAAGAAATTTAGGAACATGAAGATTTCTATAACCATATTTTCCTCTCTCAAAATAATTTTCAGTGGCATCATGAATAAACTCAACAATATAGCAATCACATAAATCATTCTTATCATGGTCCACATGCATAAAAGTATCATTACTCTCCACACAAGTATAATCAATTTCATTAGTAATAGTGGGAGTAAAACTAGCACATCCATCATTGTAATCATCATAAATTGGAGGCATAGAATAATCATAATGAATTTTATCCTCAATAGTAGATGAACTGAAAATATCATATTCATCATTGTAAACATCATATATAGGAGGCATATCATAATCAACATAAACTTTCTCCTCAATACCCGGGGGACTAAAGAGATCATTTTCATCAAAACGGACCTCCCCAAGCTTAAATTCTTCCATAGCATTAGCAATAATGGTGTTCAAAGAATTTATAGTAATAACATTGCTACCATCATGCAAATAATTTTCCATAGGTTTTTTAATTTTCTCTTCAAAAGCATCATGTCCTAATTCAATATAAAGTTCATAGAGATCTCTAATTTTGTTGTTGTTTTCCATTAAGCCTAACTAGTGAAATTAAAAACAAGAAACAAAAAGATATAACTGCAGGATCTAAAGGAGATACCTTCATACACTTACCTCCCCGGCAACGGCGCCAGAAAAGAGCTTGATGTCTACGCACGCTTCTATTCTTGTAGATAGTGTTGGGCCTCCAAGTGCAGATGTTTGTAGAACAGCAGCAAGTTTCCCTTAAGTGAATCACCCAAGGTTTATCGAACTCAGGAAGGTAGAGGTCAAAGATATCCCTCTCAAGCAACCCTGCAATTAAGATACAAGAAGTCTCTTGTGTTCCCAACACACCTAATACACTTTTCAGATGTATAGGTGCACTAGTTCGGCGAAGAGATATTAAAATACAAGTGATATGGATGATTATAAGTGGTAATTGCAATCTGAAATAAAAATGGCAGCAAGCAAACATCTAGCAGAACTGATTGTAAACGGTGTTTCAATGCTTAGAAACAAGGCCTAGGGATCATACTTTCACTAGTGGACACTCTCAACAATAATAATATAATTGAATACATAGATATTTCCTCTTCACTGTGCTAATCTGAATTATTCTCTCGTTGGATAACGAACACCAATCCACTGCGTAGGGCTATAAAAGCACACCTTAAAGTCGCATTCCACATCTAGGGAACCCCACACTGTCAACTTGAGCGCCCTAAAATAGTACTAGACAAACACCACAATTTCATAGAGACATCCAACACAAATAATAACTCATGATAAGTATTTATGTAATTTTTAGCCTAAGAGCCACACACGGTGCGCACACTGTTAACTTCGCACCGTGGGACAAAGGTGACTCCGGAGTTTACATTAATAAAACCACTCAAGTAGCATATAAGATAATGAAGAGTAACATCTATGGATTCAACTAGATTACAAAGCTCATGATCACATAAAGATCACACCATGGGAGAGAGAGATAAACCACATAGCTACCGGCATGAGCCCTCAGCCCCGAGGGAAACTACTCACACATGGTCATGGTGATGAGGAGCTTGATGGAGAGGTGCAGCCCGGAGTGGAGGCGGCGGCCGGCGGCAGTCCGTGGAGGCGGCGGCGGCGGCCCTTGGAGATGGTGCTGGTATGGAGGAGGTTCTCCACCCCAAGACGACTGCCTGGGAGGAGGAAAATTCGTGGTATGGGGGCCTCCCCACGAGTTAGGTTTCCTCTCCTTATATATGCTCTCGGATTCCCGTCATCTCCTTTAGGGTTTCGGTAAAGCGGCGATATCTGGAGCGTTCGAACTCGGAATTAGGCGAATTTTAAGTCCAGATCGATTGGCAGAAAATTCCCCGCAACTTGCGCGACTAGACTTTTTTTGTTTGACGTCGTCTTCTGTCCGGTACGTGACAATCTCCGAAAAAAGTTTTCAGACAGATTTCAGGAAGGTCCCGATTCGACTCCAACAAGGTTTCCTTTACCCAATTTTGATAATTCCTACACATTAAAGTGTAAAACAAGAACATTGTGCACTTTGGCAACTATTAGTAGGTTAGTCCAATAAATGTGATAATATGATATAAAGTGTATATAAAATATGTGACAATTGGTATAATATAAGCATGGAACATCAGAAATTATAGATACGTTTGAGACGTATCAGGCTTCTCACTGCACCCAACTTTGGTATTTCCTCCCCCAGCAAGATCAACGTGAGCTTATGGTTACTGCATGCAACTGCCTACTTACAGTTCCTTGGGATATTCACGGACTGACTAGTTAGCGACACATTAATAGGCTTCACAATGGATAGTTCATTGTTGTTTGTTTCGGTGGCTCATTCATTTATCAACTTTGTGTGACCATGAACTCTAAACTCTTAATGCTTGAATTTTGTAATAAATGGTTGTGTGCATCGATTGATGCAGATGCTGGGATCTCCATTTTGAAAAAAGACACATGTGCAAGATACACACGCACATCCAAAGAGAGACAAGCTCTCGACACACAATACACCAAACAAGAGTAGGTCTTTACCTTTTTCTAGAGGGGCCAAATCTGGGTAAACTCTCTCGTGTCAATCTCGTACCTAGACAGCTCCAATGTTGCATTTTCCCACAATCCCAACGATCATTTTCGCGATCATCATAATGTCGAACCCGAGCTATATGGATACCCGGTAAGAACCATCGACATGTCATATATATGTATAAGGTTAGCTAAATTAAAGGAAAATGTGTCGCATGGCTTGCATTGTGAAGGAACTAGTGTTAGCTCTGCCCAGGCCCTCTGTGATCCGGCGTATTGTGCCCAGGCTAACCATGGACTTTTAGTTCAGATTATAGCTAGTGTAAAGGAACATGGACTTTAAGTTCAGAAAATAGCTCAGGGAGGGAAGAAATGTAAGGCCATGGCTAGCACTAGTGCAATGCCTGGCGAGATGACCTGAGGTGTGTGATAGGGCCGGGGAGGCCTGATGCGTCCAAAATACACATAATTTTGTTACTCATTTGTTGGATTTCCTCATTCTAAATTTCCTCATACATGTCATCTTTTTCAGTATGAGCGTCAAATATTCCATAGTTTCTTTAGGCTTTATTGGTTTTTCTCTGCTTTCGTTTATGTGTACGTGTTCTGAACTCTCATGGACTTAGCACGGCACATAGAACAAAGTTGGGGTAATGTGTAGAAACTGCAACAGACTCGTTGGATAGTTTTAGGGAGTATCTATTTGTCAGTCGACTGATTTCGATTTGGGTCTCAGTCGAATTTTTTGGCCAGTCATATGTTGACACGTACCACCGTCAGCCACGCAGCATGAAACTAAATAAATCGTTCCCGCCCCCCTGTCTGCATGATCTGCACGTCTAAACGGGTCGAGTTTGTCCAGCCCAACCCGAAACAGCCCAAACATACAGCAGACAGGGGGAGGCCCAACAAGAGATGAAGTCTAGCTCGTAAGCCCGATGAGGAAACATGCATTTTCCTTCTTCAAGAAAGGTCAGATCAGGCACACCCCGTCGCCCACTAGCCCCACAGGCTGCCTCCATCTGACAGAAAAAGAACAAGAAATATCTGAGGGGGAAGGTATACCACACCGAAGCTGATCCAGATGGAAGAAATACTCAAGCCTCCCGACATCAGAGATGATACCTCGGCACAGAGCAAGATAACAGGCTCGATGTTAGATCCTGAAGAGATTCCTCCCCTGCAACTTAAAAATTCAGAAATGGAAATTGTTCTATCTCTGAAATTTCTGCAACTTCCTTTCCTAAAAAACTCACTGATAAAACAGGTGCAACATGTGGATCAGCCTGGGTATAGGAGCAAAACAAGCACACAGCAGTCGTACAAGCTGAAGGTAATCATCTGCTTATGGGAAAAAAGTAGTCGAACTATTACTGCAAATTGTGTTCATACTACAAATTCATACCACATCGATAAGATATAACCTCATTCAGAAAAAGAATTGACATTACACCTTAACCATCTATTTCATGGGAAAATCGTACCACAAAAAAATTCTAAGATGAACCATGAAAAACAATATAGGACTGAAAATCCCATCTTGTAAAATGTAGCAAACCTTGAACATTCCGAGTTCGCATAGAGATGACAAAAAAAATGACGGGACAAAAAGGAAGCATTTATAGGAACAACAAAGACACATATAGTAGGTTCTTTGCAAAATGCAACAAAGACTGACAAACATATATATGGTTCAGGCGTTAGGATGAACTGACATATCAGCCCATACAAACAGACTTGGTTTCAACACATACTGAAAACATGTAAAAAGGTTCAGGTAATAGCGATAGATAAAACGGACATAGCAGCCAACCAACTAGGAAAAGGTACCAAACTGAAAAAATAGATGGTTTTTGGCATTGAAACAAACTAGAATAACTCCCATGCTGAGGTTTACAGAGCATCGAAGTAGACAACCAGGCGGCTGCCATTGTCTTTGTGGAAGAGGATCAGCACAACAGACTTATCGCCTATGTTGTGCTGAGTGGCAAATTGCGGCCATCCAGCCCTGAAGCAAATCTTTTGATCTTTGCAGGTGTAGTATTTGACTTCATGGTTGATCCAAGCATGTCCATATGTGAGAAACGCATTCCCCGCCTTAAATATATTCAGAACAGAGGCAATCTCCTTTGGGATCCGCTGTAAGCCAATAAAAACAACATGTACTAAAGCTTCAGGAAAAATAACCATGTGAAACAGATTGATAACCAGTAGACAAAAAAAGAAATTGCTATCAAAATTACCAGTCCATTGTGTGCAACATCTGTGACTGTTATTGTATGGACAAACACATGACCCAACCCTAGACCTCGTGTGAGGACACAGTGATTCATCCTTGCAGTCTGGCCAGCAGTGAGTGTGAGACCTTTTGAAAACACAACAGACTTGGCGCTATCCTCAAAACATGAGGTTCTGATCCATTTTGGATAGACCAACAAAAAAGAAGAAGAAAATGAGTCATACATTAAAAGGATATAGCAGAGAAATAACAACGGATAAGTGCAAAAACAACACTCCCCCAAACGACTATCAGGGGATAAAAAAGCCTGACAGAAAAATGTACCTAACACCCTTTGCTTGGGTATATCACCAGCTCCCTCGGGGAAGATGGCGAAAACCACATCAATCGGGTGGTCCCATTCAATCCTGAATCTGTCGCCCTTCTTCATGTCATAGTCCGTCAATATCTTCTCATATCCAGGACCATAAAGGCGTGTCTTGTTATATTCCTTCTTCACATGAAACACGTACTCATCTTTTTCTGGAGACATGGCAAGCATGATCTTGGAGCGGTTGCGGTCGACTGTTCGTTGTGTGATGACGTTGCGCAAGTCTTCCCCCTTTTGCAGGTGACGAACAGGTCGATCTCCGCGTGCTGCTCTTTCACGGTCGCGTCTATCGCGATCTCCTCGTGCTGGAGTTGTTGTTGCGGGTGTGGCTCCTTGGATCAGCGCCTCCTCTGCTAGGCGAAGCGCCTGGATTTGTTGTCGGTGTAGAGCTGCACGGGGGTCGCCTTCCGGAGGTTGAGTTGCCCGCAGGTACGTGGATAATGACATGAGAGCACCCGAGGCTGTTCTGGGGATGGGTACCCCGTCTGTGTCTTCTGTCATGAACGATGAATCGAGGTTGCGAGTGGTCGCAGCCCTCTCGGCATCTGTCATCAGGTTGATACGCGGTCTGGAGCGCCTATTGTCGTGCGTAACGGTTGGTCCTGAGGAGGAGAAGGAGTAAGCTGCTCGGCGAGCACTCGACGCGTCGGCGAGTTCCTTCTGTCTGGCTAGATCAGCTTTCTCGCGCAACAACTTCTCGGTCTCCTTCCATACGAGGTATTGGTAAGCCATTAGCTCTTCTCGGGTCGCCTCCGCTGGGGGGAAGGTGCACTCTTGGACGTGCTTCATTGCCTGGACCCCCATCTCTTGAGTGATTGTCAGGGTTGTTACTTTGTCCGGCATGGTGACTTCCATTGGAAACATGGGTTCCTCGTGGCGGGGACCGGTGTCGGGTGTCCTGTTGTTTATTGTGTTCACCATGAAGACTTGGACAGGGTAAGACTGCGCAGTCGAGTACGCGTTGCTGCTGCTGCTCTCGCCGCCGGAGCTGTCCTCGGAGCTGAAGATGGAGGCGACGTGGTAGATGCCGCAGTCGGTGCAGAACTCGGCGGGCGAAGCAGCAGTCGGTGGTGTCGCGGGCGTCGGAGTCGAAAAAGACGCGGGTGTAGCTGAGGCAGATGCGATCTCCGCGGTCGATGGAGGCTCGGATCCCGTGGTCGGAGCAGATGCGATCTCCGAAGTTGACGAAGGCGCGAGCCCCGCGGTCGATGAAGGCTCGGGTTCCGCGGTCGGAGCAGATGAGATCTCCGTAGTCGACGAAGATGCAGGTGACACAGTCGAAGCAGGCACGATCTCCGTAGTCGACGAAGATGCAGGTGACGTAGTCGAGGCAGGCGCGATCTCTGTAGTCGACGAAGGTGCCGATGACGTAGTCGAAGCAGGCGCGATCTCCGTGGTCGACGAAAATGCAGGTGACGTAGTCGAAGCAGGCGCGATCTCCGTAGTCGACGAAGGTGCCGGTGACGTAGTCGAAGCAGGCGCGATCTCCGTAGTTGACGAAGATGCAGGTGCGCGATCGGAGAGTCGGAGCGTCCCCCACTTGTTCACATGGAACTTCATGCTACCGAAAATAAGGCACATACCTCCGTAGAGATCGGCGTACACCGATCGGTGGGCCGGCGGGTGGGGGACGAACTTGAAGGAGCCGAAGCGGATCGGCGCCGTGATCGTTGTCGAGTCGATGATCATTGCGGATGGGGTCGGTTTAACCATGATTCCAGCACTCTTCTTTCCCACAGACGGCGCCAGTTGACGTGGGGCGGCCACGGCAAATCCCAGGGTCGAGTACCCCAGGTTGATTGAGAGGGAGAGAAGTTGGAGTGCTGGTAGTTACCACGGCTGACAAGCAAGGCGATTTACCCTAGTTCAGGCTCCCGGAGGATAATACCCTACTTCCAGCTTGTCTGTTATTGATAGTTTGGAGGTGTTACAATGGCGATCCTGGCGAGATGTCGATCTCGCTAGGATTTTGGTGGTGGAATATGAGCGTGTCCTTAGATCGACGGCCCTCCCAGCCTTTATAAAGGAGGCTGGGTCTCGAGAGTTCGCAACCGACTAGGTTTACAGGTATGGTAGGTTCTACCGACCTAGGTTTCGCCTGCCTTGGGGCGTACTCTATTTTCTTGGGCTCCCTTTGTGGGCCTTGATCATCGTCTTCTAGTAGGCCACCGATTGGGCCCTTGTCCTTGCGTGCACCAGGTACCTTCATAGTGGGGCACCCGATAGGTAGGCCCACGTCATCGACCCATTCGTAATTTTTATTACTTTTAAAAGTTTGTGTACCGTTGTTGATGATCAATAAATTGGTTGGTCTTTTCGCCAAAGAAAAAGTGCTAAACGTCTCCCGACCTTTGCATGGTCTAAACTTTTGTATGTTACAATGTCGCAGAACAGAAAATTTTCGCCAAATTCAGTAGACCTGCGTAAGCTAACCTTACTGGACGATACAACACAACAATCCACATGCACATGATAATAATTCAAATATTACATTTTAATAATTTAAAATACTTTAAATATGATTTAGTATTATTTTTATTTCATATTTTTATATATACATTTTTTGTAATTATTTAACCTTTTCACGCTTAATTTTAAATTTGTTTTTATTTATATTGTACTAATTAATTAGGAATTTTCCTTGTAAAGGATTTGTAACTTTCTTTTCAATTTTGTTTTTCCATTACAAGCTACATATATCTCTATTTATCTCTTTGTCCTCCCCTTTCCTATTTGCCTATTCCTCACCATCCCCACGTACACCTAATTTTTCCTCCTCCACTATGACAACAATCTCCTTCTTCCTGGCTACCTTCACTATACCAACGATCTCCTTCTTCCTGGCTACCTTCACTATACCAACGATCTCCTTCTTCTTGGCCACCCCTCCCCTATCTCCCCTCCCTTCCCTACTAGTAGCTCGATTTTGGCGTGACATGTATACACCACACTCGCATGTTTGACCTCAAAGTGGAATTTGAAGCGATCGAAACCTGGCACTTGCTACTCTGCCTGGGATGTTGTAAAATTTGAAGCGATCGAGCCCCTTTAATTTCTTTTCTGAAGGGATCGACTGAGCTGAGTTGTCCTATGGTGGACTGTGTGTTCTTGCCCTAGCGGTCCCCGTGCCACGACGTGAATATTTTGCTTGCCGCACTTGTCAGAGAGCCCGCATGCCAAGTCGCGGTGCCATCACCGTCTTGAAATGGGACAGACCGTGGATCGCACTACTATGAGTTAGGATCGACTGCCCACATACATAATACACATGCCTCTCATATTGTTAATTTAAATGTAAATATAAATCACACCGATGTGCTCTCTAGGTATATATGACACTCCATCCGATTCATATTAATAATGCTACAGAAATCCGATTCAATGACAATTTATATGGATCAGAGGGACAATGTACTAATATTCGAACAAGTGCATGAGTCCATCAGTTTTCGAGTGAAATACAGGTTCCAAAACCGCCTTTACCTCACGCGGCTATGTTAATTAGGAAATATAAACGTGCATGCACTATAAGGAAACTGCTTAATTATAACAGGAAATTTGTTAAGTGGCGGGTCCCCACACGGCCACACAAATTGTATTATGTTGCCATTATGTTGATTACTAGTAGCATGGGAGAATGCCGCTGCCACTGATAAATTATTACCAGTGGGGCGAGGCGCCAGTAATTTCCCAAGCTTTTAGTGGCGTCTGCTGTAGCGGACACGCCAGTACGTATACCTGGCCATGGGCAGTTCGACTGGCCCGAAAATCTCAGGCCGACCCAGGCTTGCAGAAAACAAGATTTTGGTCGTGGTCGAGTCGGGGCCATTGGGCCTGGTCAGGATTTTTCGGGCTCGAACCGGGCCCCGGCATGATTTCTGCAGCCCGACGGAAGGGCCGGGCTCAGGCCTGAGTTTTCGGGGTCGGACTTATTTAGGCCCGGCCCGGCTGACTTTTTTTCTATAATCTTGGTTAAAGATAGTCGAGTTTGACTTTTCAGAAAAACTATACACCTTATAGGAACGGAGGGAGTATGTATTTGTCACTAAAAAGAGATATATGTATGTGCTGTCGACTAGAGTGGAAGAGTATGACTGGAATGCTGTATAATAAGACCGGCAAGATTTTGTTGATTGCCCGGCGCTGATCTTTTCTGATTTTAAACTTGGATCATGGATCGGAGAGTGGTGACCGGAGCTGGGCCTGAGTGATGAAGAGGCCGTGGAAACCGTAAGGGACACGACTGGGCAGCTGCACTTCCGCCACGATATCCAGGTCCGGCGACCGTGCGTCCATGACGAGGAACCGGCTATCTCCAGTGACCTCGTTGTGCACGTAGCACACCACGTATCCGTCGTCCTCGTTGCCACTGCCGTCAACTTGGTCGGGGACAAAGAATGGCTCCCCGGCGAAGCACCCTGGACCGAAGTCACGCCGAGCGACGGTGCAGTTGCCCTCCCCGGCGCGGTGAAAGTCCAGCTTTGCCACCCCGCCGATCTTGGGCATGGGGTCACAGACGCCGAAGTAGCCGTACAGGTTTCGCCGGCCAAGGCAACCTGGGTGGATGACGCCGAACTCGAGGTTCTCTGCAGAGAGCGTCGTGCGCGAGACAGTGCCGGTGCGAAGATTTATGTGTACCATCTCGACGCAGGCGTGGACCAGCTCCATGCGCTCCAGAACGTGTTCGATGGGCATCATGTTGGGCGCCACCAGCACCAGCTCCTCGCCGCCGGCCTCCTCCCACGCGTTCACCGAGTGCATCATGTTGAAGCCCGGCACCTCGAACCACTGCATCTCTGACTCGTCTGTGGCGTACCGGGGAAGCACCCCGAGCCGTGGCACCTTGCCCAAGTCCGCCCTCACGGGGGCGCCGTTTGCCATCACCATCACCATGGGTTTCATCGCCATCTGTGTCTCCGGGAAGATGGCATGCCGCTCCGTTACGGCAAAGTCGTGCATGAAGTGTGGCTGCTTCACTGAATATATGGGCACGTCGGCGGCCTTGTTCCCGGCTGGGTCGAATCGGAAGTAGGTGACGAATGGCGGGACGAGGTCATAGCGGAAGGCGAAGAGCTCGCCGGTGATGGGGTCCTTCTTGGGGTGCGCAGTCATGCGCATGCCCATGCCGCCCAAGCCGCACCTGCCGTGCGTTGTCACTTCGCCGGTGTCCGGGTCGACTCGCACGGCGTAGGGGAGGTCGGACTCGACGAGCGCGTATAGACGGCCTCCGAAGAAGGCTAGGCTGGTGTTGGCGACTCCCACGCCCTCGGCCAGACTCATCTGGCCGGTCAGCACCCTGGCCGCCGCGACGGCGCCGCGCGCAACCCCGGCCACTCCGTGGAAGCCAGCGACGAAGTTGGGCAAGACAGGCTCGCCCGCGTCGCGCTCCAGGAGGTACTTGTACGTCTGCACGTAGCGGGAGCACAGGACGGGATCGGAAGACGGGGACGTGGGGAGGAGCAAGGAGTGCAGCATGCCGTCGCCGTCGAAGAGGTGGTGCGGCCCACGCGGGAGGTGCTGGGGGTTAGGCCCGTTGCGGATGTAGGCTCCTCCGGCGAGGCAGCGGGGGATGGAGCCGCGGACAACGGGGCACGGCGTGGGCGGCAGCTCGTCCACGGGCGCGAAGTTGCCGGAGAGCACATGGCGGGGGTCCACGGACGGCCGCAGCGCCGGCGGGTCGATGAACGTATTGATCACCTCCTCCAGCGCGTTGCACAACGTCACCGCCAGCGAAGCGGCAGGCCGGCGTCGCGGCCGTGACTGAGCCTGGCTCCGCGCATTCCTTTCGCCAGTAGCAGCAGCAATTCTCGTGGTTGCTGTGTTCGTCTTGACCACCAAATGCTCGCCTTGCTCGAAATGCTTCTTCTTTCTTCTGTAGCTGGGGATCTTTGCAGCAGAAGAAGCAACAGGAGTGGAGAGCTTCCTTGATCTTGGAGCATGAACAGCATTGGCTGGACGGTAGACAACAGACATGGAGAAATTGGAGGTCACAAGTGCTCCCACCATTCTGCAATCTGCTACTAGTTGTAGCCACTAGTACTACATTTGCTACTTCTACGCTGCAGGTATTTTATAGCCGCTACATTTTAGCAGAAATGTCTTCCTACCGTGCACGTCATTCTGTGTCAATTGTATTTCGTGCAGTCTCTCAAACGCGATGAAACTTTTTTTTTGAATTTTTTTGTATTTTTTTTTTGAATTTTAACGCGATGAAACTTGGCGGAACATTCCATCACGAATAGGATTGGAGTATAAAATAATCTCTAACTACTAGTTTAATACAGTACTTAGACATATTTCAACAATTTCATTCGTAGAATAGGATTATGACTGGATTTTATTATTGCGCTTATGTTGTCTCCTTCTCTCTGTCATCATCAACTATGCCCTTGATGAACTGCATGTGCCTGCCGTCCTCGTCTGGTGTCGTCTCATTCTTTCATTTCTTCCCTCCCTCAGGACGCAATTGAAGCACGAGTGTTCGGGACAACACATATATTTTGACTAAAGTTGTTGCCGATGAGATGTTGTAGACTTTTTTTTACCATGAGATGTTGTAGACATTGTTGATGTCGTTGTCGAGATAGCCCATCGTGATGTAGCCGTAGTCGAGGTAGTACTCGCCGTAGTCTAGCCGTAATATTGAAGAGCCAAAAAATCCGACGTTTTGCACCTTGAGAGGTACTGTCGGGGGCGTCCTGCGGGTGTGAGAGGACGCGGTCGTGAGTTCACCAGTTTTTCGAAAACTAGAGGAAACCCACCGAGCACACAACGATTTTGCCGGAAACTATGTGCATGGTTGTAGAGGTTATCTCAAATAGTGATGCCGGTGTGTGTGGATGCTGTCTTAACCGTTCGACAAGGTCATCATCGTCGGTATCGGTCGTCTCTTGCAGTACTATTGTCAGAGGATGTGTGTCTATCAATCTTTGTGAACATTGTAGCGACGGTGGCTATGTGTTGAAAAGGTTTTTTTAATGAACACATTTATGCAGACCTTGACGATAAACAGCGTCCCTTGGTGGTGACGTGTGTTGCTATCGTTCTGTCGAAGAAATTGACTCCCTGATGTGTGGATGGTGCATGTTGAAGCGGAAAATTCTTTTGGAGCACGAGGTTCACATAGCCTTTTCTGAAAAATCTAAATTGATATTATAAAATTTCAAAAAAGTTAAATCGATATTACAAACCAGGGCGTACGGTCCTGGTGGGTCACGGCGGGCGCCAGCCGGCAGGGCTCGATCAGGGTCCACGGAGGAACTGATCCACAGGGAACATCGTCGACTCCCCCGTCTCAGGCTTCACTGAAGTCGTCGCCCACATCCTCCTCGGCAAACTGCTCGAGCCTGAGGTTGGACATGGACATCTGCTACGTCTCAGGAACTTCTGCACCGCAAGCATCGTCACAAAGACGGCCGCCACGCTCTTCCTCCTCTACTTAGGTACGTACATACACACACTCACACCTATACATGCCTCTGCTTCAGCGACTCGCGTCTACAGCTTACATTACAAATGACATCTTTGATCTTCCCCGGCATATATAGACATCCGGTCCTAGTGTTCTTCTACCTTGTCTATAAGCTGGGCGTATGCCCTAGTATCATACGTTCATCGCTCATGAAACACGGGATAGTCTGCGCAATGAAAAGATATCGAGTAAGAAAACATAAGCTATACAAAAGCAAGAACATAGAAAAGGAATAGAGATAGGTATATACCATTGATTCAAGAAAACTTTTCCCCAGATACACATAAAAGAATGAAGACTTTCTCTTCTTCTCCTGGCAAGGTCCATCTGGCCATCCACAGATTTCGCACCACATCTGAATATATATGAAGATAATTAAACAAAGCAACAAAAAAGCAAAGAATAAAAATTGGCCAAGACTGATACACCGAGGGATAGTTTACACTAAACATTCACCATGGCGTACACAAACAGAAAACATTTGGGTACATACATCATGGCCTATTAAAAAGTTCTATGACTACTCAAAATATTCACAGCGCCATCTCCAAGAGTGTTGTGCAAAATAGCTATGACTGAATAAAATATACATTGGACATGAAACAAATATACACCTTCAGTGGATACTACTTGGCAAATCTTGGTCGACCAACATGCACGCAACTAATCGATAAATAACACTATATCGAGATGACTACAACATGGTAAACACTACAGAGAAAGCCCAGATAGAGGGATAATGAGAGAGAATGGATCAAACAATATATCAGGTAGTATACTACTATACTAGTAGTCACAGATAATGCGTTTGATCAAAGCAACTAAGAACTGAATATCTACATACATAAAAGAGACAATGTAGTATTGATAGAGATCATCAAGCATCTATTCAAAATCCACAACACCATCATCATTAGGGCTATAGAAATTAATTATCATTAGGCTATGACTGAATATATATATATATATACAGCCCTAGATACAGAGAGAGAGATAGAGAAATAGACAGGAAGAGAGAGAGAGAGAGAGAGGCAAGCATCTAATAGCAATGAATAAAACAGAGTAAGAGAGAGAACTGAATATAATCATGTACTTAACAAACAGAGAGAGATAAATAAATCTAAAACAGAGAGAGGTAACTAAATCTGAAAAAGAGAGAGAGAGAGAGAGAGAGAGAGAGAGAATATTGATATACATTGTAACAGAGACAACCCTGAAAATGAGAGAGAGAGCAGAGACAACCCTAAATAATAGTGCTATACATTGTAATAGAGATAACCCTGAAAATTAGAGAGAGAGAGATAGGTATAGAGAGAGATTTACAAAAACAGAGAGAGAGTATGAGAGGTAGAAAGAGAGATTTAGAAAGAGAAGTAGATAGAGAGAGAGACAGAGAGAGAAATGGAAGAAACAGAGAGAGACAACTGAATATAATCATGCATCGAACCATCCATCAAACAGAGACAGAACAACAAGATATACAGATACAAAACTGAAATAAATTGTCACAGAGAAAGAGACAGAGAGAGAGAGTGTGTGTGTTAGACAACACTAAATATTACATAATTATAAAAGATAAAACCCTAAAAATATGAGAGATAAAGAGAGAGATAGAGACTACTGCCATATGTCCAGAGAGAGAGAGCTAGAGAGAGAGAAAACACAAAACAGATAGAGAGAGAGAAAAACTGAGACAACCATCGAAATTTCATATATAGAGACTAATTAAGAAAAAAAAAAGAGATATATATCTGAATCTAGAAATAGAGAGAGAGAGGCCAGGAATAGAGAGAGAGATTTAGAAATGTAGAATGTACATGTCGCATGCAGAGAAAGAGATGGACGCCGAGAGAGAGAGAGTAGAAACAGAGAGAGTAAGAGAGAGAGTCATGTTTCATTGTCTCAGTGTAGTTTCTGTCATTATCCACAACTCTCTCTCTGTGCGTCTCTCATTCTCTTTCTCTCTCTCGCTCTCGTTCTTTCTTTTCTCTCTCTCTCTCTCTCTCTCTCTCTCTTAATTTCTGAATCTTGTGTGTCTCTCTCTCATTCTGAATCTAGTCTCTCTCAGTCTTAATCTACTGCCTGTCTTGTTCTCTCTCTCTCTCATTCTATCTTTCTCTCTATCTCTATCTCTATATTTCTTCTATTCAGTCTCTATATTATCTATATATTCAAGAGCTCTATCTCTCTCTCTGTTATTTGAGATCTCTCTATATCTCTCTCTCTTTCTTAGATGCATGATTAGATGCTTGATGATATATCAGTAGTTGATTTTTTCTTAGATGCTAGATGAACAACTGCAGAGATACAAACTTCTGCAGATTGAGTTAGATTCTTTGGATAGTTATTTTATTTCAGAGTTGTTTATCTTATTTTCTTAGACGCATGATTAGATGCTTGATGATATATCAGTAGTTGATTTTTTCTTAGATGCTAGATGAACAATCATTATTTGGATAGTTACTATACGTTGTATACCGTCAGTATACTATGCCACAATCCACAACACCATCATCATTAGGGCTATAGAAATTAATTATCATTAGGCTATGACTGAATATATATACAACCCTAGATACAGAGAGAGAGATAGAGAAATAGACAGGAAGAGAGAGAGAGAGAGGCAAGCATCTAATAGCAATGAATAAAACAGAGTAAGAGAGAGAACTGAATATAATCATGTACTTAACAAGCAGAGAGAGATAAATAAATCTAAAACAGAGAGAGGTAACTAAATCTGAAAAAGAGAGAGAGAGAATATTGATATACATTGTAACAGAGACAACCCTGAAAGTGAGAGAGAGAGCAGAGACAACCCTAAATAACAGTGCTATACATTGTAATAGAGATAACCCTGAAAAATTAGAGAGAGAGAGAGAGAGAGAGAGAGAGAGAGATAGGTATAGAGAGAGATTTACAAAAACAGAGAGAGAGTATGAGAGGTAGAAAGAGAGATTTAGAGAGAGAAGTAGAGAGAGAGACAGAGAGAGAAATGGAAGAAACAGAGAGAGAGACAACTGAATATAATCATGCATCGAACCATCCATCAAACAGAGACAGAACAACAAGATATACAGATACAAAACTGAAATAAATTGTCACAGAGAAAGAGACAGAGAGAGAGAGTGTGTGTGTGTTAGACAACACTAAATATTACATAATTATAAAAGATAAAACCCTGAAAATATGAGAGATAAAGAGAGAGATAGAGACTACTGCCATATGTCCACAGAGAGAGAGCTAGAGAGAGAGAAAACACAAAACAGATAGAGAGAGAGAAAAACTGAGAGAGAAAAACTGAGACAACCATCGAAATTTCATATATAGAGACTAATTAAGAAAAAAAAAAGATATATATCTGAATCTAGAAATAGAGAGAGAGGCCAGGAATAGAGAGAGATTTAGAAATGTAGAATGTACATGTCGCATGCAGAGAAAGAGATGGATGCCGAGAGAGAGTAGAAACAGAGAGAGAGTCTCAGAAACAGAGAAGTAGAGACAGAGAGGTAGAGAGAGATAGAGGAAGACACAGAAAAAATTCAGTTCATCCAAACTGCCCCTCATGTACGTTTAGGCCTACATGTTCACGCACACACAGTAGGCGGGCTGATGGAGTGTCACCAAATTGCACTTGCTCTTCAGTACTACAAGAACAAGCATGGGGGATTCAAAATTTCAGAGACACTACACTACTTCTCGCCCATTTTAACTTCAGTAACCATCAAACCACCACACTGTCGCGCTTCTACAATGTTTTATAAGAGACAGTCAGCACTGCCGCCCTTCTACAATGTTTCATCAGAGACAGTTGCATGAAAGGGCATCCACAAACCTCAATAACTGGGCTAGAACAGACTCAAGTCACTAGCGGATGGCCACAGGTTGGAATGAAGTAATGTAACCAGTCAGTCTCTGGGCTTGGAGCAGATTAGAGTCATTAGTGGATGGCCACATATTGGAATGACCAACTGCAAGTTCGCAATGGAACTCTGTTGATACTTTTGGAACCACAAAATGAATACCAACTGATACAATGTTACTTTGGATTTGAAACTCAAGAAACATTCTTGTTGGGCTATGCCAGGGTAACGAGTTAGCCAAATAAATCTAATTCGGCAACTAACATCGAACGCACGTCGATGATGAGGAGTCCAAAGTAAGGTTGGACTCAGTGATTTTTGTCCGCAAAGACGATTTTCGATCTACAACCTTCAAAAAGGGCACGTCAGAAGCGCGCATTGACGGTGCCAGAAATGTTTCTACCTAAGTGTGCAAACTCGATTCCGATGCTTGTACCATCATGTATAGTCTAGTCGACGACTCAACGCCGATGCTTGTACCATCATCTATAGTCTAGTCGACGACTCAACGCTAACCGGATAGTGCTCGAGGAGAAGCTAGAAGTTAATGACGTCCTATACGTCCATTCCTCCGGTCACCGTATCAACACCTTCGATTGAGTAATAACATGCATGACTTGACACTACGGAGATGCCGTGCATGCGTAGCAGCTGCCAGTATCGATCTTGATTTAACGCCTCCATATGAGACGTCGTGCATCACCACGGTCAACTAGGCATGACTTGACAACTCCACCGCATCCATCGTGCATATTACCTGCTGAGTCAAATTGAATCTAATTCACAAAAAAAAGTGTCAAACTGAATCTGATCTCGAATTAGAGGGGACATCCCATACCACCGCCGATTTCAAAACTATGCAGACATAGTAGAGAACGTCCCATAGCGTCATCAACTACGATACGCCGAGCTAGAGACCATCACCAAAACGAAGATCCAGCCAACGTGTCACTGCATGATGACAATATCCGTCGCCGTCGAAAATACAGGGCCGCCGCTCCAGACGCCAAACTCCCGTGCCGCCATAAGCGATGTCGCAACAAGTACCTCGCGGCAGATCCGTCTTCGATATACCACCGACCAGTAACCACGGTGATACAAAACAATTGCCGGCAGCCACCACGTCTATACCGCAAGCCGCTGCAGATCCGCTTCGTAAGCCTGACCGTTAGGGCATCTCCAGCCATGCCCCACAAGGCCACTTTTTAGGTTCGGTTTTAGGCTTGGATGCCGAAATAGCGCCGAAATTCTCCCACTTGCCCCAGCGCCCCCCCCCCCCCCCCCCCCCCAGGACGTCAAAATAGCACCGGCGCACCCAGGCCAAACCCAGCCCGCTGGGGGCGCCGGCGGAAGCTTTGACGAATTGTGTCTCCCCACGTATCCTTTTTCTTGACCCACTCAATCATTTCCCGCACAAACTTTTGGTTGGGGTGGGGCGTGGCTGGGAAGTTGCCCCCAAAGGCATCAACTTTTCAGCCGGATGAAGCATTTAACGGCTGGAGATGCCCTTAGAAAGAATAAGGTGGCCGCGATCTTAACACTGCCACTACTGATCCCATGAAAACAGGGCTAGTTTCTTTTTTGGTTTGGTGTTTTTTGTTTGGCCTAGGCCGCTATCTGTTTGCTTTTCCTATAAGGTAAAACTTTTGCCCGTTTCAGAAAACAGCTCTACGATCGTGGCAAAATTCTACGGATAGAAACGAGTGAACTTACACACTAAAATACGTCCATATATATCCATATTTCAAAAAAGTTAAAACATCTTATAATTTGGAATGGAGGGAGTACACATGAGCACGCACATCACATTACATGTGTGCACACTCAACCCAGTTCACTTAGACGGTTCCGTTTAGCCTGCGGGAACGAAAATTCGTGACATCAAACAAAGATTTTCGTTAGAGGGCGAGGAGACAAATTCGACCGAAAAATGATCGAACTTGAAAATTCCAGGTCACAAGTGTTCTAGTTAATGAATGTAAATCAATATATTATCACTAATTAAGCTCTGGTGTACTGGTAATCGTCTCTTCCTTGGTCTGTGATGACGTTATTAGTGTTTCAATTCCTGTATTACTCATCTAGTGGTCGAAAATTTTGGAACTTCTTTTCGAAATTTCATATACTTTGCGAAATTTGCAAAGTTTCGACTGAGTACGAATGAAAATCAACAAACAAATCATAAACTCGGCCTGCACAATTGTTTGTCTTCACACTAATATTTTCTCGATAACAAAGAAAGATGCGCCCGTATGACACATCGTTATAAGTGCAAATGATGGACGATGATGATAATTACCCTTATCTCGATAAATTTCTTCAATCCACTCACATGTTTTTTAAGTGTGACTACTAGCATTTTTAAACTTACTGGAGTAGTTATGCCGCATGTGGACTGCCTCTGACAACACAGTGTGGCAGGACGAGTCTCTTTGCTGCCATATACCCGTTTTTTATGGGTCCAGTGAAAATTTGTCGGGCAAAAAGCCAGGTGTTTTGATTGTCTTATGTGCCATGTCCTGTTAGAAAAAATTGTGGACGTGTCATGGCATTTTCAGCTAGTAACTATATTCTCTCGCACCTGCAATGTGGGAACACCTAGTCCTAGTTACTACCGGGGACCTGTTTGATTCACAGGATTATCAAAAATGTTAATAGGAAAAGCACAGGATTAGAATGTCATGTCTGTTCAATTATATATGATTTTGAACCTACAAGAATTTTTGTCAAAAAATGTTTAAATCACAGGAAAAACACATGAATTGTAACATGAACTCCGAGTGCCTCTTTTGTTCAAAGGATTTCAACGTAATTATATACGATTTCATTTCATAGGATTTTTTCCTCTAGAATCCATTTGGTCCAAAAAAATAAAATATGGATTGCTTTTTGACACTACAATCTTATATGATTTCTATCAAAAGATGAAACCTCTTGGAATTTTTTCTATGTGTATATGACAACTACGACATGTACTCAATCCTCATAAAAATTTCTTGCAGTGCAACCAAACAACACGTGCCACCATTTTCTGCGTTTTTTTATTCCTGTAAGTTTTAATATGTCATGACATTATATTTCTGCAATATTCCTATTCACGCGTTTTTCAAACCTTACAAACCAACGAGGCTCCGAGTGGATGCAAGTTTTACTTCAAAACATAGTGCAATAGAACCTTCAAAATTCTTGTGGGGTTCCTTTTAATCAAATGACCCCAGAATATAGCCACGGGCCATCCTTGATCAGCAGAATATATGATGATAATTCGATGACGATGATAATAGAGCTCTCACTTGTGTGAACTAATTTTTTTTATGAGGTGTGAATTAATTTTGTTGGCACCTACTACCATGAGTGGCGATGAAGACGACGAAAGATGCCACTGAGCCCGGGGCGGCAGATTCCGTTGAGGCAAACTTCCAAGGCGCGGGCCGGCCGTCTCTTCTTGGGAGCGTTCGCCGCCTCACCAACAAACGGAGCACGGAACCCCACGTCCCCTCTCCCGCTCCCTTTCTCACGCACTCGCCTCATCCTCTCTCCCCCAGCCCCGACACAGCGGCAGCGGCAGCGTCCACCCACGCCGCCGGTGCCGCGGCCATGGCCACCACCGCCGGAAACCTCTCCTCGACCGCCGCCGCCGCCCCGCCGTTCCGTTTCTCCGGTTCCGGCCAGGGCCGGCTCCGCCTCGCTCCGGCACCCAGCCGCCGCGCCCCGCTCCTCCGCTGCTCCGCCTCCGCCCCCGGCGGCGGCGGAGGCCCCGACCCGGCCGAGGAGCAGACTTTCGTGCAACCATACGACACAAACTTTCGTGCGGTCGAATGGTTCTGAAAAATGAATACGTCTTCTCAATGATTTGGCCACATTCGATGGATTTGCATAACTCTAATGCAGAGAACTCTCAACTCAACAACTAGAAATGCAGAACTAGCAGCGATCGATATTGACCATTTGATGCCACTTGTGCACATTTTAAGGGAAAGTCTCAATCCATGGAGAAATAGTTGGCAAATGCTAGGCGAGGACCCCCAATGGTGTGTACTGTATACAGCATGGAAGTTGACAGAAGAATAAAAAGACAGGGTATGTGCCAATGACTTGTGGCATGCTTATCATCACAATAAGTGATGTTTGCATCTTGTGTAGGAAATTCGATGCCTTTCAGATCCTTCTTATAAAAAAAAAGAGCTCTTATGATGCCTTTTCATGGCTGAAACTGCATACATAGCTATGGGACAGTCTGAAAGACATAAGTGACGAGTTCTCCTGATGCCTTTTCATGCCTTCTAACTTGGCACTAAGTATACTTAGATGGGTGCTCTAATTTCTAAGACTTGCAAGTTTATTCTATTTCAGGGGTATAGAACAAGTTCTATGTTTTTAAACATCTTCGTACATAGATATGCCATCGCATTAGTCTTGATTTTTTTTCCACCGGGCATGTAGGTGTATGACCAGTTTTCTGATATTCATGTTGTCGATCTAAACACCATGTCCAGGTGTTGTGTCACATGTTTTCCATTTGGATTATGCAGCTCCAAATTGCGGTATGCTACAAATATCTTTCCTATCAAGTTTAATCTGTTCCAGGGATATGGTATATCTTTCGTAGAATTGTGGTGTAAGCAAGGTCATGCTTCGTTAATGTTCAGGAAAATTGTGCACTTCATATGTGCCCTTGTGATGTTGAGATGTGGGCTTGTGACAGCTATTAAGATAGATGTTCCGATGTCCTGATCCCCTAAGTTTGTTTTAAGTCCTATTTAAAGTTAAATATATCTCTTTGTTTAGAACTATCTTTTATCCTTTCTGTGTCAACAAAGGGCATTGACCTACACTAACTGAAGCTCTTCCACCCAATATTTATCTATGATTATTAGCAGATGAGTAGAAGATATTTGTAGGCCTTTAACCCTTGTGATTGCAGGATAGCTGTTGAAGTTTGCAACCTTCTCATTGCTTTGAAAAGGAAGGGAGCCATCGGAGCAGAGCAGTTTGAATTTTGCCCTCTACAAATGTTTAGTTATTTGGATAACATGTATGAGGAACAAACTCTATATGTATCGATAAACAGTAGTGTACAAAGTGCAGGCTTATTGATTCCAAAAATCTTTTACCTTGCGTGTAAAGAAATTTGAGTGCATTGACATGCAAGTGATGTTGCCATGATAACAATACCCCATGCAAAATGCCAATACGGCCATTACAGATGAAATAATGAGACATGTCATTGGTTACAATATATAGTACGACTAGAGGATTGTTACTGATAGATTTGTTGTATGTATTAAGCTCACTGGTCTACCAAATAGTGTATCAACAGGCCACTGATAGATGTGTTACTACTGATAAAGACAAGCCGCTCACCCATTGCCAAAACGCAATGTAGCCGGCGCGGCGAAGCGCGCTTACCACCTAGTACGATGGTAATTCGATGACGATTATAATAGAGCTCCCCTTTTGTGAACCTAATTTTCTATGAGGTGTGAATTAATTTTGTTGCGGTACCGGCGGTGAAGACGACGAAAGATACCACTGAGCCCGGGGCGGCAGATTCCGTTGAGGCAACTTCCAAAGCTCTCTTCTTGGGATCGTTCGTCGCCTCACCAACAAACGGAGCACCGAACCCCACGTCCCCTCTCCCCCTTTCTCACTCTCCACGCACGCACTCGCCTCATCCTCTCTCTCCACGGCAGCAGCGTCCACCCACCACGCTGCGCCGCCGGTGCCGAGGCCATGGCCACCGCCGCCGGCAACCTCTCCTCGACCGCCGCCGCCGCCGCCCGGCCCTTACGCTTCTCCGGCTCCGGCAACGGTCGCATCCGCCTCGCTCCGGCACCCAGCCGCCGCGCTCCGCTCCTCCGCTGCTCCGCCTCCGCCCCCGGCGGCGGCGGAGGCCCCGACCCGGTCGAGGAGCAGAGGCGGCGCAAGGCCGAGCTGGCCGCCCGCATTTCGTCCGGCGAGTTCACCGCCCAGGGTCCCGGGTCAGTCAGTGCTCCCCGCTCCACTCCGTACGCATTTCTTCTCCCCTATCGTAGCTCCGGTCGTGATTGGATTAGCCGGACTGGATTTTCGTTCAGATGGGTCGCCTTCCTCGCGGCGAGGCTGGCCAGGCTCGGCCCGCCGGGGGAGCTCGCGGCGGGGCTGCTCACCAAGGCCGCGGGCGGCGGCGCGGCGCGCAGGGGCCCGGAGCTGCCGCAGGCGACGGGGTCGATTAGTTCGGTCGTCGGGGAGGCCTTCTTCATCCCGCTCTACGACCTCTTCCTCACCTACGGCGGCGTCTTCCGCCTCAACTTCGGGCCCAAGGTGATACACACGCCGTTAACTGAATTGCGACCTCTCTGAAAAACCCAACCACGTTGCTGCTAATGCTCCCGAAATCGCAGTCTTCTGAATTTTCAACCGTGCCATGTCGCTGCTAATGTTCCGTACTTTTTTCTTTCCTTCAGTCTTTCCTCATCGTCTCTGATCCGGCCGTAGCCAAGCACATTCTGAAGGACAACTCCAAGGCTTACTCCAAGGTTTGGCTGTCGATTTGGATGTTGTCATTTTCCAACAGTAGGAATGTTTTGCTCTTCAGAAATGGGTAGGATGATTCTGTTTGATCATGGTCGGTGCAGGGTATTCTTGCTGAGATATTAGAGTTCGTGATGGGTACAGGCTTGATCCCAGCTGATGGGGAGGTTTGGCGTGTTCGACGCCGTGCCATCGTACCAGCAATGCACCAGAAGGTTCTTGATTTCTACTTGCTGTTAAGGTTTTGTATGCTGCTTTCTTTCTAGTGTAATTTTATTCATCTGAATTCTGCTTGGGCAGTACGTGACGGCGATGATAGGTCTCTTCGGAAAAGCTTCGGACCGACTCTGCCAGAAGTTGGACAAGGCGGCATTGGATGGGGAGGATGTGGAGATGGAATCTCTCTTCTCTCGTCTCACGCTAGATGTCATTGGGAAGGCAGTGTTCAATTATGAATTTGATTCATTATCTTACGATAATGGAATAGTGGAGGTTATTTTTTTCAGACTTCGCCATATTCCTGAGTACATTATGAAATTTTATTTTCTTATTCTGTGTGAATCTCACCTTTTTGGTTTGTTGGTTCATGATCAGGCTGTGTATGTAACACTACGAGAAGCAGAAATGCGGAGCACTTCTCCTATACCAACTTGGGAAATACCCATATGGAAAGACATCTCCCCTCGGCAGAGGAAGGTCAATGAAGCCCTTTTACTGATAAATAATATTCTCGATGAACTAATTGCAACATGCAAGGTAGCCAACTTTTACCTTTGTCCTTTGTTATTAGTGTGTACTGTATTTAGAAAAACCATGACAGTAGAAATTCTCGTTCGTACTGCTGCAGAGGATGGTAGATGAAGAAGATCTACAGTTTCATGAGGAATATATGAATGAGCAAGATCCTAGCATTCTTCACTTCCTATTGGCATCTGGAGATGATGTATGATATAGCTACATATGTAGAAAAAACACTAGATGTTAGACCTTCTAATATTCACAGTGCTGCAATGCTCAATCCATCTACCTTAGGTATCCAGCAAGCAGCTCCGTGATGATCTGATGACGATGCTCATAGCTGGCCATGAGACCTCTGCAGCTGTCTTAACATGGACCTTTTATCTTCTATCTAAGGTGTGATGTGGTCAATAACTTAATAATCAATGCTAAGTAGTATAGCAATATCCAATGATATTGTGTCGTCGATCACCTTCATATTCGCTAAACCGTCAGCATTTTTACTTATTCTCATTGGTTATATTGCTAATGTGCAGTATCCGAATGTAATGTCCAAGCTCCAAGCTGAGGTAGACTCACTTTTATCTTTAAGGTGTTTTTTCCATGGAGGTTCACAAATCTGAATCTAATAATTGACTTTTCTTTGCTCAATTATCCACAGGTTGATGCTGTTCTCGGAGACGGTTTACCAACACTTGAGGATCTCAAGAAACTAAAGTACACTACTCGAGTTATTAATGAAGTAAGTACTAAAAAGTGTATGTCGCCACATAATGGGTTTTGTCATTGAATGAGAATCATTAACATTTTTGCAGTCTTTGAGACTATATCCACAGCCGCCTGTTTTAATTCGCCGATCCCTCGAGGATGATATGCTAGGGGAGTACCCAATCGGCAGGTAAACAATTTCCGTAAGAATTCCATCTGTTAAGTCACTAAAGAAAATGCCAGTTTTTGTCTCAAATCAGTTGTTAAGGTCCGTTTACATGCTTATCACAAAAGCACCTTGGCTACCATTCAGTTCTGCTCCTTTTGTCTAATTTGGGATTTCAGCTTCTTTTTCCCTTAGATCCTCTTGTGAGTAATATACGAGCATACTGTATGCAGCCTCTTTTTAATGGTGTGCAGAATACTTCACTCAACCTATTTTATTATATGTTTTTCCTAATATATGCTGGCAGCAAAGTTTTTGTAGTTGTTTCTGTTGGGTATCTGTATGTGTGATACTGTTTATATATGTTTTATTGTTTCCCTTGAAAAATAAACACTTTCTGTTCTTGAAATATTTATTATTTCTTTCAAGGGGAGAAGACATTTTTATATCCGTCTGGAACCTTCATCGCTGCCCAAAGCATTGGGAGGATGCAGATGTTTTCAATCCAGAAAGGTGGCCTTTGGATGGACCCAATCCAAATGAGACAAACCAAAAATTCAGGTCCCATCCCTATTACTGCAATGAAATGCTTTTTGGTACACCATGTGTCACTGCAGTTATTAAGTGTATTACTTTGCTTCTACTTTATGTTGGGAGAATTGGAAGGCCTTTGAATATGCTTAATTAATTGTGTAATGTAGCTATATTTCTTGTTGTGAGAACAAAACATATACCTTTATAGGTTAAATAACCAAAGTTGATCATTTAATGCACAACCCCTGTTGATTCTTATTTTCTATTGCTATTCCTAAAAATGAAGATTCTAATTACTTACTCTGGTATAATCATAAATGACACCGCTCCCAAATAGATGTTGTCCACTGACCACTGATAGTCATAAAAGTATTTATATTTTTCATGTGCAAATGATACTAGTCATCGTCAAAAGTGCTCTCAAACCAATATATTTTTATTAACATATAGATAGAAAAATAGTTCAAATATGCACATGAGACCTTATTCATACACCAAAACCACATCTATCTTTTCACAGTAATAGCACACTAGCACATAGCCATGGCCCTATTAGGTTCAGGCAATAACATGGAAAATACTAGTTAGATTCTTACTGTGAAGGGGACTGAGCAGTTATGCAGATATAAATGAAATGAATTAAACTCAAAACTTAGTTTTATGGTTAATGGAACAAAAAATTGTATCCATGATAATCATATTTAAATTGTACTCCAACAACTACCACCAAATAATACTTCTGATCGAACAAAGCAGCAATGATTCATACTCTTAAGATTTTTCGAAAAGCAAGAATCCATGAATATCCTCTGATCCACCTTTTCTGACTACGTTGTTCTTTTGTGCGTGTCCCATAAATATTCGCACACATGCCTTTCGAGTAACCGTTAGATACAGGGTATTTACAGGGTATTAGAAATTGTAACTTTGTATAAACTGGTAGGTTTATGTGTAATAATTTTTAGTACGTACGTTTTAATAATCAGTAAATAGGTTAACAGCAGATCTCTGTTTAGGACCAAAAAAGTTCAAAGGTGTAGCTGACTCCTGCCTTGATGAGAGATACAATACTGGAGTTTGTATATTCTTTCTGGTGCTGTTAATGAATAATGATAATCATAATGGGCATGCGATGCATTTAAGGAGTACATACTATGGTTTATCTTCAGCTGCGATGAATCTTACAATTTGGAGCATGTCTGCGGACGAGATTTGAATAAGGGTTGATGTAATGGCATATTAGTTGATAAGAAGTACAAGTCACTGATTAGCAGACAAAAGGCGTTTGCTAAGTATCCCACTAAAACTCAACATTTTTTGTTCCGTGTCTCTATTTTTGTAAACTTACAGCAGCACCATATTACTCTGGAGTTCATATGTCTTATGACATTATGAGAGAAAATATTTCTAATAAATAACAGAAGAAAGGTTATAAATTGTGATCCTAGTTGCCATGTCGAACTCTAGAGATCATTGTGTGGGTGTGGTAGCTTTCCTTCTGAAGAATAGTGGTGCTTCTGTTTGCTATCACTGTTTAACTAATAAATTGTACTCATTCAGCCTTGTTGAATTTCAGTTACTTACCATTTGGTGGCGGACCAAGGAAATGTGTAGGTGATATGTTTGCTACTTTTGAGGTAATCTAATCAAGGGTTTGCAGCTCATAATATCGAAATAGCATTTTGTGAATTCATAAAACTTACTGGATTTTTGTATTTGAGTTAGTAGCATCAAGGCCTTATTTATTTTCTATATTTCATCTTCTAGGCTTCTTGGTACCTGTGATTTCATTTTCTTTCGTGAGAAGGAAGATTTGTTGCTCTTCTGTCCTATGCACCAAGGGGGTGCACAGCCCACAGATAGTCATTTGTTCTGTGACTATTGAGGGATTCACTGACATTCTGCAATTTCTATGCAGAATGTGGTGGCAACGGCAATGCTTGTCAAGCGATTTGATTTCCAAATGGCTCCAGGTGCACCTCCGGTATGTTTCCCAACAGCTTTCTGATTCATCATAGCTAATTTTATTTTATTTTTGATAAAAGGGATTGTCATCATAGCTAATAAAATATATTCTGATATCTGTGAGCATTGTAATAGGTTGAGATGACAACAGGAGCAACGATTCACACAACTAAGGGGTTGAACATGACTGTTACTCGGAGGACAAGGCCACCTGTAATTCCAAACTTAGAGATGAAAGTTGTTTCTGATTCAGAAGGACGTGCATTTTCTACTGCGTCAGTGGCTGTTTCTACTGCTAGTATTGCTTCTGGAGAAGATCAACAAGGGGAGGTGTCGACAAGTCGAGTGTGATTTATCAATGTACGATAAGATTGCAGTGACATACATAATGAGTACGTTCTCATCTCAGAGCTACTTGAAAATTGACCTAGTTATAGTTCCTTCACCTTTGAGCCCGTTCTTTTCTTTGGTATGGGAATTCATTGTCCTTTTCCACCTTCCTCTTGCAATGTTGTGCTGTAGTTTTCATATGAAGTGCTCAAAGGATGTTGAACGGCATAAATAGTCCTCGTCCTTTAGTGACTAGGGAAAACAGAACTTCGTTTCCAATTTTCATTGCTAACCGTGAAGTCATCTTTTTTATTTGGTAAATTATATTGTGTTATAAATCTTTTGGTGATGAAACTGTTGTACTGGCTCTGGAGACACTATTCTACTCTCATCAGTGTCTATGAACCTGCATGGGGTGCACTTCAATAAATTTCATGATCAATTTAGGCATATCCTGTTTTAATTATATTGCCTCCATTCTTCTCAAACAAACATTACTATGAGTTCTTGTTTTTCTTGCTTTGGAATGTGGAAGTCATTGCTCATGGAAACATTTTTGTGTGCAGACACAAGACAGTACATTACAGAGCAGAAGCTTCCTGGCGTGCCTCTTTACAAGGAAAAGCTCTCCTAGTCTTATTTTTGTGATTAAGGCTACAACAGTTATACAGATTATACATCTTCCTGCCACTCAAAAGTACCGTGGACACATATGTACAAATCCACAAGTACGAAGCATGGCCTCTTCCACTCTAAATCTTCAGCATGGCCTCCAACGCGCGAAGAACGTCATCACGGGTAACTATGCCTGTTAGTTGAGTTTAGAATCCCGTTAAGCTTGCAACATACTCTGAATAGTCAATGTTAAGGGGATAATACAGATCAAGTATATATATATATATATTCAGCCCTCTGCTTTTGGTCTGTCAGAGTTTCTGGGACTCACCTATCACTTGATTGTCCTGATTTACTATTGGTAATCTGTGGATCTTCTTCTTGAGCATCAGAGCTGCGGCATCTGTTGGCATTACATGTTCGTACTGTCAAATTAACTGGAAAAAAATATGGAAAAATAAAATAAAATGAGTGAAATAACAATTACCTGTTACTGTTTTATCACATGATAGCGTGATTGCTGGAGAGGTCATCACTTGTGCAATCTTTGTCTTAGACTGTTACAAAAGTAGGAAATATATTAGCAAACAAGATGGTGATATTGAGGTAGCAACCTGTATATGTGTGTGTGGGTGTGATTTTTCTCTTCTTTTTTTGTCTGTCCGCGAGACGGCAAGAGTTGTGTGTAAAGCAGATGAAGACAGAAGAGGGGGGAGCTAGCTGACCCATGTGAAGCCCTTCTCAGATCGCTCTTGACGACCACCCCAACGCATCTGCGAGCGCTGTCTATAACTGGGAGGCCCGACACGGCCTCGAAGTGCCCTTGGACCTCCTCCAGCGTCTGCTCTGTCGTGGCCATCAGCACGGGCGTAGACATGGCTTCACGCAAGAGCGCCCCCCGCTGCTGCTGCTGCTGCTGCTGTAACCAACCAACCAAGTTCAAAGTCAAGCAGGAGCTCAAGGAGAAGAACGAAGAAAGGAGATCAACAAGAAGAATCCCAGGCCAAGCACCTGATCACAGACATGGGCAGCCTGCTGCTGCGACTGGAGGTAGGCGCGGACGTCGTCGTAGCTGATCAGGGAGAAGTTCTCGGGCCACTCGCCGGAGATGATGCCGTCGGGGTTCTCATCGAGGCCGAGACGGAGCCCATTCCCGTCCATGAACGTGGACGCCCGGCACCCGAAGGCCCCTCCGCTGCTGCTGGCCCTGCCTCTCCTGGCGCCTCCCTCGGCCTTGGCCCCTTTGAACATGGAGCAGCTCTGCAAGGTATTGATGCAAGCCATGGATGCAAGCTATTCACTGCCTGGTCTTTTTCTCTCTTGTGTGGATGCTTTCAGTGGCGTCTAACTGTGTTCTCTTGCAGATCCGAGCAGGAGGGGCTGGCTTTATAATGAAACTGGAGGAGGAGCTCACTCTTTCGATGTCTATTGTCAATGAGCTGAGCTGGATAGGCATGCATGAGAAGGGAAAGGCTGACCCACCAGCTAGTGACCGGTACCGCGGAGATTCTGTTATTGCGCTTTGACTTGATGACTGCTGAGTGTGCTGATAGATAAATATCCATGCACTAGCAAAACATGCAGTGTGACGGCAGTAGCTCTCCATGTCAGTGAGCTCAGTCAAGGTAGAACATCATGGTAGTAGCAGTAACAAAGGCTTGGATGATCTGGATGTGTACCTAACTCTGAAAATTAACAAGTTGCTGCTGCCGCTGCAGCTGGTTTTTCAGCGGTTTTGTCACTGCTCTGGAATACTGAATCTGGTCCAGGTTCGGATGTGGATGGACGTGAAATTCCGGACACGCGGTGCGTCTTCTCCGAATGTTTACAAAAACTCAGACGCCGATGTGGCGTGCCGTGATTGGCCGGCGAGATTCCCGTGGGGCCCTGTCACGTGGCACCGGATAAGGAGGAGACCGTGCCGATCCGTCTCTCCGGTAAGGTTGGTGGTGGAGAGATCCGTCGCATGCGTTTTCATCCAGTTGGTTCTTCGTCGTGCCCTTGTCTTGTCGAAACCGGAAGGGCTAAACGGCCGACCAGATGCCTCGAAGCAAACTCTTTTCTTTTCTTAGGAAGAGAAAACATCATCTTTGGAGTGTAGCTGTATCCTCTAGCTGAAGAAGTCTACGTGTACATATGTATGCATTCTATATTTGTGTACGCTTTTATCCTCTAGGCAGGCTACACGAAAAAGGCAAAAATATGTGTCTCAAGGTTGCTCTTCTCTCATAAAAAATGACCAGGGCCTAGAGTACAGCGTATGTCATACAGAGACATCGAGTGCACACTTGTAGAATAAGTCGCATGTTGTTCTAGTTTTTTTAAAGACAAAAATATGGATCTGAAAGGGTGAACATTGCGCTATTTTGGGACCAACAATTTGTCTTTTTACTTTGCAGCCTATAGTATAATGTATGCCATGTCGAGTGCAAATTTCTATAACAAATCTGTATGTATTTAGGAAATAAAATACCGTTTCTGAAATCTCAAAATCACGGGCTCTTGGCGTTTTTGGCATCCTAGACCTTTTTTTTAGGGAATACAGAAGATAACACACAAATCACATTATCACTAACTAAATAAAAAGTCAACCCAAGGTTTCTTGAAGCTAAAACATTTTTTACTGTGAATGCAACATTTATTATTACTCAAAAATAGATGTCTTTAACAACCATAGGCATCATAAAAGGGGAATGATCATTTATAATCACATGTCAGGGTTCAGGGCATGAGCAATGGTGGCAGCACATCCTACTGCCCCCGATGCTAACATGTAGGTATGGGAAGGAGAGACAGGTGTTTATTTTTCTTCCATCCAACCCAAAAAACTGAGGCCACCGTGGGATGGGTCCTATAGGGGTCATCTTCCATCAAAATCAGCCATCCTTTCTTTCCCTTCTCTCTCATCTCCTTTCCCTCTCTCTTCGGGCTCCTTTAATTCATAGGATACGAAAAGTGTAGGAGTAGGAAACCCACAGGATTGAAATGCCATGTCTAGTTGAGAATCTTTTGTGAAGAGCAATTGTGTTTGATGGCAAAGGAAAAGTAAATGAATTGTAAAAGCAGGTTGTACTGAATGGTAGAATTCCTATGGGATGTAGTACAATGATTCTTGTGGAAAAAATTCCTATAGAAACCAATCATATGAATCAAATGACCAATGTAGGAAAAATTCCTATAGGATAAAATTCTTCAAAAATCTTATGAAGTTTTTTTGAATCAAATGAGCCCTTCATCTTTTCTTCCCAAGAGGCAGCCTTCTGCAGAGGAGTCTCTGACAAGTGCAGGGCAGCACCTAAGCCTAACTCCTGACACCGAGCCGAGGTGTGCCTGCAGGGCAGCAGGTTGAGGCCACGCACTGGTCATTCCCTCAGGATTGTGGCTTGAAGAAAGGTTGCATACGTTCACAGATTCATATGCCAACCGTACCCAGTCTGCGCGCCAGCATGGCTGCCGCTTGGCTCATCGTGTGTCCACCCTCCAACCTGATGCACATTGCATGCCTCGATGATAGCCTGGCTATCTATAATTTAAAACAATTCGGTTACACCCAATTCGATTTTGAACGCAATTGCCATAGCAATCTTAACATCATAGTTCATAGACATGAGTGATCAGGTAATTTGCAACACAAGTGAGCACGCCCTTATGATTCCCCGAGCACAACTCCCAATGCTCCAGTATCACTTGATTGAACATTGGGTCGACCTTCAGTTTACCATGTCGGCTATGTGCTTCTCTCGGCCATGTCTCTTGAATCCAACTTGTTTCTTCGCCGGATTGGTAGAGAAGTCATGGTGTGATGGAGGAATGAGAGGTATTGGTCCACCATGGGATGTGGAATCTCCTCCTTAGGGCATATACAAAGGTAGATAAGACATATTTTCTTAACTCTCAATGTCATATAGAGAAGGCAATAGAGATAAGTCATATGATGCATTATCTATAATTATCACCCCTAGCAATTAATGAGAATTAATAATTTTAGTACGAAATTGTATTGCTAAGGAAAGACATATGGTAAAATGGAGAA
Source organism: Poa pratensis (assembly GCA_947311845.1). Taxonomy (NCBI): domain Eukaryota; kingdom Viridiplantae; phylum Streptophyta; class Magnoliopsida; order Poales; family Poaceae; genus Poa; species Poa pratensis. The sequence continues at coordinate 4,530,987 of CAMZMU010000126.1, forward strand.
AATAACCTTCTCTCATTTTCCTTTAAGAAATCATGTCTTAGATAAGAGAAAACAACATTCCCTTTCTTTATTCTCTCCTCCAGCTAAGCAAAAATCCAACGTGTCAATTTTAAGAGAAGACTAACGACACTCCGTTGTACATGTCCTTAGTCGAGCATGGACCATGTGGAGTGGAGAACTCATAACCATAGAAACCCTCACATCTCATCCCACCAAAGGTAATCGGTTACATTTAGAAAAAGGCCAACCAACACCTAAACTCTAGCCGCCACCTCTAGATCCAATCTTCGTTTCCCTCCGCCTCCGGCCAGCGTCCCGCTGCCGTGGGGCAGAGGTGAGAGGATTTTCGTCTCTAATCTAGTGTAATAAGATTCTCTTTGCTTTTCTTTCGTACCGCGGTGACGTCGCTTAGGCGGCGTTGTCCAAGTCACTGACACGGCGCTGAGGCGGTCTACTATTGCGGCGATTTGGTTTAACGATATGTTCGCGCTATTACCAACATGCATGGCTCTCATGGCCTTCATCTCACATACCGACAATGGCCTCTGCCTCGAATGCAGCCCGACCATCTTGACGTCAACATGCCAATCCACTCTCCAAGTGCCGCTCCTCACTTTCGTTGGTGGCAGAGGCAGCTACAAGAGACTGATAACCCACAAGTATAGTGGATCGCGTGTAGCCTTTTCGATAAGTAAGAGTGTCGAACCCAACGAGGAGCTAAAGGTAGGATAAGTATTCTCTCGAGTTCTATCAACCACTGATACAACTCTACGCACACTAAACGTTTGTATTATCTAGGAAATAAAACTACGGTAGCAATACGGGTATGAGAGATAGTTTTGCAGGATAATAAATGCAAGAAAGTAAAAGTTAGTGCTGCAGCAATAAAGTACACTAAGTCACCATATACTAACAGTACCATGAGTGTGGAAAAGTGGTGGTAATTGTGGTGGCTTTGTCCAAGATTAATTAGTGAAGACATCTAGTTCATTGTCTTTGATGCAGTTTTCAATGTGGGAGAGGCTAAATATACATGCACTCCACTACTTGGGATTTACAAGTACTATATGATTGGATTGTTAGCAAACATCCGTAAATACTAACAATGCATTAAGGTTTCCCCAACCATAGCCTTAAGTTTATGGTCCTCTTACTCCCATACATGCAACTAACCGGTTTGAGCCCTCAGGTTTCTGTCACTCCGGCAGGACTACCCCTTTCCTTTGCACATACTACTAACCCTATGGTGTTGATCCATGCGCGCACAAGCATAATGGACACCAAAGGACAGTACCATATCAACATACAACTCTAATGAACCATAGACATTCAACAAAGCAATCAAAAGACAAATATACTACATAAACATGTCATAGATCATAGGATAAATATTATAGCATCAAACACCATGTTTACATAGGACGGTACAGAGGTTTGTGGGAGGATGAACCACTGAATACAAGGAGGAGATGGTGATGGAGATGGCGGTGAAGACGGCGGAGAGGGCAGCGAGAGGCGCAGGGCGGCGCCGGCACCGGCGGTGGCGCAGGGGGCTCCTCCTGCGCCGCCGGTTCCATGGGGGAGCACCGCCCATTAGCCCTCTTCCTTCATGGCTTCAAGGGAGCCCTCCCCCATGGAGATGGGATCCATGGGGGAGGCAAAAACGTGGCTTTGGTGGCTGGAAATTCGTGGGTGGAGGAGTCCTCCACGAGTTAGGTTTCCTCCCTTTATATATCTTCTCGGATTTCCGTCACCCCCTTTTAGGGTTCCACCAAAACGGGCCTCCAGGCCGCGTCCGAACTCCGATTGGGCTGATCTCGGGCTTAAAATCTTCGTATGGAAAATTGTGACAACTTTCGTAACAGCCAGGTCTCCATATAACATCATCTTCGAGGGTCAAACTGGCAATCTTCGTAAAAAGTTCTCAGACAGATTTCAGGAAAGTCCCAATTCGACTCCAACAAGGTTTCCTCTTGTATTCTTGATAATTTCTACACATCAAAGAGTAAAACAAGAACATTGTGCACTTTTGCAACTATTAGTAGGTTAGTCCAAATAAATAATAAACTTAATATAAAACAAGTGCTAAAAGCATAAAAACGGCATGAAACAATCAAAAATTATAGATACGTTTTGGACGTATCAGAGACCAACACAAAATTCAAGAGGACGAGCTCAAGGAAGTGGGACAGAGTAGTAGATTGACGAATGCATCGACACTACACAAGAGAAAGATGATGACCAAAGTGAGGATCCACGGCGTGTCATGTCAATTCCTCAGGATATCCAACACAGCTCGGGGAAGCTATTGACACGGTCCGGAGGAGAGGTCAGGTGGTTGACCGCGTGAACCGAACGCGGAGTCCATCATGTACACTAGTTTCCACCCTCCGTTGTCGATGCGGAGGAGGCGTCCATCGTGTGCTGCCTTATGTAGCCAGGCCTCCGGTCGTGTAGTTCTCCGGAATGGCCTCTCGCGTCGAGTCGTGGCGTCTGTAAACCTTCTATGCATTCTTGGCTGTTGTGTGCCATTGTTCTCGGTTGTGCGCCTGCCTCCGTTTGACATGCTTGAGATCTTCACCTCATCTCTTTCTTCTCACTAGCGGCCTCGTCATTTGTTTTGGTGCACAAGCCTGCCCGGATCCTCGCCGTCTTCTGCACTGTCACCGGTCTTGGTGTTCCCATTGAACCCCCTGATCGATGTGTACTAGTTTCAATGGTTCGAATATGGAAGTAACTTAGACAGAAGTCTTTGGATACTTGCAAGAGGGCTTGCTGAGCTTGGCCATAGCTGCGCAACCCGTACGCAAGAGGAGAAGGGGGCGCACCTTAGATCTCTGATGGCGGTGCTGTCTGGGGCACGAACATCGGGTGGAAGCAACGGAGTCGATGCCAACCTTTTTCTTGAAGGCATCAATGGCATCTTTATTCAAGTGATCCTTCTAGGGCCGGTTCACAGACCGAGCAAATAGGGAAACCGCCCCGGGCCTCGAGTGAAGGGCCTCAAATACTAAAACACTTATGTAACTCTTATACTATTACACCTATAACGATAAGAGAATATTGACTTTTTATAAACAGTAGAAATTCAGCCTTAGCTTACTTGAACAATTGCACTTGACGAACCAATACAATGGTGCCACATAAGAACAAACCAATTAGATCACTAGTGATAAGTTCAATTTGGATGCTAGCCTCTCCTATAGAAAGGTTACATAGTTATATCAAAAGTTTCGATAGATATATTTTTAATGTTTAATTTTATGTATAACTTCTTATTTTAGAAACTAAGAGTACGACATGCATACATCATGTGATAACGACATTGCGGTGAGCATATATAATAATTGAATTTTTATGTGCAAAAATAGAGTATCAAAATATAAGACTTTCTAGCCTTTTTGACTTTGTCCTGATTCGTTCCTAAATGAGTGAATCAACACACTAAAACATGTCTACATCTACATATGTATGAATCAGGACAAAGTCAGAAATGATAGAGAGTTTTATATTTTGGTATGAAGGGAGTAGTTATTACTAAAACTACTGTAACTTGTAATTAAGGCTCATCTGACTAAGGAAATAATGATCACGCCAACTATTTAATTCATACTCTATAAGTTTCTACACATTTCATTACATAGGCATACGCTACAGACTTCTAACTATAAGATATTGCTTATGTTGTATCCTTCGAAATTTCTACCAATATATTTAATAATATTAAATATAGAAAAGAAAATTCACACGGTAATATACATATACACTATATAATTCATCAACTGTAAAAAAAAATCAAGTATACATACGTTTTTCCCTTTTCTGGCATCACACTCAACGTGGCTTTGTATCTTGCTAAGCGTAATATCTAGCAGAGAAAAAAATGTTTTTTCCGCAAATCAAAAATATAATGATATGCATTATAACTATATAACAGAGAATAATTGATATTTTTTTGTGTGGTTAACAATGTAAACTAGGTCATATACAATTTAACCATATATAATAAAGTAATAAGAAACTATAAAAGTTTAGTACAATTATATATTTTGTAACTTATCCCGGTTCCAAAATTTATTTGGAAAACCCACTTTGTAACTATTATCGGTTTTCGTCATAGGATCAACCAATTCTACTGTTGAACGTACACAAGTGCGTATCCCGATGACCTCCTTCCGAGTGAGTCGGTTCTCGTTGTAGTTGTCCGACAAAATTGTTTTATTTAGTAATTTATTTTGTTATTCCCCCAAATACAAAAATATAACATCACGAAATAACTACATATATTGAACTGCAACAACGCTACACCGAGTTACAACGGCCAGTTCTGTACTTTTCAACGTCATCACTTTATCGCCCCAACATCATCATGTTCCATGGGAAATTGAGTTTTTTGGCTTATTTCGCCCAATGACTAGTCGTGAGACATGCGTATTTGTAGTTCACTTACAAACTAATATTTTTCCTTCCATCCATCTATGCACTGACATACCCAATCCACAAAGTACTGAAAATAATCACTCTTCACTAGCAGGTAGTTCCAGATAAATATTTATCCGCATGTGATTCCGTCAGTATATTCACTGTACCACACACCTGAAGTGCTCGGGCTAGTTATCTTTTTAATGTTTTTGCCTAACTAACTGTACCGAAACTGCACATTGTTGATCAAGTGTACTGTTGAAAAAATGGCAGTTGTATTATCAGATCGCACCAACAGCTAGGAATCATCGGTAAATAACATACTGTATTTGACAGCCATGTGATCTTTGCAACTTTATGTTGAAAATATAAGCAATTTTGCATAGAATTTAATTCGCGAAAACAGTAAACAAATCATGACTAGAATAATAGGAATTAAACTAATCATGCAATCTACTAAAACAATAGATAAACCAAACAAATATAGAGCAACTAATACAAGCAGAAACTCTAGCGGTATCTCAAACAGGAAGATGAAGAACACGTACGATGCAGCGGCTCCGCAGCCGCTGACATCACCCATGTCGTCAATGAAGAGGTTGGCGATGTCGGAGAAGAAGTCGTCGTTGGGGAAGAACTCGAAGCCAGTAACCGCGCGAGTTGAACGAGTCCCTCCGAGGCAAGATGCGAATATTGGAGGATTTGAACTTCACAATTAAGGAAAAGACTAAGATTGAAGAAAAGTTTGAAGAAGTTCATGCTACTAACCGGAAGTTGGAGGAGAAAATAAAGAGGATGAAAAAGGAGAAGAAGAAGATGGAAGAAGACAAGAACATGATAGAAGAAGAGAAGAACATGATGGAAGAAGAGAATAACAAGATGGAAGAAATGAAGATGACTATGGAGTTGCAACTCGCGGACATCGTCGATGTTTACCAAAAAAAGATGGAGAAGGAGATGAAGAAGATGAAGAAATACAAACAACATGCCATCGAGAAGGAGATGCATCTCCATTATGCATTGGGAGCTATAACTATTTTAGTTATAATTATATTTGCCATGTATGGTATATCTTTGTGCACTAGATAGATTTTACGTACGCAAAAAATGTAGCTGCATGTAATGCATGGATTTGGGGAGAGAAATATGAGGTTCATGATTGTAGAGCACCAACTATAGGATCTGTCCGGTCACTGTCCGCGGACGCGTCCGGACGCGTCTGCGGACAGTTTGGGGGCCGATTTTGAAGGTCATGCTTGGAGATGCTCTTACTCGAGTCAACTCACGTGGTACTTGGCTGACTAGTGGACCCATAATTTCAATCGGTTTTTATTGCGTGAGATTTCCCCTTATGCAATATTTTCTTGCGGGATATTCGCTCCATGCAATATATGGAAAATCAGAAAACCATAATATTTCGCTAAAAATGGGGCGAAATCTTTGCCTGCATGTATAGCCTACTACGGCTAGTCTTATCGTACCGGGGTCATCGACCCAAAATTGTTTGGATCCCGACCCACGTCCCGAATTGGGGTACCGAAAATGTATACCCCTCGTCGAACCTTGTTCCCTAGAATGGCGACCCTCGACCCCGTTCCTCGACCCGGGCAACCCAAATTTCTGGCAACTATGCTCCCAAGTCTCCAAGTTCGCCGGTTTCCTCGACGTGAGCAATGAGTCCTCCAAAACACACAAAGTAGGGAAAAAGTAGTCACACCGCTTCAAACCACGACTTGGAATAATCTTTTTAGTTTCTCGAGAGTTGAGAGTTGAACCTGATGCGGTACTCGGGCGTATAAACACATAACATAGATTATCATTTGAATCCAAAGAGGCTCAAATCAATGTCATTTTTTTTTCCAGAAAAAGTATTTATGAAATCAAGCAAGTCTGATTTCTTATTTACTCTTTACTTTATTTTTTCTTGCTTCCAAGTTCGTACCTTGGTATTTCTTTGTGCCTTTCGGCGCTGGCGATGGAATTACTGCACAAGCGTGAGCCGTGAACTCTGGGCTGATGATGCAGAATAGTTGTGAGTTTCCGCGTTCTCCGAAGGAAAGCGTGCTCTCCTGTGTGTGTGTTTGTTTCCGGAGAGCTGTTCCTTGGCTGGGCTGAACTGAAACGGTTCCATGCTTCGGCCTCCTCGACCCCGTCTCCAACCGTCGCCGGCGTCTCCTTCGCCCGCGCCGTCCCTGTTCTCAGTTCGCCGTCGTCGGAGCAACCTCGTCTTTCCCCGCCGCCGCTGACGAAACCCGATCCGATCAGGGACATGACATCAACCGGCGGTCGCTCGACGGTCTCGTCGCCATCTTCCCCTTCCTCACCCCTTCGCCGCCGCCCGCCTCATCATCAAGCACTGCGGGATGGGGCGGGCCTTCGACTTCGAACTTTCGAAGCAGTCCGCGTTAGGCTGGAAGCTACTTTCACATTCTCTAAGAACGTCGCCACTATGCGGATGCCACCTCCGATCACTTCAATGAGTCGACTGCCATTGGAATTCGGCTTAAGAAATATTATCAGCCCCTCAATGTTTACCTGGAGGCCTGGAGAAACCATGGGACCTCACCTCGGGCCTCTGCTCGCCTTCTCAAGCACAGTCCAGGCCTGTTCTTATTGAAGAACAAGTTTCCTGAGGGATCAACGTGAGGCGATTGCAAGCACTGGACATGCTGCCCAAGGACAAGCTGTGATCTCACTACCACCACTGCTAGCTTGCTTCAGGCGGGCCGTGCACTGCCCACTGGATCTCGTCTCCAACATCATCCTCAACACCATCTGGTATAGCCTAGCCTACCTTTTAACAAAAGATGTTCAGATAGGGGCTATCAGTACCGGAGGCCTTCCTCATTTCAATACCATCTCCTTACTGTGCACCTCCGCACCAGGCATGTTCTCTTTCTGCATGTGGAAGGGTGGTTTACCTAAGGGACCGAGAGTCCGAGACTGGTTTACCTATGGAAGGGCAGCAAGCAGAGACAACCACCAGGGACCTGGACACTGGTTTGCCTATGGATGGGTGGAACGACAGATGAAAAAGTTCTGGAGCCAACATGCTAGAACTCTATGGATGGGGAAATCTGCAACGCGCTCGTACAGCCAGCGACATGGGATGGTTGGTTTCTTCTCTTTCAGACAATCAGACTTGCTATGTCTGCAAAACAATCCGTGTTTCCAATACCCAATTAGGAGCTTCATGTTATCTGCGGTGTCAATGAGCATGTTCATGGATGGCCCTGTGCACACGACCACTTTTGACGTCAAATACTATTGCTCTCACATCAACTTCCTTGCTACCCAATATGCAGGCACACCTCCAACGCTCTTCTTTGTTGAATGTCTCAACAACGCACCAAGGTGCGCTTGTGCTGCCCTGTCAGCGTGCCTATGCATGCTGCTGTTTTGACTTGCATTAGTAGTGTCTTCCATCAATCAGATAAACGATAATTTATCCTACTGTCAGCGTGCCTATGTTGCTGTTTTGCCTTGCATTCAGTGTTTTTCATCAATCAGATAAATCGATAAATGATATATCCTACAGTGGTTGCAGTTATCTCCAAATTACAATCATGTAGGCTACTATACACTCTCAAATCATCCAGCTAATAGCCTAATATCTATATGCTCTGCCATATACATAGGCAAGCATCTGCAAATAATCCTTCTTAACTCGCCTTTCTATTTATCGTTACTTGTTTCCCACTAAGTGATACAGACAAAAGAATCAGAAAGCATTCATCTTGTAACGAAAATGCATATAGTGAGTAGATGCATTAAGTTTGAACAACTATTAATACACAGACCTAGGAGACTTCAAAGTTCCATATGTTTTTTGACACGCAAAATTATCTCTAATCTCTGAAGCAAGGCATAAGGTGCTTGCTATGTACCTTCATTTTGTTTACCTGAATCTCCATTTGATTGACATGAACGTTAGTTCCAGATTGTATAACTAACAAAAATAATAATAAATAGTCAGAAGCTCTACACATGAAGCATTATCCAAAACTAACAAATCAATTTATTAACCGTTGGAAGCTCTGTAGAAGTCTAGATATGAGCCATCGCACCGGAAGGAAACTTTGTGTGGTACCCAGCAATGGAAAAGGTTGACCATTGACTTTAGTTTGTAATCAATTACGTGCCACAGGTAACATGTACTCCCTCCGTTCCAAATTAGTTGTCTTTCATTTATATAAAAGTGGATGTATCTAGACATGTTACAAGTATAGATACATCCACTTTTGTACAAATGAAAGACAACTAATTTAGAACGGAGGGAGTACGAAAAAAGTGAGCGGTTGGTTGACAATGTGTATAATAGAATGATTACAAACAATTTCCTATAGAGAAGCATGTGTATTTAGCTGGCAAAGGGAGTGTCGATGCTACTTAAAAGTGTGGCTGCCTCTCCTCTCCGTAACAATGCGGAGTGCCAAGTGTATAGAGACTCGTCAGGGGTGGTGAGCAAGCATTTGTCCCACATTCCAAGTTCATATTTCCCTCTACGTCCTTATATTCTCTCCACCTTAAGGTAATCTTAGTCATGTGGCAAAAACCCTCGGCCTATACAAAACTCGTCAGGAGCATCTGACCATTCACTCTCACTTGATTTCAACTCAACATGTGAACCCATAAACCTCAAACTTTGTGTGGTTGCCTTGTCCGTCGCACGAGTCGCTGACCAAGCACTTCGGGCGTGTTTGGTAGCCTGCAGACGCTCAAACCAGACCCGCTAGATGCAAAAGTGTGGCGTTTGCTTGCCTGTGCGAGTTCCCGGACCAGACCATCACGGTCATCAAAGCAGCGTCGGGCCAGGCCGGAGAGGCACGCTCGAATCGGCATTCCCCTTGAGCCAAGCTCCCGGCGTGCGACCTCGAGGAACGCCGTGTGCGAGCTGCTGCAGGCAACAGAGAGGCGGAGATGGCGTGAGCACAAAATTTGCGGCGGGAGAAATTCAGTCACCGCCACGCTATTTAGCCTCTCTATCATTTAGAGCCTCCGCGCTCGCCGTCCAAATCCAAATCACCATTCCCCTCTTTCGAGTTCCATGGGAACGGCAATGGCGGGATCTTCTTCTCCGAGTGGACCGTGGGCGTTCGAGCTCATCGTCGCAAGTCTTCTCCTTGCAAGGTGGTGGCGGAGCTCGGCGGCGGCAAGAATGAGGTGGAGGTCGTCGACAACAACTCTGCGCTTTGCAAGGCGGTGGTGGATCTCGTCGGCGACAAATTTGGTCATACCAAAGCTGTTGTAAGAACCTTTGCCCCATGTTCTTGTATTAGATCTGTGGTAGCTTATTGTGTTCATCTATGTGATACACTGAATGATTATTGTGATAGGGTTAGTACTCTTGCCTTCAGAATATGTGGTAGATCTGTGTCGTGCTTAGTATCATGTCTTCTTCTTCGAATTCGATGATAGATTATGATTATTATGTGTGTTCATCGATATTGTAGGACATCGTTGAGCCTAGTGATCCAGATCCGTATGCTCCTTCAGTACGCTATGCACTGCATGGCATGAACGACGTGATGGCCATTGCTACTGAGGTTCCAATAGATGTCGTCGCTTTTCATTTTGCTCGACGGCTATACATGCAGCGGTTAGCTCCTAAGTCCATGTTCGTTCTGAATAAGGTTTGTGAGCTCGCCAAAAAGGGATCTGCTTTTATAAAGATTTCAAAGAGCATTATATTAACAAGGTTAGTAATGATGTTCTTGACTTCACTGGGATTACTATGAGCACTACATAGATTTACAACCATCTCGCAAGTGAAGACATTGGTGGATCAGGATCACCCGTCTACAGAAAATTGAAGGAGCGATTTGGCGTGAGCATACCACGACCCTTAAGATGGATGAAGACAAGTTCATTACACACATCACGGTTAGATAGATCAACTCACAATATGTCTTTCTTTTCCCTTATTTATCATGAAGCACAATTAACATTTTGCCCTCTCAATCTTAGGTACACCCCAAAGACGAGGAGTTGCTGAATAAGCCCATCATCAACTATGCTTAGATGAAGATAATCTACGCATTGAAAAATATGCAACCTCCAAGCATGACGAAGATGAGCATTGACTCTATGTAGACATGACCGACACTGAGAGAAGGTCCAGGTTGCGTGCCTATCGCCAAGAGCGGTACGCCATAGACCATTTGTAGAACTTGATTAGGTTTGATTCCTGGTTTGTAATATTTTGGGAGCTGGTATATATTAACCACTCCACTGATGAACTTTATATGCATCACGAGGAGTTGTTGGTTAACTCGTGGTGCTCATTGTCCCCATTTTATGCTATGATCCCGACGAAATAGAACCGCTAAACTATCATCTCTATGCTATGTTCAGTAATGTGCTATTTCTGAATCTGTGTATGCTATGTTCAATATGTGCTGGGTAACCTCACCACTAAGAGGTAACCACAACAGACCATAGCACGCAACCAAACAGCAAGTCTTTACACCAATCATAGCCGAAATGAAACTTTGCAGGCAACCAAACATCTAGCTTGCGTTTTTCTTCTCGTGTAAGGAATGGACAATTGAAAAACCAAACGACATGCATAACATGACGTAGAGCCTGCATTAGCCGGATCTGTCCCTGCGCAGGTTAGTCTAGCGGAACGCATGAGTGACTGCAGGCTACCAAACTGTATACGAGTATTTTGCGATCCCAAACGTTTCGTACAAGTCCCCTGTACTGTACAGACTCTGCTGACACTACGTCACACCCGCTGATCTGGCATTCGCGGTACACGGCCTCGAATTACACGGTGGGTAGACGGACGGCTGGGGGTTTTAGTCGTAATTTTTCTTCTATAGGAAAAGGGGTACAGAAAAGATGCTAGGGTTTTACCAAGGTAGAAGCAATCGGAAGTAGCGAGAACCAAAACCACACACACAACACAACGCACACACACAGAGCGAGACCCAAATCATCCCAGCTCTGCTCGGGAGGGTTTTCTCAGTCATCTGGCAAAAACCCTCGACCTATACAAAACTCGTCAGGAGCATCTGACCATTCATCGGGTCAGTATACGGTTAAGTCTTTCTATGGGGTCATTAACAATCGAGGGGTGGTCCCTGTGCATACACTGGATGTCTGGAAGTTGCATATACCTCCTAGAATCCACATTTTCTTGTGGTTGCTTGCTAATGACAGGATCTTGACTAGAAATAATCTAAGCAAATGCAAGCAGTTAGATGATTTGTCTTGTATGTTCTGTTCCGAACCTGAAACTGTACATCATCTGTTCTGTGATTGTGTTGTTGCTACATTTATCTTGTCTAATGTCTCTGAAGTTCTTGGTGTTTGCATTGGAGGAAATTTTGAATCTATTGCTAGATGGTGGCTGAGTGAAAATAGCAACTCTGTCATTAATATTTTCCCTTCTGCAACCTTATGGAACTTATGGAATGTGCGGAATGAAATGTGTTTCCAGGGATTAAGATGGCCAGGTGTCAAGGAAATCTTAAGGAGAATTGGGACCTCGGTCAAGACCTGGAAGGTGATGTGTATGGACAAGCACTCAGCGCTACTAGACCAAAATTTACTGAAGCTGGATCGTGTGAGAGGAGAACTGCTGAGGATTGCTTGAACCTGAACACTGTGATGGATCAGCTCTCAGGAGAATATTCAGGTCCGTGATGCGGAGGTGGAGACAGGATCGACTTGGTGGAGCAATGATGTTCAAGAATAAATCGATGTTAGGCTTTTAGTTGGTTTTCTGTCTCTACCTGTAATCGCTTTAGAGATTTTACTTGGGGTGTGGTGGCGTTGGATGCCGGGTGCGTTTGAGCTTAACTGTGTAAACTTGGTTGCATTTTGATAATGGAACCTGGGGGAGACCCTTTATTTCTAAAAAAAGAAAGCATCTGACCATTACATGTGAACCCATAGACCTCAAACTTTGTGTGGTTGCCTTGTCCGCCGCACGAGTCGCTAGCCAAGCACTTTGGGCGTGTTTGGTAGCCTGCAGACGCTCAAACCAGCCCCGCTAGCTGCAAAAGTGTGGCGTTTGGTTGCCTGTGCGAGCTCCCGGACCAGACCATCACGCTCATCAAAGCAACGTCAGGCCAGACCCGAGAGGCACGCTCAAATCGAGCGTTCCCCTTGAACCAGGCTCCCGGCGTGCGACCTCGAGGAACGTCGTGTGCGAGCTGCTGCAGGCATCGGAGAGGCGGAGATGGCGTGAGCACGAAATTTGCGACGGGAGAAATTCGGTCACCGCCACGCTATTTAGCCTCTCTATTATTTAGAGCCTCCGCGCTCGCCGTCCAAATCCAAATCACCATTCCCCTCTTTCGAGTACCATGGGAACAGCAATGGCGGGATCTTCTTCTCCGAGTGGACTGTAGCCGTTCGGGCTCGTCGTCGGCAAGTCTTCTCCTTGCAAGCTGGTGGCGGAGGTCGTCGGCGGCAAGGATGAGGTGGAGGTCGTCGGCAGCAACTCTGCGCTTTGCAAGGCGGTGGTGGATCTCATCGGCGACAACTCTGGTCATACCTAAGCTGTTGTAAGAACCTCTGCCCCATGTTCTTCTATTAGATCTGTGTTAGCTTATTGTGTTTGTCTGATTATTGTGATAGGTTGAATGGTTAGTAATCTTGCCTTCAGAATCTGTGGTAGATCTGTGTCGTGCTTAGTATCATCTTCTTCTTTGAATTCGATGATAGATTTATGATTCATATGTGTGTTCATCGGTATTGTAGGACATCGTTGCGCCTAGCGATCCAGATCTATATACGCTATGCACTGCATGTCATGAACGATGTGCTGGCCATTGTTACTGAGGTTCCAATAGTTGTCTTCCCGTTTCGTTTCGCTCGACGGCCACAGATGCAGTGGTCAGCTCCTAACTCCATGTTCGTTCTGAATAGGGTTTGTGAGCTCGCCAAAAAGGGACCCGCTTTGATAAAGGTTTCAAAGAGCATTATATTAACAAGGTTAGCAATGTTGTTCTTGACTTTACTAGGATTACTGTGAGCACTACGTAGATTTACAACTATCTCGTAAGTGAAAACAGAGGTGGATCAGGATCACCCGTCTACAGAAAATTGAAGGAGTGATTTGGTCTGAGCATACCACGAGCCTTAAGATGGATGAAGACAAGTTCATTGCGCACATCACGGTAGATAGATCAACTCACAATATGTCTTTCTTTTCCCTTATTCATCATGAAGCACAACTAACATTCTGCCTTCTCAATCTTAGGTGCACCCCAAAGACGAGGACTTGCTGAATAAGCCCATCATCAACTATGCTCAGATGAAGATAATCTACGCATTGAAAAATATGCAACCTCCTAGCGGATCACGAAGATGAGCATTGACTCTACGTAGACATGACCGACACTGAGAGAAGGTCCAGGTTGCGTCCCTATTATCAAGAGCAGTACAACATAGATCCTTTGTAGACTTGATTATGTTTGATTCTTGGTTTGTAATATTTTGGGAGGTGCTACATATTAACCACTCCACAGATGAACTTGAAATGCATCACGAGGAGTTGTTGGTTAACTCGTGGTGCTCTGTGTCCCCATTGTATGCTAAACTATCATCTCTATGTTATGTTCAGTAATGTGTTATTGCTATGTTCAATATGTGCTGGGTAACCTCACCACTAAGAGGTAACCATAGCAGACCATAGCACCAAACATCAAGTCTTTACACCAACTATAGCCGGAATAAAACTTTGCAGGTAACCAAACATCTAGTTTTCGTTTTTCTTCTCGTGTAAGGAATGTACTATCGGACAACCAAACGACATGCATAACATGACGTAGAGACTGCATTAGTCAGATTTGTCCCTGCACATGTTAGTCTAGCAAGACGCATGAGTGGCTACAGGCTACCAAACTGTATACGAGTATTTTGCGATACCAAACCTTTCGTACAAGTCCCCTGTACTGTACAGACTCTGCTGACATTACCTCGCACCCACTGATCTGGCATTCGCGGTACACGGCCTCGAATTACACGGTGGGTAGACGGACGGCTGGGGGTTTTAGTCGTAATTTTTCTTCTACAGAAAAGGGGTACAGAAAAGATGCTAGGGTTTTACCAAGGTAGAAGCAATCGGAAGCAGCGAGAACCAAAACCACACACACAACACAGCGCACACACACAGAGCGAGACCCAAATCATCCCAGCTCTGCTCGGAGGGTTTTACCCGTTCCTCTCCGCCATCCTCCGCCGGCGGCCGTCCGGCCCCGGCGAGCCAGAGCTCCGCCGCCCTCCCCCTCCTCCTCCTCCCCGCTGCCCAGATCAGATCGGATCAACCCCGCTCCCCCGCGCTACGGTTCCATCCCCGACCCACCAACCAAACCCGACACCAAATCGGCCGTTGCCGTAGCCCAGCGGCCACCGCCGGCGCGGCGCCTTCCGAATCCCCTCCGCCTCGCCGCGCCTCCCCAGCCCGCCCGCAATCCCTGCCCATTTGGGGTTCCGAGGTACGGGCCCGTCCCATCGATTCCGTCCCGTCGATTGGTTAAACCCCACCGACCCTCCACAACTTTTTGAGATCCCCTCAGCGACCGCTCTGCCCGCGGCAGAGGCCCGGAAATGGTGTTCCGGAAGAAGCTGGATGAAGGATCCGGGGCGGGCCTGGCGGCAGCCGAAGTCCGTAAACCCCGTGCTGCGCCTCTGGCTCCGGTACACACACACAATTGTCTTTTTTTTTTTCTGTGATATGCTCTGTTTTTTTTTTCGGGACAGCTGAAATGCTCTGTTACATATTTCATTCTGTGTTGAACTTGATGGTTCGATTGCAATCCAGGTGAAACGCTCGGCGCGGCTGAAGAAGAAGCAGATGTACGCGCTGAACCTGCTGGCCTCGGTCGCGGAATCGCTGCGTCGGATGAGGAGGGTTCGTCGAGCGGGAGTGACATGGAGGAAACAGAGGCAGGTATAACTCAAAAGGGACATCTGTTAAGGTAGAGCAGCTGGATGAAGTGCCGCCGCCGGTGCTCGATAGCACGGCGTTGGAGGATGATTGTCCACCGCTCGTTATCACGGCGGTGGAGAATGACTGCTCGCAGCTCGTTAACATACCGTGGAGAATGGTTGCTCGCCGCTCGTTAACATACCGGTGGAGAATGGTTGCTCGCCGCTCGTTACACGCGTTGGAGAATGATTGCTGCAAAGGATATACGGGGCTGTGCTGGTATATGTGCGTCTCTCAGTCAGACTAACTTGTGCAAGATGGAGGGCTTGTCGACCCCAGATGTTGCTGGTACGGTGTCGTCGGAGCCACTGATAAAAGAGCCAGATGTGTTTGTTAAGGGCTCACTGGTTAGCTGTGCAAACCCATGTCAGTTGGTCATGGTCTTGGCACGATTCCAGAGTATGGAACTATTGGAGCATGCCCTCCTTGTTCCACGATTAGCAGTTGTTAAACAAGAGCCTCAGTCCATACCCGTAATGATCACAAGTCAAGTGGATGGTATTGCCGCAGCTCTGCATACTGCGGTTCACACCATGGTTACTGCTGAGAGTAGCTCAGGAGTGCACTTGGATGGCCCTGACAAGGGCCAGAAGTCTTCTCCACTCGGTTTCAATAAAGTGCAGGATGCTGCAGATAGAGATGACGACGAAAAAATTCCCCAGTGCGTCCATCCAAGCACCTCAAGAAGTAAGGGTGCCTATTTGCCACATTATCTAGGTGACTGTAGGACAAGGAGATTGTTCGCCACCAGGATGAGGAAGGCAGCTCGTAATAAGATATGTGGAGAGATGTCAAATAAAGGTATTTGGAGTTGATCTTCATTTCCTCTACAGCTCCATAGCCTCCATAAAGAAAAGTTTCTTTCTTTTGCTACTCTATATGATCTGCTCTAGTTATAGCAGGAATTGTACTGAATAGCGTTGTATTATTTATAGGTAGCAAGCTGAATATCCGTGGAAAGAAGATAGCCCCTACACGTCGGAGGGCGCAAACGCAACGGACAATTCTCAAGACAAAAAAAATAGCTGAGTGCTACTCTGCACAGCCATCTGATGAAGAGACCCTAACTGAAAGTATGTACACCCTACCTATATTTCCATTTCACCTTTGCAGTATTTCAAGGTCGCAAGCTATTTAGGATGATTCAGTTGTGACATTGCACACAGTTGGTACAACTTAGCATTTCATGCACAGCATTGGATAGCCTCAATTCCTGTTTTGGTGAATGCCCTAAATTAAAATTCCGGTTGCCATTTCCAGCAAGCGGGACATCATTCCCCATGGGAGGTCAGGATGAACCAGCATGTGCTTCTGGGTCTGGTCAAAAGAAGCCATGTGCTTCTGAGGGTTATAATGGTATGCTGTATTTGTTTCTGTAGTGTGTACATACATGGAACCATTACTTCATTCGTCGACACGCTGACATACTATTGTTTTTTCTATTTCCAGTCAAGTTCATCATCAAGTCATTCAACATCCCTGAGCTATTAATTGAGGTCCCTGAAAATGCAACAGTTGGTTCACTGAAGGTAAAACACTCTATGGGCATCTAAAAGTTATTGGCTTATTAGCAACCATGCATCCAATGTGCCTAGAAGGATATTTTCATTCTCTTTGCTGTCAATAACCTATTATCATTAATATTATTCGCAACTGTTGTTGGTAGAAGTTCAGTGAGTATTTCCTCTTCCACATTGATGTAGCATGTACAGAATTAGGAAGTACATAATTGCTAATGTACAACTGAGCTGTATGATGAGGTTTCTGAATTCCTGCATTCTAAATATTGTTATACTGAAAGGATGATCTATTTTTACAATAATTTTGACCTATCAAGAATGGAAATTTGTAGTTGCATTTTTGTGTCTTGATGCGTTACCATAAGTGCTTTCAAAAATAATTGTTTCTGCAAAAATATTACCATCTTACAAATAACACGTTTCCCTTTGTCTTTAGAGAATTGTAACGGATGCTGTTACTACTACAATTGAAGGCAGCCTCCGTGTCCGTGTACTTCTTCAAGGAAAGATCATTCAAGATGACAATACGACGCTTCATCAGGCTGGGATTTGCCACGGGGCAAAACTAGATAGCATTGGCTTTTCACTGGAATGTGAAGCTAAGCAAGATTGTCCTCCTTCAGTAATAATACCTCAACAAACACACCCTGTTGGTACAGCTATTGTGCAACCTTTATCTAAGTAAGTTACCATGAAGCCATCTCTTCCCGCAATACTGGTTTTCAAGATGATAATTTATGTTAGCATAGTTGTTCTGCAGATGTTTTGAAACAGTGCTCGACTGATTTCCTATATTCCAATTCCAGGATAAAGTGTGAAGAACCTTGTCCAAGCTTCACTCTGGGTAATCCTGGTGATTATCCTTTTGGAGGGACTGCACAAGTCAAGTCAGAAATCGCTGAGGCGATGGCCGCTGTTGGAACCTCAAACGTAGGTGAGCTGGCTATTGTGCCAGCTTTCAGGTCAAAGCAGAGGGATTTCGGGCAGAGGCGTAAACGAAGGCCCTTCTCTATTCCTGAGGTGGAGTCGCTGGTGCAAGCCGTTGAACAGCTTGGATTTGGAAGGTTTGTGCCCAGAATAATTTCTTCCAGTCGGCCCAAGGTCACCGCATACCACATTCTGTTCTCACATGGGCCTCTTGATCTGTTTGTCCAGGTGGAAGAACGTTAAATACCATGCATTTGGCGACAACCAAGAGAGGACCTATGTTGACCTTAAGGTAATTCCTCGACAAAAAACGCTTCAAGTCACTAGCAGCCATAACCATATTTCATCCTGGCACCGTTCCATTTCACAGCTTATCTCGCTGCATATTCTCCTCTGTAGTATATTGTTTTTATCATATCTTCCTGCTAGTATGGAGCACTGGATTGTATTTTTCTCTATAAAATCAAAACGAGCTGGTTTCCTAAAAGCCTTGAAATTGTTTTCGATGAACCAGGACAAGTGGAAGAACCTGGTGCACACGGCCAGCATCCCCCCGCAGCTGAGGCGGGGGCAGGCGATCCCGTCGCAGGAGCTCCTCGACCGCGTGCTCGCGGCGCAGGCCTACTGGTCCCTCCGCCAGCCGAAACTCGAGGAGCGTCTCACCTCGCCTTAGGTAGAAGAAGGCGAGGCAGACCAGTCCTTGTGTAAAAAAAAGTTGTCCCTGGCGGGCAATGTATGTATGTTAGGGGTCAACTCAACTCAAGGGGTCTGGGTATTGGGTATTGACTAGTGTATGGCTCCAGGTTCGTAGCCCTACTGTAGGGCTGGTCTGAGTTTGAAGCGTGTAACTATGAAATGATTCGGAGAAGCAGGAAAAAAAGGAAACTGTGTGTCTGTCCATAAATGATGAAGCTGACTGGTTGTCTCTCTCCGTTGCCATTTTATTCTTGAGAGGAGTTGTTTTAGTAAATACTTCTAGATGTTTTCTTCTTGGAAAATGGTAGGGTTCAAGTTTTTTTCCTTCTTTTTTTTGCATTTATTATCTATCTTGAGGGGAGGCGCGATGTCGGTTTGGTGTAGCATGGCGTAGGTGATGGATGTGGCATGGAACATTTTGGTGATCTAGACGGTCGTTGTGAAGCTCCGCGGATAGGTCGGTTCAGGAAATAGCAAGTTGAGCCGTGACGCTCCCAAGTCCCAACAGGGCGACGGCGTCAGGCCTCATGCGGATATGGATGCGGGTGCTGTCAGCAACTCAGCATACTGGTACAGCATAGGGTATCATCCGATCAATGATAGAGTTTCATGCAAGTCTAGTTGAACCATGTTATGATTCACTCGCGATATCAAAAAAGTAAATTATGTATTTGTGACACTAATTCTTTCATATAGTAAAAAAATCTTCTAGATTACCCATTTTGAAAACTTTTGACCATATTTTTCTTAAGTACATCGGTTGGAAAATGTGTGAGATGATGTGAGACTAAAAATAGCAGGATAAAGACGAGGAATTGAACAAATGGTGAAGAGAAGGTTAGGCGTTATCATCCATGACGCCCTCTGATCTTTGCATGTTTTGATGCGCCATACAGATCTAACATGTTGGTATATTCTAACAAAAATGTAGAATGGCAAAATGGGGCAAAACCGTGTTCAAAATTGTATATAGGGTCTATTTCTGTTTTTTGCTAATCGGCTATTAAGTCTCACAGACGCACAATTATAGAGTAAGAAATATTTCTTAACCTATGTTGTGGAAGAACGTATAAGAACGAGTACAAGTACGGATATATGCAAAGAGGATACAACTGTCAGCGCCAACATGCACAAAGGACCCAAGAAAATAACTAATGACCAATTGAACATACACGTCCACAATGACCATTATGCTTGCCAGAGTTATCAGTCACCATTGCCGAAGAAAACGTTGGATAAAAACAAGACTGATGAGAGCATCATAACAGGATTAAAAATACATCGTCCAATGGGTTTATGAGCCAAAGTAGGCACACGTATTTGAATGTGGGATCAAAGTCGGTTTTATGAGCCAAAGTAGGCATATCTCTGAAGGTGGAATCAAAATCGGTTTTATGAGCCAAAGTAGGCTCCATATCTCTGAGGGTGGAATCAAAATCATCAATTGAAAAACATGATCATGGACACACCCCATGCTCCTCTATCCACGGATCCAAGGGCACCCTCAAATGTCCTCGATGAGGACACACCGTTTTTTGAGGATGTACCATCGCCACCACTACACTGAGCTGAAGTTAGTTTTAATGAACAATGCACCAGTCCCGAACAAGGACCGGGAAACTAAACCCTAACGCCCACCCGTCGGTACTGGAGCAAGCGTCCTCAAAAGTCTAAAGTTTGGTAAGTGTGGCTAGAACAATAGGCACACCACAAAGTGTGGCAAAAAAATCATTCTACGATAGATGGGTCATATAGATGACAAGATGTGGCAGTTATAAAATGTGGCAAGAACCAAACACATAGCAAACTGTCAGACCTAGACTTGGCAAAACGTGGTTAGAAACCGAACATATTTCCATAATTGACTATCCGCATTTGAGCTGACCCTATGTATAGTTAATGCAGTGGCGGAGCTAGGGGACCAGCATGGGCCCTGGCCCCCTTATGCCATGGATTAGCAAGATTTTTTTACTGCATAATACTACTTTTGATACCATTTTAGAAGAAAAATACCTTGTTTGGCCCCCCTAATGAAGAATTAGCATGTCCGGCCCCCCATGATGTCCAATCCTGCCTCCGCCTCTGAGTTAATGGTTAGAAGATCACAATCACACGGCAAGTCGGCAACGGTTCAAACTTGAGCGGTTGAGCCGTGCCCAAAATTCCTCGTACAACATTTTATACGAGGAGTTGATGAGAGCACGAATTTATACGCAGTCGAAGACTCGCTCGAAAATACGCCCTACATTTTGTAACGGGGCATGCTTGCTTTTCACCTAGCAAAATCCATTCTCATTTTTTAGAATAACAAAATCCTTTGCAGCACTATTTTTCTGGCAACACAAAGTTGCATTTTTTCCCTATCTTTCTCAAAACAAAAACAAAAACAAAAAGGCTGCATTTCTAGAAGACGCAAATACATCCAAAATCTGGTATTCCCGGTTCTGACCGTGCGCCGTAGCCTACACAGACTCTACACGGTTGCGTCACGTTACCTGCAAACGAAACCACCGCTTGAACTCACTTCCTTCCCCTTTTTGATAAGAACAACCCGAACCCATCATCATCCAGCCCCCACGACCAAACGCCTCCTCCGTCCGACTCCGAGCACAAGGAGATCTCTCTCACACGTCTTCGCTGCTGCTTCCATGGAGAAGGCGATCGATCGGCAGCGCGTGCTCCTCGCGCACCTCCTCCCCTCCTCCTCCGCCAGCAACCAGCTCCAGCAGCTATCCGTGAGATTTCTTTCGCCTCCCGCGATCTCCCCTCTCCGTCTTCCCGCGATTTTTTTTCTTTTCTCCGCGGGAGCTTGACGGGCTGAGCTGACTGGTTCTCCTCGGTGGTGTGGGTGCAGGCGTCGGAGTGCGCGGCCGGGGACAGCGCCGCCTACCAGAGGAGCTCCTGTTTTGGGGACGACGTCGTCATCGTCGCGTAAGCGCCCTCCCACCCACCTTACATCCAGATCACTCTGCTCTTACTAGCAGTATCCACATCTCGCGTACGCTAGTGGCACTCAAATCTCTATAGTTCAAGTCTGTTGTGTCCGATATACGTAGATTAAAGTAAGTCAACAAGTTCGTTCTTGAGCTGGTAGAGATTACATAATCGAGCCCCCCAATTGCAGTTAACTTCAGGTGTTTATGGAAGGGACTCATGTCCTCTACAGCCTAATTTAACCTTATACTAGTACTACCTGGGATGTGCACCAAGCACGTTTTTTTTTTAAACTTTAGCTCGCTAAAATCGTGCTTACGAGAAGAACACTTGATCCACAAACAGTTTACAAATTCAGGTCTTATACTTTGCCACCCGGTAATGGCTATTGGCTAGCTCATAGTAGATTGTTTACAAGCTAGATTCTAGAAATGCAAACCATTATCGAGGTCCAAGTCGTTTACAAGCTAGACTCAAAAAATGCAAACCGTTTCTTTCTGCGTGTACCATGCTATAAGAATTAGAGTACAAGTAAGCTGCGCATGAGAAACTGCCAACGGATGCCATATTTCGTTCTAATTACTACTGTCTGTCTTCGCCGCGTCGCATGCAGCGCATACCGGACACCGATATGCAAGGCCAAGCGCGGAGGTTTCAAGGACACGTACCCGGAAGACCTTCTCACCCCTGTCCTCAAGGTTTGCACCTATCATATCGCCCTTTGTGGCCGGATTCACTGGCCCTTACAAACCGAAAGACCATGCGTTCTCAGTGTGTGGCTTGCTTCATATTTTCATGTGTAGGCTGTTCTGGACAAAACTGGAATCAACCCGGCTGAAATCGGCGACGTTGTAGTTGGGACGGTGCTAGGCCCGGGTTCTCAGCGTGCGATCGAGTGCAGGACGGCATCACTGTTGGCTGGAATTCCTGGTAAATTCTATGTTTTCAAACATATATGTCACCCTCGTATGAACCAAGGGGCTTCTTTCTTATGGATAGTGATTTCTTCCTTATAAGAATTTCCTGTTCGTTGATACAGAAACCGTTCCTGTGAGAACTGTGAACCGCCAATGCTCATCTGGACTACAGGCAGTAGCTGATGTTGCTGCTGCCATAAAAGCTGGTTTCTATGACATAGGTAGTAAATATGCTTTATGCTGATTTTGCTATCTGGTTGCTTTATTTTGAGTTTGAGGTGCTGAAATACAGCTTTTTGTCCAAAACAGGGATTGGTGCTGGTCTGGAATCCATGTCGGTCAACTCTGTTGGTTGGGAAGGCCAAGTAAACCCGAGAGTATGGATTCTCTACGCACCCTGTATTTTACTCCACATGCTCTACTTGTACCTTGATAACACATTCTTCTTTGCAGGTCATTGAATTGCAGAAAGCACAGGATTGTCTTCTGCCCATGGGAATAACATCTGAAAATGTTGCTCACCGATACGGTGTAACCAGACAGGAGCAAGATCAGGCTGCTGTGAGTTCCTTGGACATGCATGCTGTTCTATTTTCATTGCTCCGCCTTACATTAAAATGTGGTAATTGTTTGCCATTTAATAGGCCGAGTCTCATATGAGAGCTGCCGCAGCCACAGCTTCTGGAAAGTTCAAGGATGAGATTATTCCAGTGCATACAAAGGTATGCAGCATTGCTCCTGCTCTTTCCACTATATTCGTGTTAGCTGGTAACTAGGAGCAGACTCAACCATTTTCTGACCAAGATGTATTTCAAAGCCTCAAAATTATTATTTATCTAGCCACGACTAGTTAGGCTGACGCTATATTTCGCGTTAATCAGAAAGTAAATACGAGTATTCACTAATATTATCTCATTATGCAGATCATTGACCCCAAAACTGGAGAGGAAAAGAAAGTTGTGATATCGGTTGATGATGGAATTAGGCCAGGGACCACTGCATCTGGATTGGCCAAGCTTAAAGCAGTTTTCAAGAAGGATGGTACTACAACTGCAGGTATTGCAAAACTCTTTCTATTGACACTACTATTGTAGCCAGATGTCTGTTTGTCTGTAGCTGAAATGTCATATAAGAACATATTGAACCTATATAGGCAACTCTAGTCAAGTGAGCGATGGTGCTGGAGCTGTTCTTCTCATGAGGAGATCTGTAGCAGTGAGCAAGGGGCTTCCGGTACTTGGCGTTTTCAGGTGCTGCATTTGCGTTTCCTTTTATATAGAAAGATCATTTGTCCTGTTATTGATAAGTTCCCTGAATCACATTTGAGACGTAGCTACACCCGTTACTTCACTGATGTATTGGTGCTTTTCCGTAATCGTCATTTCAGGAGCTTTGTTGCTGTTGGAGTGGATCCAGCTGTTATGGGCGTTGGTCCAGCGGTCGCAATACCTGCTGCAGTGAAGGCTGCTGGCCTTGAGATTGAAGACATTGATCTCTTTGAATTGAATGAGGTATATGTTTAATTATCACAATTCTAGTTTTCCTCTCATGTACGTAACAATTGTTGATACCCGATTCTTCCATGTGTAGGCCTTTGCATCTCAATTTGTGTATTGCTGCAACAAACTAGGACTCGACCGGTCAAAGGTAAACGTGAACGGAGGTGCGATTGCCATGGGACATCCTCTTGGTGCCACAGGTAATTACCATCCACTCACTTGTACGCGAGATTATCAAGTAGACCTTGGAATGTGGTAGTGCAAATAGAAATACTACTGCTGCAAATAAACTGTTCTCTGTATCTTCTGAGCAAACGATGTAACCGCTGCCGCTGTTGTTTTCAGGTGCCCGGTGCATCTCGACCCTCCTGAATGAAATGAAGCGCCGGGGCAGAGACTGCAGATTCGGCGTCGTGACCATGTGCATCGGTTAGTTGTGCTTTCTCTTTGGATTCCAATGGTGCTCACACCATGTGCACCACACGGGTTATGATTAAAGAACATTATGCTGGTAACTGACCATGTTGTGTCGGTGTCGGTCGCAGGATCTGGCATGGGCGCGGCGGCCGTTTTCGAGCGGGGTGATGCGGTGGACGAGCTCTCCAACGCGCGCCACATCCAGTCCCACAATCTCCTGTCCAAGGATGTGACGAAGTAGAGGCGCAAGATCATCATCATCTTCCACACGCTGATCCTCAAGCCGAAAGACCCACAGCATAATGTTATAATAATAGCTACAAGAAAGAAGAAAGTGTAATTTCGTTGGGCAAAAAGGACGTAGCAACATAAAAGTTTCCATGTACCCTTGCACTTGCTACAAATAAAAATATAATTTCGAATTTGTGACGAGCTCTGACGCAATCGTGAAGATGGAAATGGCTCTCTGTTTATTTTGTCAGCTTGGAGTGGACTCCCGTGCTTTGATCTCGGCTGATCCTTGGCCAAGCAAGGGAAGGAATAAGAGTGTGAAATCTCTCTTTTTTTTCCTGTATATATACCAGTCTTGTAAAGATTGTTTTCATTTCTCTTTCCTTGTCTGTGCACTGCAGCTGTTCTTCGCGGGTTGTGAGTTCTAAGATTTGGTTTTCCTGCTTTAGATATACCAATAAAACGGGCAACAAACCTTTGCCTTATAACAAGTCCACTAATTTTAAATGGGAACTAGTATGTGGCATTATGGAAATTGAATCAGATTCCAGTAGAGTGCTATGAGTACAACAAATATCTTCAGACCCAGGACAGGCTGGTCGTGCTACCTACGCATAGGTATACTACCACTGCAGTACTAGGTGTACTTTGCTGCTGTATTAGGGCACACCTACACGAAGTGGACAGGAGTATCATGGTAGGGGTAAATATAAAATTCCAGAGTATGAGTAAAACCGGATCTAAAATCAGGTGTATGGCCCGGCAGCAGAAGGAACTGGGGAGGAGAGTGGTAGTGAGCACGGGTGATTCCCAATCCCAGCAGCAGGAGACATGGCCACCATAGGTGCGTATCTTGGGCCCACATCATCGCGAATCAGAGGAGAACAATGGGGCCGCTGCCTAGTACCGACGGCGATGGCCCGCTCCGGCTCACCAGCTGCTCCACTCTTTTTTTCTCTGCTCGGGCACGTGAGCCGGACTATTGTAATTTTGTACCACAGTGCTCTCCAGGTGCATTCATGGCGCGAACAAAGTGAGGGATTAATTTGGATTCATGATTTTTTTCAAAGCAGGAATACTAGAGAATGAAGAATTGAGCTGTCATGCGAGGTGCGATTTTTTGGTAAAAAGGACCACCTATCAGAGTGAATTGTCAAAAAAGACTACTTACAAATAAATTGCCAAAAAAGACCATCTTCACTCTGGCAGGCCGCCAGGCGACACGTGGCACGTGCTGCAACGCTCGAGGCATGGCCGCTTCCCATAATGACATAAACATGTTGCAACGCTCTACGGTGTTTGCGAGACTTGCCGTCAGCCAAGCTGCTCCCGAGCGCAAGTAATGTGATCAACAGACATGAGTATGGCAAAGGATACTACCTAGCAGACGACATCTGTCGCCGTTGGTCAACATTTGTCAAGACCATCCACAACCCTGTTGGTGAGGCGAGCGTTCACTTCGCATGCAAGCAAGAGAGTGCTCGTAGAGATGTGGAGCGACCATTTGGTGTGCTTCATTCCCGGGTTGCGATTGTTAGGTACCCTTATCTATCTTGGTCCTTAAGCAGATGTGAGGGATCATAAACATTTGTGTCATTTTGCAGAACATGCTCATCGAGTGTGAGCGTGATGCCAACTTGATCATGAATGAGCCGTATGAATTTCAGGGCCCCTTTGCCACGGCACATCTGGGTGTCGTCCGAAGATTTCTGAATTTGTCGCTACTCATCATGAGATCCGAGACGAAACAACTCATGATCTACGTGCACTTGTGGGCGCGCCGAGCACCCCAGCCTGCTGCACCATGAAGAAGGGGAGTAAAACTTGAATTTGTATCTAAATGTTGTAATAACTATATTTTTCCTATGTTTAAACTATTATTGGACTATGCATTCATTTTTCTACGGTTTAGATAGAAATTCATTCATAAGAAAATGGATATGGTGTGTTGTTTGGGGTGCCGGTGTAGGAGGCGATATGAAAATGTCCAGACAAGTCTCCGGCACCACCCAAATTATGCTTGTTTTGGTGGTGCCGGATTAAATTTGGTGGTGCATGTGGAGATGCTCTCACGTGCATTCATGCGCGATCAACGATCGTGCAACCATTTCTTTTCTTACACACGAGAGACGACAGAGGCTTTGAGACTAGTCATAATAGGGCTATTAATAGTTCTATCATGCATTTCATGTTAGCAAAAACAGACGTGCTGTAATTAATGATGAGAAAAGTGATAGTATGGATTGAATCTAAAATTTGATAAACGCTATATTACATGTATGTGTTGATAACATAAACTAATATCACATCCATAACATTTATACTATATGACTGATTGTGAATAGTTTAAAATATGCATAACATTTGTGGTATATGATATTCCTGATGGTGACTAGTTTGAGAGAGTACATCAATTAATTTAATTATGAGCGGCAGGTGGTGGGGCCCGCGATGGAGAAGGGTGTCGGGCGGGGCAGCACCGCAGCACGGGCTGGAGCAGTTGCGCGCCTTGTCGGCTTGTCCCCTTTCCCCCACGCAACCGACCACTAATTTTGCAGCAGCAGGGAGGACGAGTGTGCCTGTGCCACCACCATGATCTTCTACCACCGTACTTACTGCGCGCACATGCAGTTCCTACCCCAAAATAGGCCCATGCGAAGCTAACAAAACGGACAGCCATTGCAAATAATTCTCTGCCCGTGTTGTTCCTCTCCCATTTTTCCTTCCTTGGCAAAATTCCATGGCAACGAGAAACTGAAAGAGAGGTGAGCAGTGCATGGTGGTAGTGCGATCGAAATGGATAGAGGTGCGGGATGCACTGTACTACTGCCTGCTACTCCTCTGCCTTTTTGTCCATCTATTTCAGCTCCTCCGGTTGTCTCTGTATCCTTTTCTTTTCTTTCCTTTACCGTGTCTTTTCAATCTCGTACGCCCAGAAAAGAAACGCCCCCGGGCCCACCACCTTATCAGCTCCGCTCCGCTCAAACGGGCAACCATCGAGGAGCTGACAAGAAAATGCTACGCCTCCCCCCACACTACTCCCTCTGTCCCAACTTACACTGCGTTCTGTATTTAGCCAAAATCATAGTTTGCAAAGTTTGACTAAATATGTAACAAAAAATTATTATTGCAATGGCCATAAAATTTCTAACCGTATTATATTCATTTCGTATTATAGATGTTGATATTTGTATCTATATATTTAGTCCAATTTTAAAAAGTTTAACTTTGACTAAACCCAAAACGCAGGGTAATTTGGGACAGAGGGAGTATATGATGTACCCTCCTAATTAAAGAACCATCAAAGAACCCTAAAGCCACCGACCTAAAAGATCGGCAAGCACACGATACCACCAACTCTGAGACGCCGCCATGAAGGACAGCGCCGGTGTGGGAGTAGAGTTGAGGAGGATTTATTTGCCCGGGCACCGCTCCCACCACGCCAACAACGCACCAAAGGAGAAAAAAAAACCTAACCCTAACTACTAGGCCGGAACGGAGGAGAGAGATCCCCCTCCCTCCTGCCGCCGCCGGAGCAGCAACCCGGAGGAAGCATGCACCCGTTTTTTTTAAACACGTTTGGAAATGTCGATTTTTTCTAAAAACAATTGATATATCTTCACATTATACATGTTCACAAAGTCGTTTCGCATTTGATTGGTTAATCGAATAGAACATAAGAGTTAAGATAGACAGATAATAAATATCATACATAAGCAATCCTACCATTAAGTTTCAATTGTTGCTCATTTAATCTTGGATATGACATTCCAAGCCCACCAAGCTAAGCTGGTGGTTTCTTGGTCACGGCCAGTTAAAACGAAAGTCCAACATAAGTATAGATCATTACAATAATTTTAACTAATTAAACTTGTAAAACTCATTTTCACAAATAAAATAATCATGCTAACTGTTCAATTTATACTTAGAAGTGTCTATATATCTGCTTAGCTAGCAAGACACTACACAACTCAACTAAGATACATGTTCAACCCTATGATGTTTAATCTATACCAATATAATTAATAGTAATAGATAAGCACATTCATACAGTAATGTATATACACAATATAATTCATTTTATACAAGATTCATGGAGGCGTATGTTTTTTTCCACAATTGAGGTGGTTATGTATCTTGTTAAGAATTATTAGAAAGGGAAAAAAACATTTTACACAACTCACATGTATTTTAATTATAAACATTGCACCTGTGTAGCGTAAAACACAACAATGAATATTGGTAAACACTATTGTAGGGTAAACGATGCAAACTAAATACTATATAATTTAAATTTGTTAAAAACACAATATGATAAAGAAAATAAGTATAAAATTTTAGTATAATTATATGTGGGTCATCCCGGGCCAAAAATCTAGTTGGAACGACCCTGCACCCAGAAGGAGGTCACCACGCTATGGGTTGGTGTTGCCACCCAAGAGCTCGAGGCCACCAATTTCGAGAAGGACTCAATTTACAAAGTCGTTCGACTTCATGGAAATTGGTGAAGAATAAGTGACAAGAGGATTGGATTGATGTATTTAAGAGAAAAAATATACAACCAGTCGCAACTGCCCCTTCCTCGACCATCGCCGCCTTCCCCACCTAGTTTTCAGACTAGTACAATTGGTTTTCAGACTAGTACGATTGGTTGCTCTAGCCACCTACGAATGGATTGTATATAGATTTTAAGGAAACAAACACACATTCATCGATTTCGTCATGTGTTTTGTTTTTTATCACACACGGTTTTATAGACGTTCTAAATTAATTACGGTTTAGTCTTAAATAAATGCAGAATAAAACTAACGTTTAATTTATTAAGCTCAAAACCTAATAAACCACTAGGTTCTACTATATGCACAACAACTTATACTAAACAAGATAAGCAATTGTTTGATAGAAAAATATGATCATATGAAAAAAGGAAATACACGAACATGACATAGATGCAACACATCATATGCAAATAATTTATAACATCGAACATCTTCACATAGGCGATTACAGAAATTTATGGGAGAGTGGACCGTTGTAGCTAAGGAGGAGATGGTGATGGAGATGGCGGTGAAGAGGGGAAGGAGACATCGAGTAGGCGCAGGCCAGTGCCAGCGCAGGCTTCTCCTACGCCGGCTGGCCATCAAAGGGGAGCGGCACCCTTAGCTCCCTTCTTTGGTGTTGTTGATGAGTCCTCTCCCTTATGGATGCGAGCCCAGGGGAGGCAAATTCGTGCCTTTTGATGGCTGCCCAAGAACTTTGAATTTCATCTCTTTATATATGTCGAGACAATGTTTTTTTGGCCCTCTGATCAATGCTCTTTGGATCAAATGGCTCTTGGTCACATGTATAACCTTTCTTGGGTCTCCTCTCAGCCCCATGAGTTAACAGGGGTGCGTCTTGGCCGAATCCATTTTGGTAAGAGTTAGAGTCAATGCTATCACCAACTTTTGGATTCATGAAATCAGATCAAGGCCTCTAGTAAAACGAAGCTACCGGCACGTCCAAACTCTATTTTGGACGAAGTTTTAGTCCAGGTTTATGCTTGAAATATTCTCTACAACTTTCGCTTCAGGTCGCTCCGTGACGATCTCCTAAATCAATGATCCTCTCGTGTTTTTACCAATTTTCAAATAATTCCTACACGATAAAGTGTAAAACAAGAATTTATATACTTTTGCGACTATTAGTAGGTTAGTGCCAAATATTAAGAATTATATCACAATAAACTATAAAGTTAGTTCATACTTTGATCAAATTTAGATGTTGTTAATGTGTGACTGCATTTATACGTCTTATGCATTGGAACTTAGGGAGTATTAAAGTTTCCACATGTATCTTCATGTAGACTATGCCATCTTTCTCGTATGTTTTTATGGGGCTAACGTAATTGTAAATTATGCATGTTTTAGGTCCTCTTTCGTTTGCAAAATTAAAAAAAATACTCCATATAGAATGTAACGAACAGAAGAATTGTATGTCACGGTTGAATCATACACAATTTCTTGGACGATAAATGTTTGCTTTAGTTGTTACTCATTTATAAATTTTACTCCCCAATCAGTGATTAAATAGATTAACCTATTAACTAACCTACACCATGCATCGGTCAAACCGTATCACAGCACCGATTTGTAGCAATTAGAGGAGGAGAGAGAGGGCCATAACTTCCAATTAATTGGGCTAATTAATATTTCGGGCCCTATTTGTCCCAAGTTTTAGAACAAATATTTTTTCATAAGAGGCCCTATACACCTAAACGGAGGGAGTATAAAACTAGGAGTAGCAGGCGCTCCGTAGCAATTAAAGCCCAGCCCGGCACCCCATGGCCCGCATGTCAGTAAAGCAGCCGGACTCGAAAGCTTCCTACGACTAGTCACAATGGGGAGTAACATAGGAGTAACATCAGTGCCACATAGACAAAAAATCTGATGTGGCGGATAATTAATGAGGAGAGAGATGGGTGTGGTAACTAGCTATGTTACCATAACATCACACATTTCAAGGCAAGATGAGTGTATAACCTATTAAATATGACACTACACACATGTTACTCCCCACTATGAATGTAGTAACTTAGAGTAGTAACATATAGTACATGTTACTAGTCTAAGTTACTCCCCATTGTGACTAGTCTACGCTACACGGCTACGCGCGTACCCAGAACTCAGCTGGCTAGCTCAGCTCAGATAATCATAGCCCTCTCCCTTTCCTCCCTCTCGAGGTGTCTCCTCTCTCACACACAAACCCAGCCAAGAAACCTGAGCAGCAGCAGACAGAAGCGGCCCGATGCGGGGGATAGGTGGAGGAGCGGGGCCCACGGCGGCGGCAGCGGCGTTCGGACCCGGCGAGCCGCCTCCGGCCGCTGCGGCGGAGGCAGAAGAGGTGGTGGAGGA
Source organism: Poa pratensis (assembly GCA_947311845.1). Taxonomy (NCBI): domain Eukaryota; kingdom Viridiplantae; phylum Streptophyta; class Magnoliopsida; order Poales; family Poaceae; genus Poa; species Poa pratensis. The sequence goes on from CAMZMU010000126.1 coordinate 4,562,391, forward strand.
GAACTCTGGCGGGGAGGAGGAGCTCGAGCTGGGGCTCTGCCTCGGGTCCAAGAAGCAGCAGCAGCAGCTGACGCCGGCTCCGGCGCCGTGCCGTATCCTGACGGCAAGGGACCTGCAGCCGGCGGCGGCGCTGTCGCCGGACTCCTCCGTCTCGTCCTCCTCACCCGCGGCGGCGATTGGAAGGGCCAAGGCGGCGGAGGGCCCCGCGCCCGCCGCGTCGCCCGGGACGGTCGCTTCCGGCCACCCGCAGAGGTGAACATCACGAGCCACTCCAGCTTCTTGCTCTTCTCTGTCTCTTTGGTGGCAGCTAATACTGCTTGGCGCCTAGTTTAAAAAATAGAGCAAAATTTCCGTTTCATTCCGTCAGATTTACCAATTCTGCATCTGCTGCATAGATCAATCACCTACTCCTATCAGTATCCTGCAAACCCCCTTGGAAAAATCTGCAAAATGTTTGACTATCTGAAACTCTGAACTGCACACTCGTAGTACTGTCCAGTTTACACTTCCCAAAAGAGTGCTATCAAAATAATAGATTGAGGATATCCGGTGGTTGATTTGCCATTCTGATCCACAGAAACCAACACTCATACTCTATGATATTTTGCATGACACCACGAATGGACATGATGTCAGTGTTCCCTGATCTGCTGAGCTACACTGATTTGCTGAGCTACCCATATCAACGTGATCTGAACTAATCCCAACCACCTTGTTTCGCTCTGGCCGCAGCTTTGGAGTGGTGGGATGGCCACCGATAAGAACATTCCGGATGAATAGCCTGTTCGGCCAGGCTAAAGACAATGCTTCGGAGGCCGAAGCTAAGAAGACCGTCGCCGATGAGTCTGACTCGCAGAAAGACAAGGAGGAGAGTGAGAAGAAGGGCAGGGTGCCCGGATGGGTGAAGGTGAACATGGATGGAGAGGTCATTGGAAGGAAGGTTGATCTCAACGCCCATCGCTCGTACAAGACCCTTGCCTTAGCCCTCGAGATCATGTTCACAAAGCCATCGGCCGGCCTTTGTGCTTCTAGTAAGCCTTAATTGTAACTTTTACCTTGCGTAGTTCATAGCTACACTGATAATATTCAGGTCACATGAAAAAATCTAAATGGTATAGAATTTAGTCTCACATAAATCATCAACCTTATTTTGATTCCATGATTTGTCAATTCAATGCTACTGCTTTAGATCTGTGGTGCTATAGTTATGGGCAGAGCCGTGTTGGTGAAGTGCAGTATCTCTGGGCATGCATAGTTGCACACTAGTACTTGAGAAGTTGATGGCAACTTTAATTGCAAATACAGTATAATTTGTCAACCTATTGACACGTCTTTTTGTTCATCTTAATTGTGAACCTGAATTAAATTGATCTTGGCATGTTCAGGTAGTACGAAGTCTTTGATGCTGTTAGACAACTCTTCTGAATATCAGCTAACATATGAAGACAGGGACGGGGACTGGATGCTCGTTGGAGATGTCCCTTGGGAGTAAGCCCTCTGGACTGCGCATCTATTGTGCTAAAAGACTTCCAAGTTCCTCGGAATAATTCTTTGGATATCTCCGTGTGCAGAATGTTTGTTGGCTCCGTGAAGCGGCTTAGGATCATGAGGACATCGGATGCCAGTGGCCTTGGTTAGATTCTTTCTTACCTCTTTCTTATGATCAACACGTAGACAAGTTTTCAACTTGACCTAGAGGCTCCTACATGACCATTGTATTAACACTAGAAGGCTTCCAACATCACAATCAGCAAACACAATTGACAACATTTCGGTTCTACCTTGATTGACGCTTGCCAACATTCTACCACCGCAGGACCGCGAGTCCAAGCTATTCACCGAACCGCAGCTTCAACAAGAGGGAGATCATGAGAGCACTGAACGAGCCAGCGAAAGAAAACACAGGTGAAGCTTCAAATGTGTTTGACACCGATGTCAGAACGAATAGTGGTGTGATTACGTGTGCCTAGTTAAGATAGCAGAAGCTAAGATCTGCTCCGGTTGGCTGGCTTCTTCCGAGCCTAATTCTGTTTTTGCCTCCTGTCTGTCCTGGTTACTACTCCTGAGCTATGTAATCTTTTTTCTGCCCCCTTTGGTTTACACTCATCGAAGAGCCACTGCGAGCTTTTTTTTTTCTGTGGTAGAAGAATGTGCCAGCACTTACTCTTCTCTGCGTAATTGTGAGATGAGAAGCCACTTGAGAACATGAAATGTACAGATGTCTCGTGGGAGAGAACGCCAATAGGTTCGCCAAACGGGTGAACCAACCAAACGAACCAGCCATGCCAAACAGCTACACTTGCTCTGCCGGCAAGGCAGAGAGCACGCGCTCATCGCATGATCTCGGTAGAGACATCATGCTTCGGACCTGCCTAGATTAGAGAAATTTAGCAGTCTCTCTTTTATGTTCCTGGCAGTCTACCCAAAACGATGAGACATGCAACATTAGAACTAGGATAGTATAGCATAGTGGCCGTGCTACCCTGCCTGCCATTGAAATCTCGCAGTCTACCCAAAACGATGAGACATGCAACATTAGAACAAAAGTAGTACAGCATAGCGGCCGTGCTGCCCTGCCTGCCATTGAAATCTCGCAGCTCGACCAAGAGACAACCAGGGAGACAAGCGCTCCAGATTCGCGGTCCTCACCGCAGCTAAGCAATGGCAGCAGAACAGGCCACTACGACAGTGCAGCAACGGTCCAGGCAGAACATTCCAGGAATCACAAAAGATGCCGACCATCTCCATCCATCCACAAGAAAACGCAGGGTACACACGGAACAGACTAGCGTCTGTGACAAAGCATCATCAGGTCCACTCGAGAAAACGTTGTCTGTGCCAGCAAACTACACAGGACGAGGCATACGAAAAACCCAATATAAATTTGGCTAAGAAAATCCACCAGGTAAACGCCTGATCCCTGGCGCGCGCACACTGCACAACTGATAAAAAACTCTTCATCTGTACGACTCGAGGCGCTTCGGCTTGCTCTGGACGACCGCCTCGATCTTCTCGAGGACCTCCGGCGTCAGCAGGGGTACGACATCCAGAGCCTTCATGTTCTCCACGATCTGTTCACGCGGGACGGGTTAACATTCCTAGTTACAAGGACGTTGGTGCCAAGAGAATGAACAAGCGAGAGAGTAATGTACCTGGCTTTCTTTAGTGGCTCCAGTAATCACAGATGACACGTTGGGGTTCGACGCGCACCAGGCGATACCTAGCTGGGCCATCGAAACACCAAGCTCGCAGCAATAGGTTTTAGCCCATTCACCTTTCTAAGTGTGTCGTCAACCAGGGATCTGTTGGCCAGGTTCTGGAAAGAGAAACAAAACACTCATCTGAGGATCGTTTTGGAAATAATACACATCGGATAGGAAAACTGATTTAGCTCGGATGCATTTGTTAGGGGCAAATATACATAAGTTTCTGCAGTTACCTTGTAATTATCTAGGGAAAACCTACTTTCAGCAGGTATATTCCCTTTGCTATACTTCCCAGTGAGAACTCCTGAAGCTAGAGGACTCCATGTAGTCAATCCGATGCCATAAGTACTGTAAAGAGGTACGAACTCAGACTCGACCTGCAAAAACACCAAAATATTCTTAGTTATTGTGACATAATGATGCAAATACCTGCATACATCAACAAAGTGTTTTGACCAATATTCCAAAAAAAATAGCCCGCAACACATCCATGGTAAAAACCGAGCTGATATTTGCTCACTTGAAGGCCAACGATAGCCAATGCAAACAAGAAACAAACTCCAAATAGATACAAATAAAACATAAATGTACGGATCTAAAACATGTGCTTTGGCAGATCCATACCGGAATGTTTCATAGGAGTGATATGGTAATTGGTAACTGAGCATCAAACAAATAAGATATGACCATTTCATAGACTAGAAAGTATTGCTTAGAGAAATTTCCATGGTACATGACAATAAGTAGTGCCCAAAAAGTTTCCAAATGATGTTTACTTTATCGAACATGAGAATCGGGAAATAAATAATGGGACGTGTTACGAGTCGAAATAACACAAAATGTTTCTTTTAGAAGCTAAAGATGCTAGACTACAAGAGTTAGAACCAAACCAATTATAGACAACTAATATAATACAACATAGGAAGCCCCCAAGTCTACTTTAAGTGATCTGAAGCCAGGTTGAAAGAATGGTTATGGGAACTTAATAACAAGGCTTTAACTAGCTTACGAGATATTAGAAAACCACTTAGCTGACAGCTTGTTAAGCTAATCAGGGAAGCAGGCATCAGTCAATCAAATACACAGATCAACAATGACAAGGACAGGTGGTGCCTGTTTTCTGGTTGGTCAAGACCAGTATCAAAGCGTCTATTTGATTAAGACTAAATACCAAACAATGATCCGGATTACAATCATGTAAAAGCATCTTCCATCTGGCCTAAGCTGTCTCTACTTACACCTAACCTTTCGTTATCAGCTGGTGTTTGCCTAAAAATTTCATGATGCAAAAGTATATCAAAAAATGCACGGCCAGAATCACTGCTTCATTTAGGAGCTATCATGCTCAGAGTGTGGTGTAGCCTATAACGAAGATGATACTATCTACAGGTCTATACTCACTTGATTGCAACTTTCATATATAGCAATGGCAAAAGAGAAGCTGTCCCCATCACTGAAATGAACTAGTAGTGTTCTCTTGAGGGACAAATGTGTAATTTGTTCGAGAAATCGGCCAACTAAACAGTTAACTGCCCGATTAATCCCTACTCGGAGGGTCACCAAGCAGCCAATTAACTAATTAATCGACGATTAATTGTCTGATTCTCCTATTAATCCTCTACTCCCAGCTGACCGAGCAGCTACCAGTTAAAGATCTCGTCAAACATTAGGTCGGCTTGTCAAATGGAACCAAATTCCCATGTAGTCCTACTCCTTTCAGTGCAGGTATATTGCTAACGGGGAATGGTACTGGTGTGTACAGAATTCAAGAGTAAATTCCCCTCCTACCATCAACTGTAGTACCTCATCAGAGAGCCAATTAATTGCCATGAAGGGAAGGATCTATATTCTAAGGATGACTCCAACGGGGCGACGCATCGAGTCCGCGCGCCTCCGTTCCTGTCCACGGGGGCCAAAAACACGGCCCAACGGGGCGACGCAAACGGACCGCAGTCCGTTTTTTTGTCCGCCGCGACCCATTCTTGGCCCAAATTTGGGCCACCGATGCATCGGGCGCGGACGCGAGCGGAGCGCTAGCGTGTCCTGCCCTAGTCCGCCCCTGCCCGCACGTCATACCATTCCCCACCCCAATCTCCTCCGCCTCTCTCGCCCCTCCCGCCGCCACCCCGCCGTCGCTCCCTCGATTTGGCACTGCAGGCCATTCAGGGGACGCCGTCTGCTGCTCTTCTTCCCCGACGGTCACCGGAGCTGCTTCCTCCCCGCCACGGCCGGTGAACCTTCCGCGACACCAACGCCGCCCCGGCACCAACGCAGGTACGAACTCGGCCATGGATAGCTCCGATGAATGGTACTACAAGAACTACATCTTGTGCGCGCCATCATCGGATGATTCCTCGGACGATGAGAGTGACGGCCTGGTTGCCACCCTCATCGTCAATGAGTACATTGAGAGGATGCGGCCGGTGTTCCGAGGCTCGTTGCCAGGCCATTCTCCTGCATTGGACCGGAACCGGAGAGCTGGCCAACTCTAGCTCTGGGGGGACTACTTTCGTCCCCACAGACCCACGTATCCTCCCAAGATTTTCCGGCGCCGTTTCCGGATGAGAAGATCTTTGTTCAACTGTATCCGGTTGGGGTGATGCATTTTGATGACTATTTCATATGCAAGCCAGATGCATGTGGTGCCCTCGGTTTTTCATCATACCAGAAGTGCACCGCCGCCGTTCGCATGCTTGCATATGGAATTGCCGGTGATCTTGTGGACGAGTACGTGCGGATGAGCGAGTCCACGTGCCTAGAAGCAATGTACAAGTTTTGCAAGGCCGTGGTGCAGGTGTTCGGCCCCGAGTACTTGAGGGAGCCCAATGCTGCCGACATGACCCGGCTCTTGGCCATCAACGAGACCAGAGGGTTCCCTGGGATGCTTGGCAGCATAGATTGTATGCACTGGGAGTGGAGGAACTGCCCATTTGCTTGGCAGGGGCAGTACAAGGGCCATGTTGAGGCATGCACGATCGTGCTTGAGGCCGTGGCATCACAAGATTTGTGGATTTGGCACTCGTTTTTTGGCATGGCCGGCTCGCACAATGACATCAATGTGCTGCAGCGGTCTCCGGTGTTCAACATGCTCGCCAATGGCCTCGCACCCCAGGTGACCTATGAGATCAATGGTCACGAGTATGACAAGCCTTATTATCTTGCTGATGGGATTTATCCTACATGGACTACTTTTGTGAAGACCATCTCCAATCCTAATGATGAGAAGAAGAAGAGGTTCGCCAAGAAACAAGAGAGGGCTAGAAAGGATGTGGAGCGTGCATTCGGTGCCCTCCAGTCACGGTGGGCTATTGTTCGCCACCCCGCTAGGACATGGGACAAGGACCAACTCTAAGAGGTTATGACAACTTGTGTGATCATGCACAACATGATCCTGGAGGACGAACGCGACGAGGGTATGCATGATCAGGCTTGGCAGTTTCAGGGTCAGTTGGTTGAGCCCCAGGGACCGTCCACATTTGATCAGTTCCTCGACTTCCACCGTGACATTCGTGAGAAGGTGTCTCATAACCAGCTCCAAAATGATTTGGTGGAACATGTCTGACAGCACTACGGTAACCAGTAGTTCCATATGATGAACTATTGGTCTTATTTTTATTTGGTTGTAAGACTATGCATGAAACAATTTGTTATTTGTGAAACAATTTGTATTATTTGCTGAATTATTTAGATTGTAATAACTATGTGATGAACCATTTGGATTGTATAATTTATTTTGTTCCTATATACTTGTTTTGTATGGATTGATAAAAATGATCAAAATGATCAAAACCCTGGCCGGGCGGACTCGATGCGTCGGCCCACCCCCTATATATGAATGAAAATTGCCCATATATGGCATGTTTAACTAAAAAAAACATGCGGGCGGACTCAATGCGTCGTCCTGTTGGGGGCACTGGCCAGAAAGGGGCGGACATGGGCCGGACGCGCGTCCGTTCCCCGACCCAAACGGACAAAACGCGGGCCAAACGCGCGTCCGTTTGGGTCGCCCCGTTGGAGTCATCCTAACTAACTCTAGAATGAGCTACAACAGCAACAGTTGTACTACATTTATCAAATTATTATCCCCCGCAAATTTCAACGGAGGCACATTCTGCGACTTAAGACTGACACTGGTGAGTCAAAGATCCAGCAAGTACACATCGATCCAACGAATACAGTACTAGTACAGCACTGTTGATGGAATTCAAGATCAGCAGATCGTGGATGTACCTTGTGGCGTGAGAAGAGGTTGTACTCTGGCTATTAATCCCTGCTCCAAGAAGGGTCACCCCGGCCAATTAATTGTCCAATTCACCTACTAATCCTCTACTTGTCAGCCGACCAAGCAGCTACTCTACCCCAGTTAACGATTTCCTCAACATTAGGTCGCTTTGTAAAATGTAACCAATTTCCCATGTAGTCCTTTTAGTGCGGATACATCGCTAATGGGAAATGGTACTGGAGTGTACAGAATCCAAGAGTAAATTCACCTCCTACCAGCAGTTGTACAGAGAGACAATTAAATTGTCAGGAAGAGAAGGGTCTATATTCATCCCCACTCTAGTATGAGCTACAGCCGCAACAGTTGTACTATATTTATAAAATTAATCCCCTACAAATTTCAACGGAGGCACATTCTGGGCTTAAAACTGGCACTGGTTAGTCAAGATCCAGTTAACTGATCAATCGGCCGATTAATTGTCCAATTTGCTTATTAATCTTCTACTCGCCCTCCAGCCCACCGAGCAGTTACCAGTTAACGATTTCCTCAACATTAGGTCGGCTTGTTAAACGGAACCGATTTCCCTTGTAATCCTTTTTTAGTGCAGGTAGTACATTGCTTGTAATGGGGGATGGTACTGGTGTGTACAGAATCCAATAGTAAATTCGCCTCCTACCATCAACTGAACCTCACCAGAGAGCCAATTAATTGCCAGGAAGAGAAGGATCTATATTCCAACTCACTCTACCATGAGCTACAGCAGCAACAGTTGTACTACTACATTATCAAATTATTAAATTTCAACGGAGGCACATTCTGCGACTTAAGACTGACACTGGTGAGTCAAAGATCCAGCAAGTACACATCGATCCAACGAATACAGTACTAGTACAGCACCATTCATGGACTAATTATTCAAGATCAGCAGCAGAATTAAGAAGAGAATTTGGTGGATGTACCTTGTGGCGTGAGAAGAGGTTGTACTCTGGCTGCTCGACGATGGGTCCGACGAGGTCGAGGCGGTTGGCGACGCTCCACGCCTCAGTGATCTGCTGCGCGGTCCACTCCGACGTGCCCCAGTAAAACGCCCAGCCCTGGTCAATGACCCAGTTCATCGCCCTGACGGTCTCCTCGATCGGCGTCGTCGCATCAGGCCGATGGCAGTACACCACATCCACGTACTCCATGTCGAGCCGCTTGAGCGACGCCTTGAGGCCCTCGACGATGTGCTTGCGGGAGAGGCCCTTGTCGTTGGGCCCCTGGCCGCCCCAGAAGAGCTTGGTGGAGATGACGACGTCGGCGCGGCGCCAGCCCAGGTCCCGGATGGCCTGGCCCATGATCTCCTCGGCGCGGCCGTTGGCGTACACCTCGGCGTTGTCGAAGAAGTTGACCCCGGCGTCGCGGCAGGCCTGGAGCAGGGACTTGGCCTCCTTGACGTCGAGCTGGTTGCCGAAGGTGACCCAGGCCCCGTAGGAGAGCTGGCTCACGCGCAGGCCTGAGCGGCCCAGGTTGTTGTACTGCATCTTGGAGGATGGACGGTGGCGGGTGGGGGACGGTGGCGGGTGGTGACTCTTCCGGTCGCCGGCGGTGGGATGGGTTTGTTTAGATCTGTGTGCGGAGGGGAAGCCGGTTGGGAAGAAGATGGTGGGGAGTGGAGAGTGTGGATGTGGCTATTTCTACAGCCGCTTCTAGGCGGGCGCATGTGGCGGGCCGGGCGGCGGACAGGTGGACCGGGATGTCCTGGGCCCGCGAGTCAGTGCGAGGGAGTGGGATGAGCAGTCGTTGCTCCTCTGCGGATGGCATGTGGGGACAATGGGAGTGGGCCCGTATCCAGCGGTTTCACCGGCGGGAATCCGATCCGGTGCTGGCAGGTGGGGCCATAGAGAGAGCAGGGAGCTGCTGACAGGTAGGCGTGCGTGCTCGTGACGTGCGCAGGGAGCTGACAGAGGAAAGAAAAGGCGAAATTCGCTCCTGATCTCTTCGGTTTTGGCAGGTGCTCAATCTACGCACTGAAAATGCGGCACACCTCGAGCGGCCGTCGAGTGCCTTTGCGTGCGCCGGCGGATCGTGTGAGTCGAACATGCCGTGTTAAACCGATCGGTGATCGCTCTCGCTAAAAAAAAACAGAGAGGGAAAGAAGACCGAGGTGCAGGACGAGACAGAAGAAGATCTGGGAGCGATGTGCAACGTGGGTGGCCGACTGGCCGGTGACGCCAGGCCAAAGGGAGCCAAGGATTCGAGGAGCACCCACGGCACGTGCGGCCTTGGTCCTTTGTGCCACCCAAAGTGGTGAAAATGGACACAGGTGACACTTCTTGAAAATTCAACAACAAAAACTGAAATCACACTGCATGTCACCATGGACGGATCCACGGTTGTTCAAGGGTGTACATCTGAACACCCAAATATTTCTGCAACTTTTGCAAACTAGTAGTTGTCACATACAACACATGTCTTCAAAATATGAATCATATTTTCAGTTTAGTGATTTTTGTGTTACCAGAGCGATAGATTTCATGACTAAACCATGTAAGGGTTTGCAATTAACACACAATCCACACAATATGATTTAGAATCCAGAAAATACAAAATAATAATTGTTATTATTAGCATAAACATTATAATTTAACAACAGTTTTGGTACGATAGTTGTGAAAAAGCAAATCTACATTTTCCACTATTTATTGCTTCATAAAGGTCCATCTCTTTATGCGATCAATAATTCCTCGTTTGAAGACATGAATATTGTTTATCGCTTCATTGTCTTGATGATTCAGATACCAAAAATCGCTTTCCCAACTCAAAACCATCCTACCTATGCATTATATAAAGTTCATGTTCAAAGTGTGCAAATGAGTATGGTTGTGAATATCACCGGAAAAATTGATGCTTCATCTAACCATGAGTGCATTAAATTAAAACCAAATAACCAGACAAAATACTGCATACATATGAAATGTCACATTGAGGGTTGAACAAATCAAGTAAGGCTTTTGTGAAAAAAATTGACATTTTTTGTGCCATGTGTAGAAAGAACAAATCCGATGCTCCAAAATGAATTTTCACAAAACTTTTATTTGTCTTTTTACAGAAGCCACAAAAATGTAATTTCTTCACAAAAGTTTGTGTACAAATATAAATACGGATGTACACCCGACATTTTTCTTGGATTTTTTTGACTTTTTAAAAATATTTAAATTTATTTTTCATAATGGGTACATCTACATCTACGATTCAAAACATTGTGTCCCGAGAAACACTCTGGGTGTGTTTGGTAGACTGCATGTGTTGGGCATGGCTTTCTCAGATGAGACAGGCTAACCTCATACGGGTTGGACTGGGATTTTCTTGCGTGTTTGGTAGGCTGTACGCACTGAGACAGGCTGGGCTGAGATGGTGTTTGGTAGGCTGTACGCACTGAGACAGGCTGGGATTACAAATAGGTCCAAATTCTTACAAATAGGTCCAATATAAAAAGCAATCAGGTCCTCAATCTTATCCTATCGTGGATAGCCGGCGGCGTTGGACGCGTGGTCGCCGTTGGGCGGCCGTGGTGGCAGTGGCGGGGGGGCTGGTCCTCCGGCGGCGGCGGCGGAGGTGGACTTCGACAGAGGCGCCGTCTTCGTGGCCGTGCCCGGCCGTCTTCGTGCCGTGGGCCGGCGGCGGCGCGCGGAAGCGCCGTGCGGGAGCTCGTGCTCGTCGGAGGCGGAAGGGAGGCGGGGAGGCGAGGAGGCGCCGTCTTGGCCGTGGGCCGGCGGCGGCGGGTCGGAGGAGGCGCCGCGGAGGCCGCGCGGAGGAGGGGACGGCGCCTGGCCGGCCGGCGGAGCTCGTCCCTCGCTTCCTTCCGCCGCGGGGGTGGGGGGCCGGGGGGCGGCGGTGGTCGGCGTCGTCTGTGCCGGCTGGAGGAGGAGAGCAGGCGGCGCCGGCGTGGACTGTGCCGCGCCAGGAGGAGGAGAGCAGGCGGCGGCGCCGTCGACCGAGGCTGCTCCGCACGCGCCCGTGGAGCCCTAGGCGACGGCGAGGTGCTCTGGGGAGGAGAGGTCTCGCGTGGGTGAGGGGGGAAAATGAGAGGCTTTTTCGACCGGGGTGGGCTAGCGAGGCGTCCCTGGGGCCCACGCGTGGGATGAGCTCGCCAGGCTCGGTTGTGAAGCTCGATTTGAGCTTCACAACCCGACCAGGCTGTGGCCCTTTTTTCGTATGAGGCCAGCAGTGTTGAGTTGGCCCGACCCGGGCTAACAAAAAAGTATCGTGGGTTGGGATGGGTTGAGATGGGAATATCTCAGTTAGCCCGGGCTACCAAACACGCCCTCTATGTTTTAGGAACCTGCGGCGTGCGCAAGCCCAGCTGGTCCATTTTCAATTAAAAGCCCAGTACAAAGTCAATTACACAAAAGAGAGAATAAAAAGCAGACGACAAACCTAAGACTAAGAAGGGAAAAAAGTCGGGGGGAGAGCTAATTACAAATTGGATTATGCAGTGATTGCTAAGTTGGAAACAAAACAGCCTAATCATGAAGTATAGATTTTTGATTTTAGTGTCATAGGAGATCAACAACACAAATCGAGGAGGCAAACGATTTGCTTACAAAGAGATGAAATATGAGAGAAACAATCCCACTACATAGACATCATCTCGCGCATGTTCAAGACATCCGTCATGAGCGGATGAAAGGACGTAATGATGCATCAGCGCCGGTGAACATAATCTCCTCAATGATGTGCTTAGTTATGGACACTTGTCCACAAAATAAAACTTGTCCCTTTCGATTCGGCACAGAACCTCCTTAATGAGCGGAGTAGGGACCGCCGCTGGGATCGGGAATGGACCAACCTCGACACCCACTTGCCCAGCATGCAGCGCGCAGTTGCACCAGCTGAGGATCGGGAGCTATGGGATCGTCATAACAAATTGCAGAATTGGAGTTAAATTAAATGTATTTACACCAAACTTTTATATCTTTTTAAAATTTTTTTATCATATTGTGCTTTAAACATATATATGGTAATATACTACTTAGTTAGTATAGTTAACCATACAAGAAAGAAATATCCCCGTGTATTTGTAATATATATCATTGAAAATATATTTGAGTTGCCCACAATTTTTCTTTTGTGATATTTTGCCCTTAAACGTGATACAAAACCACCCTAAATGTAAAAACAACTTAAAAGTGAAAACAAGTCTCCTTAATTTGTTTTACAATTGATGAATAATATATGGTATATGTAGATTGTTTTTTCTTTATTTTAGTACTACTATTTTGGTAGAGATTTCAAAACATACACCTAGAAATAGAAGTGTGTATTGCATGATATGTAAGGTAATATATATAAACTTCCCTAGTATAAATGGTGTGATACGGGTTGCCCGGTCATCCTGATTCGTTCTGACAAATCTTTAACCAATATCTTTTTACAGGTACAATACTTGATCATGTTTACCCGACTGAAAGTTTGAAGTTTATAAACTTTTTATGAACTACTATTTTTTTTAAATATTGGGTGCGCTGGTTACCATCTGCGTATTTTTGTTGGTATATCGATATTTTCCCCTTAGAAAATGTGTGTAGACCAGTGGGCTTGGCCTATCTAGAGTTTTCGAATTCATTTGGGATCATATCTTTATTTGGGCCTGGGCCTTTTTCACTTACCCATAGCCCACGAATGTTTCGGACGCAATGGTCGTTTTTCTGTCTCCTTCCCTACTAAGACCTCAAACCCCTAAACCCTCACAAATAACTGCTTTTTTACGGGTTGGAACGAAATAAACGCGTAGACTAGAACCCCTAAACCCCTAAAAAAATTAGAGGTTGGACACCGGTACCGATCAAACCGGTAAACGCTATTGGCAACGCATCGATGACACCTATTGCAAGATCAAGCCGAAGAATAGTGCAATTTTTTGGTGATGGTGCCGATGAGAGGGGGAAAATGATGATTTTGTGATGTAAACTATTAAACCATGCATCAATGATTCTCATTTCCTAGTTATGTGAAGGTTGATTGTGTTTTTGTAGTGATAATTGTGATATGTCAAATGACAGTTTTAGAGGTTGGGTTGAGGCAAAGACTATTCCGTTATAAGGGTTGGGTTTGAGGGTTCTAGTCTTTGCCCCTGTTTTTCAACCCTTAAAAGTGTCAAAAAAAATGTCATTTCTCAACTCTAAAACTGCTATGAGGGTTTGAGTGTTTGAGGTACTACTAGTGGGACGATGCTCTAATCCTTCCTGCGAGAACTGCGCGTGGCGCAGTGGTAAGGGATGCTAGTGAGCTCCCTGCCGACCCAGGTTCGATCCCCGGATCGAATTTATGGTATCTCACCCGGGCACTGTTCATTTGAACAGTGCGGAGCGGTACTGTTCACGGTGAACAGTATTTCGCCAATAAGTGCCTCCCGTTCGCCTGTACACCACATGAGGGAAAAAATCATATACCAGGCTTTCTTGATATAGGTTGTAGATCGTGATTAGGCTCATAGCTAGTGTGTGTGGGGCGTGTGTAGTTGTGGGTTTGATCAGATACTACGACTTGTATCAAAAAAAAAAAAAAATCCTTCCTGCCGTTCCCATCTACGAATCCTCCCACCGCCGACTCACAGCCTCGGAGCTCTGCTCTGCTCTGCCGACGAACGGCAGCGCGGCGGCCGCTGCTCGTCATATGCCTGCTAAACCCATCCTCTACTCTTGGGCCGCCACGCACCCGTGACCTCAACCAAAACCACCATGCCTCCGCCGCCGCCGCCGCTCGTGGATCGCCCGCTCCGGCGTCCTATTCCCGCCCGCTCCGCCTCGTGCCCAGACGGCGCCGCCTCCCTCCCCCCCGCGCGACCGTATCCCACGCGAACGACGCCGCCTTCCTCCGCCGCGCCGCCGACGTGGCCGACCGCTCCGCGGGACTCACCTCGCCCCCCCAACTTCGGGTGCGTCATCGCGCGGCCACGGACCGACGACACGAGGCCCTGGTGGTCGGCGAGGGTTTTCTACGCGCAGGGGACGCCCTGCGCTGAGCTCCTCGCCGCCCAGGAGGCCGGCGAGCACGCCCGCGGCGCCACGGCCTACCTCAACCTCGAGCCGGGCGACTGCTACGGGGACAGCACCGCCATCTCCTCCCTCGTCCAGGTGCTCGACCGAATTTCCCTTCGCTACCTCCCTTCATTTTCTCTAAGAACATCGCTATATATCTCTGAGAACTGTTGTAAACCAAATGTGGATAGTACCGCAAGCATACAACGCAGAGTATTTTCGTACTGAAGATATAGCAATGTAAGGTGTGGAAGTTGGATCCCTATTTTGTTCTAGTTAGGGGGTTTTGATCGTCGTGAGCTCGCATGAACGTTGTGGTTCCATGAAAAACTGGAATATATTTTTACACGATTGCTGCATTAGATATGTTCAATCTTTTTGTTGATAATTTAGTCATACACATGAAGTTGAGGTTGTATATTATATTGTAGACGTCCTAAATGCAGGGATAAAAACTAATGATTTTATAGGCAGGAATTACAAGAGCCGTGGTTGGTCTTAGACATCCCTTGAAGCACTTGAGAGGGAAAGCAATTCAATCATTGCGAAGTGAAGGCATTCAAGTTGATGTTGTGGGGGAGGATCTCCAGAGCAAATTGTTCAAGGTGACTTTTGGCCCATATGTGATCATCCACCTTTTTTGTATTATATAACATGTCAATAGTAGTAAGCACTTAGAGTGGGACACCCTACCTTATAGTACTGTTGCCCATGTCTTCTAGAAACCAGCTTTAGAACGGTTTAACAAATTAAAAATACAAATACTCATTCTGCAATATGAAATGCTAAGCAAAACCCAACAACTGGAGATTAAGTTCCAGAAATATTTGTATGCTTTACTTCGAGTAACCGTTGGATCTAAATAACTATGCAACTGTGATTTGTAAGATCACGCATTTTCTGAAAGCACAGTTATGATTTTGTGGATTTGACAGCGACTAATGATAAAGTATTTATCTATGCTCTTAGGTTTTCTTTAATACAAATACAAATCTCTTAGTGTCATTCTATTAATCTATCAAAAATCTCTATGTGAGATTATGCATTTTTTGCAGACCATATGAGATAGCTCCATGTCTTAAGAAATATGGATATGGTTTGTATTGTGGCAAGATAGATGATAACAAAGATAACTTATTCAAAAAATTGTCTAACATTCAATTATGATTACTAACAAGCTCCTTGATGCCCTTTTTAACTGTAAGGCAGCACCCCTGCTGAATTCAAATTACAACGTAACATAGTGATTTAATTTTCTTTTATGTCTGTTATACTTATGTTCTATTGGTATTCTTGATTTAGGTGAATTTGTGATCCCGCCACTCTATTATTCACTTCAGTTATTTCGTTAATGAGTCTGGAGCATGTACAAATCCCTTCCTTTTTTACCTAATGTTTTTCCTGTTTAACCTAGTAAGCATCTCAGAAATATATAGTTTCAATTTACTCTTTCAGTTTTCTATTTCAATGTGCGCGCTAGGTACTGGTTACTAAGGCTTCGTTTGGCATTGCAATAGATTATGATCATTCGCCAGCAGCCATTTAAATAAGAACATTACAGTACAGCAACCACAAGCTTTAATTTTACTAGCTTGCTAATAAGTTTTAAGGTATTCACTGTAGGAAGCTCTAACTTCATGCCTCATCGTAAATGCTCCATTACTTTACCGAGCTGCCTTTCGTGTTCCATTCTCTGTTCTGAAGTATGCTATGACTGCAGATGGTGAGGCCTAGTTTCTTTCATTTGCTTATGTTAGTTTGGTTAATTTGTTACATACTACAGCTGAAAAGTAATATTCAACCTGTATTTGTTTTATTTCCATCGATGGAAATGACAGGCAAAATTGCAGCTAGTAGTGGGCATGCGTCTTGGGTAAGCGGTAGAGCATCCAGAGGCCGAGTATTTGAATTGCGTGGAAGAAGTGATGCCGTTATAGTTGGTGGAAATACAGTCCGCCGTGATGGTAATGAAGAAACAATGCAGTAAATTCTATTTCGTGTTTCACATTGGTGTTTCTTCATAGGAGATTGAAAATATTTTAGCTGTGTTACAGATCCTCGATTAACTGCAAGACATGTGAAGGGGCATGTTCCAGTGCGCATTGTAATGTCACAAACTTGTGACCTTCCTGAAGAAGCAAATTTATGGAATGTTCATGAAGCCTATACGATAGTTGCAACACAAAGAGGTGCTCGCAGAGATTTCCAAAAGAAGCTTGCTATGAAGGGTGTTGAAGTAGTGGAATTTGACATGCTAAATCCTAGAGATGTTATGTCATATTGCTATGACCGTGGTTACCTTTCTGTGTTATGGGAGTGTGGTGGAACCCTGTCAGCTGCTGCTATATCTTCAAGAGTTATTCATAAGGCAAGTGCTTTTTGTTCCACTATATGTCTGCCGTGTGCATTTACTTGTATACTCCCTCCGTCCCCAAATACATGACGTATAAATTTAGTACAAAATTCAATGTTTTATAAGTTAGGATGTAACTTCTGGAGTGGACTAACGAAATCATAGGGATAGTATCTGCACATACATTTTCCTAAACATCTTATATCCGCCAAGAACCATGACCGTTAGCCAGTTCTCATATGTGCATTAAATGACTCCACTTTATTAGTTTTTGTCCAGTTTTGCCTTCGTGTGCATGTTGTATCCCATATTACGATTGAGCTCTGCTTACAACTTCACATTCTTGACCTTTTGTTCTTCCAACAGGTGTATGCATTCTGTGCTCCGAAAATAATTGGTGGAGTAAATGCTCCAACACCAGTAGGTGACCTAGGGATGAATCAGATGACTCAGGCAATTGATTTAATTGACGTTTCATATGAGCAGGTTAATTCCTTATGTTCCACTTCAAATTCTCATGTGTTTTCCGACAGTTATACCTGCTAGCTGCTATATTACACCATGTTTTCATGCTTTTCTTTCTGTTGTGTAAGATAAGATGTATTTCTATAGAATTCAATAGTCCCCACTGGCTACTGTTTCATCCAGCTTTGGGTAAAAGTTCCTACGAGTATCATCTTATATAAGTTACACTGAACATCGGAGTAACTCTGTGACTATAGGCACATGTATATTATTTGTAGTAGTAATGACATCTGCATATGTCCCTATTAGTTTCATGGCAGTTTATTATATTTTTCCTTACAATATTGCAGATTGATCGTGACATGCTCATGAGTGGATTCATCCAACCTATTCCTGATCTGTCACCTGTAATACCATCCGTCGATGAAATACCTTCTGATGACCCAGAAGTATCTCCATATGAAACAAATATTATATCCTTTTACAAAACTTGGGATACCTTTGGGGCTTTCTCAAACTTTTCTCCTCATCCAATTCACATGCCCGATGGAAAAGGAGAGTGCTCGACATGGCCAACAGTGGAGCACTATTACCAGGTTTCCCTTTCTTTATGTTTATTGGTGCTAATTTATGTATTTTCTGTGCTATGAAAAGGAATTCTTGATCATGATGCACTAGATCAAATTTTTTTAAACCTGCAACATCTGCAAACGTTATTAGCATCATAATTGCACCTGCGAACGTGTCAGTAAGATCATAAGTTTTTGCAGGCACATAAGTTTATTGGTGTTGACAAACCTCAGGCAAGAGATATTGTGCAAGAAATAAAGCAGGCAAGGAGTCCTGAAGAAGCTGCTAGACTAGGAAGGACCCGGCAAAGAGAATTCCCTGAATTGGTATATCTGAATATTCTGCTTTAATATTTGCTAATTTTTGGGGAAGGATCAACAGACGTTCTAGATACAATATATACAATTTGGATATTCTTTCTGATAAAGTATTAGAGAGAATACCTAAGATAGGCACCCAAACTCGAGTGAGTCGAAGAAAACCAGAAAGATATTGCTAGAGAGGGATAAATATCTCAGCAGCATCAGTAATAAGATTTCTAAATTGGAAAATAGCTGAAATAGGGTCACATTGATGTTATCATCCATTTGGCATGATTTTAGTCTCATTATGCAAATTTTTACATCTGAACCTGGAAGTAAATAGTTGTCCACAGATCCGTCATCTAACCTTTTCACTATAATGCCACCAATATTTTTGCTTGATGGGCCTTATTGTAGCTTATATACACCTTATGGTTATACTGCCTTGATGCCTGAAGTGACCTTTTCTTTATCCCCTTTCCAGTCTCTGTGTCCCACCATAGGCAAATATATCAGCTGCAATACATTACCCTTACCTCATGTGTGTACACAGTATTTGAATGTACATCGTGCTGTAATCTTAGTTGCCTCTACCAGAAAATATGTCTGACCTTACCTGCCGCTGTACTACGGCGATCAAATTGTATGTTACGTATTGCTGTCAACATTACTAGATCCACCAGTTGGATGTACTTATCACCAGTCCAAATGTGTATTTTGTCAAACTAATCGATCAATTTTGCCGTTTTGTTATTTAATGATTTGGAATAGAAATTAGTGTCAAACGGTGCT
>CAMZMU010000126.1:4583503-4710889 GCA_947311845.1 Poa pratensis
ACAGATGCATATTCCGCAGACAATAGAATTGGCATGTTGTTTCTACTTTCCCTGCATGTGTACGTACGAACAAGCTTCTTCAGGTTTGTGTGGCTGGATCTTGTTGGAGGACTGATCATTTGACTTATTTAGGCTCTGTGTGTTGTTAGGTTATGAACACAATTACGGAAATAATTCAGGTGGTGGTAGTAGCCTGTGATTGCCGCACAAGCTTCAGGCGTGGTCAGATTGGAACCTTGCTGCTCTATCGGCGAAAAGATCGAGTGCAAAAGTAATTAATAAGCCAACAAAACGAACAAAACAAAATGCTGCCACTTCCAGGTGTGGTTTGATATGACAAAGCCCTAAAGAAACACGGCCCACACGCGCCGAAGCCTACTACACCGAGATGTACATCCGGCGGAAACCGGCAAAAGATGAAAAAAAAAAACGAGTGCGAAACACACCGCATGACGACAGGAATTAAGCCAACAAGATGTCAAAAAAAAAAAAAAAGCCAACAAAACCAACAAAGAAAATGCTACTAGTGTCAAGTGTCCCTTTGCTTTACAGCGCCATCCTCATCGCTGTCGGCGTCATCGAACCCGTCGTCGGAGTGGGAGCCGGAGCCACCGGCGCCGATGAGCTCTCGCTCGCCGTCGCCGTCGCTGTCGCTGGAGGAGAGGCGCGCGAGCGCAGCAGCTGCCGTGGAGGTGGCCGCTGAGGCAGACGAAGTACTCGAGCCGGCCCTCTTGCGCGCCGAGGCGGCGGCACGCGCTGTGCGCGAGGCGCGGCGGTGACGCTCCATACGGGCGCGCCGCAGTGGGACATCGCACGACGGATCAGCGACGCGCGGCCGTCACCAGGCAGGCGCGCGTGCGGGAGCGCACGAACCCGCGGAACACGCCGCGGTACGCGCCAACGTCTTCGTCGTCGCCGGGCGCCGCGTGCTCGCACGGGTCCGTCACGTACAGCACGTCCCGGCCGCACCGCGCGCGGCAGGAAGCTCCGCCGGACGTCTTGGAGAACCGGGACACGGGGGCGAAGTGGCCCGGCGGCCGGGGGCGCCGCTGCAGAAGAGGAGCAGCTTCGCCAGCGCCGGCCACCCGCCGCCGACGCGCTCCGCCTTTGTGAGTGCCGCCACCATCAGCGGCGCCCGCGAGACGCACAGGTCGCGCCACAGCACGCGCTCCGCGACGGCGCGGAGGCGGCGGCTGGCGCGCGCCACGGAGCCGAGCGTCCGCAGGTCCCATCCAGCGCGCGGAACACCAGCACCAGCACCTGCTCGTCCAGGATCCCCACGTTGACGCCGCGGATCCGGGCGCCGATGCAGCGCCCGCCGACGCTCCAGTCGTCGGTCACGGCGTCAATGCTGATGCGCCTGCCGGCGACGATTCGCTCCTCCCGCACCAGCCGCCTCATCTCCAGCGTGCCGTCGCTCATGGCTCCCTCCCTGCTCCCGCCAAACCAGTCGCGCGCTTACCCCGCCGGTTTACCCAACCTGGAGCTGTAACTTCGCGTGTTTACCCAGCCTCTGTCGACAGTGATCAAGCACCCGGCTGAGCTGATAAATATCTCTCCAGACAGCGAGCGATAAATATCTCCATCGCCAGTCGGCAGTCGGCACCCACTCTTTTTTAGCAAAAACCGTCCCCTCTCCTGTTGCTATTAACAGAAACAAAAAAATAGCTAGATGAAGAAAGCCGCCACCCACTATAATTGCTCCTGCGTCTCCATCAAACAATATACCATTCTTGGACTGGACTCCTTGCCCTCATGACCGGCGCTCATATCGTACTACTACTTGTCTTTTTTTGGGGGCAAGTGGCCTCCAACGGCTCCACTTTATTACAAAATTGGATAAGTACTGTCATACACCAAGCGCGAGCTCATCGGGTGGGATACCCATGTAACACGGCCGCCGCGACAAGGCCCATGTAAATTTACACAACTGCCATTTTACATCA
This sequence comes from Poa pratensis, assembly GCA_947311845.1. Taxonomy (NCBI): domain Eukaryota; kingdom Viridiplantae; phylum Streptophyta; class Magnoliopsida; order Poales; family Poaceae; genus Poa; species Poa pratensis. The sequence continues at coordinate 4,585,450 of CAMZMU010000126.1, forward strand.
TCAAGTTCGATTATAGGCAACTTAGATGACCTAGGAATAGCTATGTAACTACTCATCCGTTCCAATTCTAGATACATCCACGCTTGGTGGATAGCAAGTCAATTAAATTGGAACGGAGAGAGTATGTAAGTAGGGAAAATAGTGTGTTGCGCACGGAATAGCTGCTCCTCCCATCCATCGTAGGATCAAAATTAGATTTGTGTCCGTTTACTTAGTGGTTTTATCGACAAGAAGTGTGCAGTGATCATGTTCTTAATAATATTCTCCTATCTGTATAATTTCTGACACACACGTCATATCATAAACAAGGTTTGCTTCCCTTTTCGTTCAGAGTGTTTTTCTGTCGACATGTTAGTAGGTTATATATACTACTTACTCTATATATATGCATGTTGGGAATTGATCTTTGTACTTATCCTTGCTGCCATGCATGTGTCGTCTCACGTGCAGCTAGATGTGATCGATATGGCAATGCATACGATACATTTTGATAACTTATGTATTGTCGTCATAACTTGATTTTTGTATGCATCTGTTCTTATTATGATCACATGGATATTAGTGCACTTGTTTATCGTGCATGTTTTTTAGTAGTCATGTCTTGCGGCTCAACTAACAAAACAAACACTGCTCATAGGATCCTTATATAGTAGACATAGTAGACAAAATTAAGAAAATAGTAAAACGTTTCCAAAAAATCTGAAAACAAATGGTGATGAACATATACATGTTTTCTAAATACGTGTCAAGTTTCGTGATGAAATGATATGTGTGGTGCGACCTGTGAAAAAAATAACAAAATCAGTGCTCTACACAAATGTTTTCGAAAATCCCATTTCAGCCACTGATTTGTCTTTTTTGCATAGAACACACCAAACGTCATTTCACCACGAAACTTGACACGTATTTACAAAACATGTACATGTTCGTGTCCAAAAAAAATTCAGATATTTTTAAAATGTTTTGCCTATGTGAAAAAGAAATAAGAAAAAAAGGAGTGAACTCTCAGGTAAGAGGTAGGCTCAATGTGTGCTGCTAGACAAAAAAAAAGAGAGATAAAGAGAGAAAATTACTAATCTAATAACTAACCTTATAGTCAACTCTACGATATGAGTAACTAATAGAGAGAATTACTTACTTGACACTATTTAAAATGTACTCCCTCCGTTCCAATTTAGTTGCTTTGGATTTATACAAATATTAATGTTTAGACACTTATTTAGTGTTTAGATACATTCACATTATGACAAATGGAAATCATCTAATTTAGAACGAATGGAGTATGTGACACCGCATCTCGGTTCATGCCACCGCCGTCCATTCCGTTAGCCTCTGTCGCCGTCAGTTTTGCTTTTCTTAGACCAATTTACCCCTATCCTTCATCCATATCCATATTTTTTTTTTGCGGAAAACACCCCAGATCTATTAGCCAACACAGTGCATACAACACACCCCGAAGAAACCAGAAATTACAACTGGGTCCCTGGGATCCCAACACTTATCCTCCACCGACGCGGAAGGGGAACGTGCCGCCGCATCGTCGGTCCGGCACCCTCCCGGTGCCGACGCAAACCTTGACGCCGCAGACGATATCTTCGCGAACGGGAAGTTGCCCTTCTCAGCCATATCCATATGCAAGGCTGAGAAAAATAACCGAGGCAAAACGAGCCGGGCATGGTAAGTGAGTGTGAGGCATGGACCGATCGAGTGGCGTGTTCGCTCATTGTTGCTTTTGAGCTGATGGATAGGCCATCATCGATACTCTCCTTTCTGAACTTTTGAGATCACCTACCACCACTAGCTCTGATATCGTGTTAAAAAGAGATGATAGCATAGAACTACCATTTTACGCGCTAAATTTCGAAAAACTACCACTTTACGTTTCAATCGCACAGAACTACCACTCTACGCCAGATTTTTTGCAATATGCGCACATTGTTGTCTAAACCAGGATTGACAGCGGATCTGACGTGCGGGCCCCACCTGACAGAGCTGAGGTGGCAGCCCGCATGGAACGTTTGCTGATGTGGCAGCACACGTGGCCATGGGGCCCACCTGTGTGACAATAAAAAATTAAATATCTCAATAAAAAATTATTTAAAACAAAATATTAATAAAAATAAATATAGAAATATTTAAAATATTTTAAAATAAATATTAAAAACAAAATATTAATAAAAAGTAAATATAGAAATATTTAAAATAAATATAAATAAAAAATAAAATATTTTTAAACCATGGCCATGGAGCCAGCGCTGGCTGCCTGGCTCAACCTCCGCCGCGGCGAGCACCACCAGGAAACGCACACGCCGATGCTCCGCCTCCGGCTGCAGCTGTAGTTCTTGGACGGCGACCGTGACCCGAGCTGGGCCGCCGGCATACGGCTGCCAGACTTGCCGGGGATCAAGCCGGTGTCCTTCGTAGAGCGCATCACCTGCAGTATCACGTCGTACCAGAACGAGAGCTAGCACCTGTCCGGCGGGTTCGACCCGTCGGTCCGCCTCGCCGGCGGCCGGCGCGCCTGCGGGAGGACATGAACGTGGCCATCCGCGCGCGACGCGCGGCACTTGGTGTACGTCGCCATTTGGTCGGTGAACACGGCGATCACGCTGGTGCGCGACGCGAGCCGGATGGTCCCCGTGCGGAGGGCGGCACGCTGGGAGCTCCTGAAGCGCAAGGCCGACGAAGGGGTGCCCGTGCTTGTCAGGTCTCAACCTGTGATCTAGTACAAGCCAGAGAGGTTAGGGAAACGCTGAACTGATTGACTCACGCGAACACAGTATAACTCTAACTGTGATCAGACTATCAGAGTAACTATCCGACTTTTTTTATTGGTTCCGTGACACTGCTGTTTTAATTTTCTTGTGACACTAGTGAACGTGCACGTGCAACGCACGACCTCTACTATTATTCAATATATTTACAATACATAGAAATACAAAAATATTAACTTTGGTTACTCCACACTTGATGCGTTATTCTTTTTTTAAGTCAAAGTGATCCCTGAAGTTTCTTCATTTTTTGTTTTGCACCGGGATGTTTATTCAAGTCATGATACTTGATAATCTTCAACGTACATCAAATAATTATTTCATGGTAAAAGGGGTGGAGTTTAACTTTTTAAGTAGTTTGGAGATAACTCTAACTAACGTCGTAGAGTCCAAAAAATAGTTAACATACATTTACTATTTCTGTCCTAATAAATTATTTGTTTTCCAACTCAGCTTGGTATAATTGATAGTCTTGTGGATGCCAATGTTTTATTGCAAATCATATAAAATTACTGTTGCATGGGAAATAAAATGTTTGTATGGAGAAGTGAGCAATTGGTATATATGTATAGATATGTCTTGATGTGGTCTATTTGCAAGTTACTGTAGCACTGGGATTACATAGCCATGATCTAAACTCCACTGCAGTCTCCTCTTTGTGTGGAGAGAGAGTTGAGCTGATAAGGTCACCGAGAACTCCTCCAAAGCTGCGCCCCTTTGACAGTAGAAAATATGGTAGTATCCTATCAAGGCCACTCCACTGTACTTTGCAATGTCGATCTTTTTCAGGCTATGACTGACGCAAGGGATGCCCATCCGCCACATGATCCTCAACGTTTCAATGTAGTCACCATCACCGTAGTCCTCGCTGTCGTCGTAGTTGTTACCATCGTAATCGGACGGCATGCTCTGTGGCCATGAAGGCCTTAAGGACCAGTTGCCTGATTTCCGGAAGGCCGCGGATGACGGCCGTGAACTCGCTGCAGGGCAAGGTGAAGATACGTCAGCCACTTGCACCGGTTGATGAGCTCCATGACTGGAGCGATTTCGTGTGACCCTTTGCATGTGAGGTCGTCGCAGATATCGATGGTTAGCGGCGCGATCTCGTCCTAGTTGGGGATGTCGAGGAACTGTAGGTCGTCAGGACGGAGGCCCCTGTAGTGCAGGGATCGCAGGCGCTGGGTGTGCAGCACGACGCGGCTCCCGTCGTGGCAGCAGATCATGGCGAAGCTCCGCAGGTGGGGGCTGCCGAGGGTGATCTTCGTGGCGCCTGGGCACTCCTCCAGCTCGTGAGGTCGGCGAAGCGCGTGCAGCTCGCGACCAGCTGCTGCAGCACCGCGCCCGGCGCCATAATCCGCTTAAGGCAGAGCGTATCCAGCGCGACGGGGCGATGAGGACGCCCCACGGCAGGTCGAGCGTCCAGTTGGTGAGGCACAGGCGGCGCAGCGTGTCGTCCTGGTATAGCTGCCCTTGACGTCGGCGCCGAAGTCGGCCGAGGCCTTGTCGCCTGTCGGACCTGCCGCAGGGGCAGATGGTGCGGCGGGAGGAGCGCCGGTACCGCAGCTCAAGGTCGCGATATCCTCGGCGCCGGAGGTCGCGGCGATGACCACCCACTGGTCGAGCAGCTCAGCCGGGGGAGCGAACGCGTGGAGCCGGGGGACGCCGATCGGCGTGCCCACGTCCCTGAGAGGACGGCGCTCGCCTGTCGGACCTGCCGCAGGGGCAGATGGTGCGGGGAGGAGCGCCGGTACCGCAGCTCAAGGTCGCGATATCCTCGGCGCCGGAGGTCGCGGCGATGACCACCCACTGGTCGAGCAGCTCAGCCGGGGGAGCGAACGCGTGGAGCCGGGGACGCCGATCGGCGTGCCCACGTCCCTGGAGAGGACGGCGCTCGTGATCTACTGGTCGAAGCAGAGGGGCTTTGTGCGGCTGTCGCGCCACCAACGGCCTACCTTCCGGTCGACGACGGGGACGGTGTGTGAGAGGTAGCGCCACCGGCGGGAGAGCATTGAGGCGGTTTCTTTTTTAGCGGTGGCAAGTCCCGTAATTATCACGAAACGAAAAGATGTGTTGAGTTGTCAAACATTGGAGCAATCTAGACCGTTGACCAATTTGAAGAGGTCAGATTTAATGTATCAACACAAGTTTGCTCTTTTAATAGTAGTATAGATAATACACCAGGGATAAAACCTTCTATGTATAGAACGCTACGTGGCCTGCTTAATAAACTGCAGGTTGATCATTTACCCCAACTGTTGGATGATCTCGCGCGCATGCTTGACAATGTACAGCTTAACGACGAGCCGATGAAATTGCATGGGCACGGGGCAATTCAGATTCTTGCTCAGCTGCATCGCGGCCTACTCCTTCCAGTTCATTGCCTCAACAAAAACCGACTATACGATCATCTGGCGACAATGGGCGCCGGCCGGCAAGATGCAGGTTTTTCCCATGGATTTTGCTTTTAGGGCGTGTGCTCACTGCCGGTAAGCTACTGCTTAGACAATGGGACAATCAATATTTCTCCCCGTTCTGTCGTCGCAACTTGGAAGCAACAAAGCACCTGCTCACCGAGTGCCCTTTCGTCGTCAATATATGGGCAAGGGTTTTCCAACGCCTTCCAGCTTGACAGTCTTAATCCTACGACGTGGAGCGCTGCCCAGTCCATGCAGATCAATCAGGGGCCCCGCCTAACAAGAACGTACAAGCTAGGGTCTCAACCTGGTTTGCTGGGAGGTTTGGAAGGAACAAACATAACAAGGAGTTGACGGTTCAAGCTATGTCCATGTTGTTCATGCCGATTTCCCTAGTCGCGCAGTATGGAGGCGCACGCCCTGGCAAAATCGACACTGTTGACCCATAGCCCAAACTTTAGCACAAAATGAACCCGGCCGAAACTATTTCACGGCATTGACCCTTTTGAGTAGCGCCTCACGATCAGGCGCCACACTACACAGGGTAGCGCCTCGTGATCAGGCGCCACACATGTTGCCAGCGTGGCGAGCCGGGGCCACGGCGGGGCCCAGTCTGGGGGATAGCGCCTCGTGATCAGGCGCTATGGTGCGATAAGGTAGCGCCTGATCACAAGCCGCTACCCTTCTGGTATTAGGCATCGCGCCCGTGCCCGTCCCCAACCCTAGCACCACTCCTTACAGTTAACAGAGAAGAGGACATGGCGGCGGCGGTTCTCTCTCCCCCTCTCTAATCCTTCTCCAAATCTAGTCCGATTTGAAGAGAAAAGCGAGAGGATTTCGTCACCAAGTACTTCCCGCAGGTATTCTCCTCCGATCCCCCACTTTCTGCCCAATAAATCGACCCCATTTGACCTCCATTGCTAGTTTCGGTTGAACCCTAAAATCTAGTTGATTTGGATTTTGTGTGTTACAACCGTGGAGATGGCACTAGTTGTAATGATAGATGATCATCATGTTGTGTGTTGCAACCGTGGAGATGGCACTAGTTGTGTGTTGCAACCGTGGAGATGGCACTAGTTAGCTTTGGAGTTGAATTGAGCATTACTTGTAATGATAGATGATCATCATGTTGTGTTAAACCTGAATCTGAAGTTGTTAGCGAACCCTTTGATCATCATGTTGTGTAGTATTATTTGTATAGTTAGGTGATATCGTTTTGTGTATGAAATATTGCTCACATATGTTGTAATATGTAGGATGGTGTGGTTACTCGATAATGAGTATGATGTTGCTCACCGGGCCTATTAGATGGCGGAAAAGGGGGAGGTAATAAAATGAATCTTGGTTTCTTTATGTGTTTGATTTTATTTTGTTGCAAATGCGTTGGATACGTTGTAATATTCTATGTCAAATGTGTTATTTGCAGGAGCTTGCACCTTTGAAGATTCGGTCTCATGGGGCTTCGTCGAATGAGATGCCTTACGATGAGCGGTACACTCCGTACATCGAGAGGCTAGGCCTCCTCCCTTTCATCCAACTTGTGAGCCGTTCGACCCCAAGGTTTAACGCGCCCGCAATCACCGCCCTTGTGGACGGTGGAGGCCGGAGACACACACATTTCACCTCATGACTGACGAGATGACCCCCACTCTTATGGATGTATCCATGATTCTTGGACTTCCTATCGACGGGAGGCCTCTTTGTATGAGCACAAATTCCGATGGGTGGCGCGCGCAAATGCAGGCCCTTATTGGTATGGCTCCAGAGGAGGTCGAGGACAAGAGCAAAGATAGAGTCCCGGCCGGCGCTACTTACCCGTGGATAGTTTCGCACTTCGCGCACTGCCCCGCTGGAGCAAATGATGATGTGATCCAGACGTATGCCCGCGTGTACGTGTGGTACGTTATCTCTAGGACTTTGTTTGCTGACAGTGGTGGAGTAACGGCTCAGTGGATGTGGCTGAAGGCGCTTACCGTCTGGGACTCGAAGTGGAGTTGGGGTTCTGCTGCACTTGCCTACTTGTACCGGCAAGTAATGAATTGGTCTTTTTTGGTTTGTATTTACATTTCCATTTGTAGAATGTCATAACTTGACCGTGTTTTCATTTTTGATGCAGTTGGATGATGCTTGTCGTAGGACACTTGAGAAAGTTGGCATTGGTGGTTGTACGCTTCTACTTTCGGTATGGAGCTGGGAGCACTTTCCAGTTGGACGACCGAAAGAGGTGACCAACAATGATTGGAACGTAGATGACCCGAACCCTCTTCGGCTCCCCACTTGGGCTTACAAGTGGGACGTGGTATCGGATAATTATAGCGACATCAAATACATGTACAAGCAATACACCAATGAGTTCGATATGCTTACCGCCGAGCAAGTAAGCACTTGTCTTTACATGACCCTAGCCTCATGATTTTGATGTTCCTCCTAATTGATTATGTTGTGCCATGTTACAGGTGGAATGGGAGCCTTATGGCAGCGGGTCCGATTTTCCTCTATTGTATGAATTTACGTTGAACCCGCAGTGCTTGAAGGACAAGCGTTTCTGGCTCATGCGCTACCCGTTGATATGCAATTGGGCGGTTGAGTTCCACTTGCCACAACGCGTGATGAGGCAGTTCGGGTTGTTCCAGGCCCATCCACCTGAGTATCGGTACACAGATAAGCAGCTTCACAGGTAACATTGGTTTGTTCTAGTAGATTTTGCTCAAAATTTTATTAGCTGTTACTAAGAGTGCCTTGGTTTGTTCTAATGCAGGATGGACCGGAGAAGACAGAAAAAGGTGAAGGATTGGGACAAGTTCCATGAAAAGTACGTCATCGAGTTCGAGCAATGTTTGGAGAAAACTAGGGAGGGAGGATGGGGCCGGCAGATGCCCCATTGTCCAATTGCCTTCAACAACTACTTGCGGTGGTTTCTTCAGAATACTCGTGTGAACATATGCAAGCCGGCTTATGGCGAGGAGATATTAGAAGAGCCCCCCGTCTTTGACGAAGTTGCTGAGAGCCAGTACAACAGGATGGTTAGGAGGGGGAAGCAAATCCCTTTTTCTAGCGTGATCAACTTTGTGGTACGGTCTTCTTGCAAAATTTCTTTTAGCGGTTCTTCCTCTCATATTTCTTTCATAACTAGTTGACTTCAGTTCACACGCAGCGCACGGAGATAAGTAAGCAAGCCGACGAAAGCGAGACGGTGTTGGAAGAAAACCCGGAAGGAGAACAAAGCGAGAGTGCACTTCGTGGATTCTTGAAGGTACAAACCAACATATTGCAGATTACTAGATGACCTACAATCTTACAAATGCTAAGTTTAACATTTTCTCTAATGTCCTTTAGAACTCAGCCCGACGCTTACGCTGGTTGGCGAACCTCCTAGGTTGTCGTGACCCCGAGTACACATCGCCGCAGCCGTCTAATGTGTCCGTGCTTTTGAACATTGTAGGCCGGTCATCGCAGTCGATGGCACCTTTTTGACCGGTCCATACAAGGGCACTCTATTGGTTGCAATAGGAAATGATGCGGGAAATCGTTTGGTTCCATTGGCTTTTGCTTTAGTTGAGGCGGAAAACAATGATAGTTGGGAGTGGTTCTTTCACTATTTGAGAACCAAGATAATTCCACCTCAAAGGGAAATTTGTGTCATCTCGGATCGCCATCAAGGAATTCTCAACGCGGTGCAGATCGAGATCCCCGGGCATGCTCGTTTACACCACCGATGGTGCATGAGGCATTTTTGCTCAAACTTCTATAGGGCTTGTGGGAGCAAGGAGTTTTCTGATGATCTTCAAGATTGTTGTCTCGCCTTCTCTGATCGTCGTTTCGCAAACTTGTACAACAGATTGCTCGCTAACAACTTTGAACGGGGGGCAAGAGTTTCTCCATAGGCACATTGAACTTAGATCGAAGTGGGCAAGAGCTTACGATGAAGATGGCCGGAGGTACGGTCAAATGACAAGCAACATGGCAGAATGCTTCAATAAGGTGCTCAAGGGGTGCGTGCATTGCCCGTGACTGCAATAGTTGAATACACATTCACCAAGTTGAATGAATATTTTCTGAATTACTCACTCCAGACGGACCAACAGATTGCGGGAGACAACAAGCACAATCACAAGTACAAATTCCCACCAAAGGTTGATAATTTCGTGGAATTCGAGTCAAGGAAGGCGGACTCCCAAGTTGCAACACTATTTGATAATGAGGAGTTGATCTACCAAGTAAACGAACCGGGAGGAACCACGGCCGATGGTGTCCAACATGGTGGCCGGGCATTCAAGGTATCACTCAAGGATTGTGAGTGCACATGCGGGAGGCCACAATTGCTTCATCTTGCTTGCTCGCACTTGCTAACGGCGGCTCGTACTAGACATGTGGATGTTAATCACCCGCGCACCGTGAGAGAGTCCGAGTTCTCTATCGAGACCACGAAAAACACATGGGCTCCTAGGTTTCACCCATTCCTAGACCGATCACAATGGCCGGAGTATCATGGAGTTCAACTATGGCCCGATCCGGCTTGGAAGGTGAACAAAAAGGGAAGACGCAAAACAAAACGTCTAAGGGGCGACATGGATGGTTGGGGCAGTGGTGGGAGGGAATGTCGGAATGACCAATTCCAAGAGCCTCGTGTGCACTCTCGTTGTGGCAAGTGCAATGTGGAGGGGCACAACATAAGGAAATGCCCCCAAAGGAAGAAAGCCAAGGGAAATGAAGCAAGCACAAGCCAACAAGGTAGTAGCCAAGCAAGAAATAGCCAACAACAAGGTCCAACCAACATGGTGGGCCTAGCCAACAAGGTGACAATAGCCAACAAGCTCCTACTCCTCGAAGAAGAGGTAGCCAACAAGCTCCAACGCAACAAAGTGTGAGGCAACATGCTCCTATGCAACAACCTCCTACCCAACAAGCTCCTACCCAACAAGCTCCTACGCAACACAGTCGTACGCAACAAGCTCCTACACGACGAGCTACAAGGCAACAAACAGTGAGCCAACAAGCTCCAAGGCAACAAAGAGGGAGGCAACTTGGGCTTACAAGAGGCCATGTTGGTTATAGAGGTCATGGTGGTGGTGTAGGCCGTGGCGGTGGTAGGACCGTGAGTATGATAGGATATCTAGCTGGGCCGTATCCGTATGTATCTCCATTTTATCCTTGCATTTATGTTGTTTCTATCCATTATTGTAATTTTTGATCGCATATTGTATTCATATTGGAGACTTACTAACTTTCAGTTTATAATGTTTCTAGGTATGGCAGCGTCTCAACCCAACAAAGCAACAACGAAGCTCGTCAATGACTCGGGCGAGGAGGGTGAGAGGCCGGGTTGGTTGGAGGTGGGTTTGAGGAAGGTGAGAGAACAAGATGCGGCGGAGGAGAGGAGGAAGAACGAAGAAGAGGATGAAGCGGAACGGGCAAGGAAGCAAAAAATGTGTTTTGAGTATCAGGAGTATCAACGTCGTCAAGAGAAGAAGGACAAAGAAGCGGAGAAGCAACGTCACTATGTGCCTTTTATTTTGAACCTTCTTCACATTTCGACTTTGCTATGTAGTGGTGAACTTTGAAATTGTATGAACTTGTTGTTATTATGCACTTGCTGTGAACTCTGTGTATTTATAAGTTGTTGCGTGTTTTTAATATTTGATGAATTGTTGCACATTCCATCAGAAAGCTGGCACTTTTCTGTATTTTCTCCAGTTTGGATGCATAGCGCCTCATGGTAAGGCGCTATGCTTCTGTTATTTCCAGACCAGAAACTAACAGAGAGCCCAGCGAGGGAAGCTGGGGAAAAATCCTAAGTCAATGTGTCGCGCCTTACGATGAGGCGCTATGCCCTCTTGATAGCATAGCGCCTCGTGGTAAGGCGCGACACATTGACTTAGGATTTTTCCCCAGCTTCCCTCGCTGGGCTCTCTGTTAGTTGCTGGTCCAGGAAATAATAGAAGCATAGCGCCTTGACACTAGGCGCTACCCCACCATAATTTGGCAAATTTTGAAAAATTTACAGAGCAAGGGGAGTATACAGCAATGAACAAAACATACATTTATAATGAAAACATACAACAATTCTACCTATTCATAGAACAACTTAATAATAACAACTTCTTCAAATTTCTTAGTTCGAAATAACGACAACAACTTCATCATCTAGCAAAGTACCATAATGCTACAATTAGCCATACAATTCTAAATCTCCACACAACTACTCATCACATATTTCCTTCATCCTTTGGATCTTGTCCTTGTTAGCATTATTTGCCTTCCATAGATCAAACAACTGGTACTCTAGCTTTTTCTTCTCGTCCTTAAGGTCCATCTTTTCTTTCTCCCACTGCTCCTCCTTCTCTTTCATGACACCATCTTGTCTTCTCTGCACCAATTTCAGCTCAAGAACCTGTTTCTGCAAGAGTTCAATTGTTATCGCCATCTGCTGCTTCATATGATCATGTCCTTCCTCTTTCTCTATGGCCTCCATTCTTGTGTCATTGATGAATTTGTTCACTTCGTCTACCATATAGTTGTACTTCTTCTCAATCTTGTTCTTCTCATCTGCCACCTCCTTTAGTAGCTTTGCATTCGCAAGCGTCCCATCAATTCTAGCACCGTTGCTGTCATGATACATCTCCCACAGTCTTCGTAGGGCATTCTTCGCAGCTTCTGGCCATTCGGCATCTACCCAAGACACAAAACCACAGTTCTTTGCCTCCTAGAAATGACATACCACAAAATTAGCGATTTTACAAAACCATTTTCAATAGAAACATCTGTTATGACGCTCCTTCTACTTACATCTTCGACAGAACACATGTAGAAACGCCGGCCAGTGTCGAAGCTTTCGAATGCAACACACTTCCGAGGGGCGAGCTTGTGGACGCGGCAAAACGAAGGAGCATCCGGCGCTATTCCGAAGAAAGTGGGGTCCTCGCAAGTATCAGGGGCACAATCACGGTCGGGCAACTCCTAATAGGTACAAGATATCAAGATTACAAGACCTAAATGGATGAATTGCATTCAAACCTAACCCTAAAAAAGAGTAGTGAAATTAAATCCTACAAAAAGACTTACCGAGAGGAGGGACTCGCCCTCGCTGGAACCAGACAAGGCATGCCAGTTAGCCATCGTCACGGTGGAGGATTCGAAGGGGGAAACGGTGGAGGATTAGAGAGGGGGAGAGAGAGCCGTCGCCGCCGCCATGGTCCTCTGTCCTCTGCTCTGGAAAACGAGTGAGGGCTAGGGTTGGGGACGGCCGCGTCGCGGCTTAGATGTACCAGGGGTAGCGCCTTGTGATCAGGCGCTACCTGATCGCACCATAGCGCCTGATCATGAGGCGCTATCCCCCAGACTGGGCCCCCCGTGGCCCCGACTCGCCACGCTGGCAACAAGTGTGGCGCCTGATCACGAGGCGCTACCCTGTGTAGTGTGGCGCCTGATCGTGGGGTGCTACTCAAAAGGGTCAGATCTGTGAAATAGTTTCGCCCGAGGTTCATTTTATGCTAAAGTTTGAGCTAGAGGTCTACAGTGTCAAATTTACCGCACGCCCTGGGTACCCTCAACTACCCTCACTTTGTACTACTTTAACCTCTTAATAATCAATGAATATGGGCTGCCGTTATTCAAGAAAAATATATAATACTAGTACTACTTGCGTTTCCTTTTTGGACAAAAGGATCTCAATGGCTGGACACGATGTTTTGACTCATAGGTCTAGATGCACCTATTATGAGAATATATTTTAAATACATTTTTAAAATGTAAATAAGTACAAACAAATTTTTTAGATGTGAATCATGGCATTCTATTTCCGCACAAAAAAAATTGTCGAAAGAAAGACATTTTTCATAGTCGGTATAAAAAGACAAAAAGTACGGTGAAAAATCATTTTCTAACATTGGAGTTTGTCTTTTTATATAGAGCATAAACAAGTTTTTTTCATGAAATTTTGCGTGCAGACGTAAAATGTCATTATGTATACCCAAATTTGTTTCGAATTTTGTTGATATTTAAAATATGATTTTTCGATAGCCTACGAGCCCGAAACAGATTGATCCCAACCGCACGGAAGAGTGCTCCAGAGTCCAGTCCAAGAATGGCATTGTTCGATGGAGGCACGCTACAGCAATTAGTGGGTGCCGAGTTTCTTCTTGTAGAGCAATTTTCGGTTTCTGTTAATAGAAACAGTAGAGGGGTCTCTCTTTGCTAAAAAGAGTGGGTGTCGACTGACGTCGGAGATATTTCTCGGCAGCGGTTTGGAGAGATATTTTAATCAGGTTCCTGCGGCGAAGTGCGACAGAGGCTGGCTTTTCATCGCTCCGTATCGCCAGCGAATCATGAGCGACGGCACGCTCGAGATGAGGCGGCTGCGCGTGCGCGTCGCCGACAGCGGCAGCAGCAGCATCGGCGCCGTCGCCGACGACTGGAACGGCGGCGGGCGCTGCATCGGCGCCCGGATCCGCGGCGTCAACGTGGGGATCCTGGACGAGCAGGTGCTGGTGCTCTTGTTCCGCGCGCTCAACTGGGACCCGCAGACTCTCTGCTCGGTCGCGCGCGTCAGCCGCCGCCTCCGCGCCGTCGCGGAGCGCGTGCTGTGGCGCGACCTGTGCGTCTCGCGGGCGCCGCTGATGGCGGCGGCGCTCACCACGACGGAGCAGCGCGTCGGCGGCGGGTGGCCGGCGCTGGCGAAGCTGCTCCTCTTCTGCAGCGGCGCCGCCGCCGTGCCGGGCCACTCCGCCCCCGTCTCCCGGTTCTCCAAGACCTCCGGCCGGAGCTTCCTGCCGCGGCGGTGCGGCGGGGACGTGCTGTACGTGTCGGACCCCTGCGAACACGCCGCGCCCGGCAACGAAGACGTGGGCGCGTACCGCGGCGTGTTCCGTGGCTTCGTGCGCTCCTGCACGCGCGCCTGCCTGGTGGGCTGCCGCGCCCCGCTGGAGCCGCACGCGCTGTGCCCCTACTGCGGCGCGCGCGTCTGGAGCGTCACCGCCGCGGGCCTCGCGCCGCGCAGCGCAGGCCGCCGCCTCGGCGCGCGCCAGGGCAGGCTCGAGTACTTCATCTGCGTCAGCGGACATCTCCACGGCAGCTGCTCGCTCGCACGCCTCTCCAGCGACGGCGCCGGTGGATCCGGCTCCGACGACGGGTTCGCTGACGCCGACAGCGATGAAGACGACGGGCGCGTGTCGCTGTAAAGCAAAGAGCACTTGGAAGTGTAGTAGCATTTTCTTTTGTTCGTTTTGTTGGCTAATTGATTCCTGTCGTCTACCGGTGTGTTTCGCAGTAGACTTTTTTGCACTCGATTTTTTCGCCGACAGACCCAGAAAGCATCCCAATCTGACCACGCCTGAAGCTTGCTAGCTTGAAGCATTTCCGTAGTTGTGTTCATAATCTAGCCCCACACACACCGGAAAGTGATAGTTGCACATGAGCACTAGTGCTCTCGGTTGTTTTTCAAAAATTCAAAACTTATTTCTAGGTCCCCAAAAAATCAACGGAAAAAAAATACACAAGCAGGTATGCACATCCACTATGGATGTTAAAAGTTTCATAAAAAATACGTTGTATTTTTGGCTACAGAAAAAAGACAAATTTCGTTCAAAAGTAGTAGATTTTTTATTCCTATATAAAGCCACAATTTTTTTTTCTATAGCCCAAAATAAAACGAATTTTTCACCGAAACTTCTCAGAGATATACTACATACGTGTAGAAATCCGTGGAATTTTTGTGTAATTTTTAAAACTCAAAAAGTAAAATTTTCGAATTTTTCAAAATCTGGGAGCACTGACACCCGGGTGCTGCAAATCCTCACTCCACAACACACCGGAAACACAGCCTAAATAAGTCGTATCAGTCCTTCAATAGGATGACAGTCACACAACCTGAAACAAGATTCCACGAACATATAAATATGCAGGGAACTAGAAACACCATACCAATTCTACTGTATGCGGAACATGCATTTGTGTAGTGGATATGACATTCCAGCAACATTTGCTTAGCCTTACAACTGGAATAACTGAATTGACTCTTCACAAAAAAAAAAGGACCGTGTCATAGCCCACAGAGCATACCATCGCCTAGCAGCAGACAGAAGCGAGATCTTGATTCAGTATTGGAGGAACAAAGAGGAGGGAGTATGTAGAGAGGACGGGGTAAAGGCTCTACTTCACAATTCGTGCTTGTCTTACAAGAAGATCGCAGGGGGAGTACGGTGATTTGGAGGACGAGCTCCACGGAGCTCTTTTTTTTTTGAAAAAAAAATAAAAAACACATTTTTAAGTTTTGAAAAAAATAAGAAAACAATTATAGAAGTAGAACATGATTATGTCTACCGTTGTGCAGAAAACGACCAATGCGAATTACTCTGTATTTTGGTCTATGCAAAAATAATAAAACTCTAGATCTGAGATGTAATTCGGAAAATTTGGCTTTGTCATTTTTTGTGTAGGCCAGAATATGAATTTTTACGGGTTGAAAATTTGCAGAATCATAGAATAGGTCATTTTCAATGTCTAGGATTTTTTGCAGATTTTTTTGAAACCTCATATGGCTTAGTAACGTATGCACCTGCATTGCCTTGAGTCCTAGCACGAACCTCTATAAATCGGCCCCGAAGATCAACGACGGAGCTATGTTGAGGCGGCCCCCCACCTCCAGACCAATTTTTTTTACTTCCCATCTAGTAGTTTGCGACGATTGGAGAAATACGGAACGTCACGTCCCCCTGGCCCGGGGACGACCTATGCGCAGCCGCTGCTCGCCCCCGCCCCCAGTATAGATCACCGGAGAAGTTCAACTGGAAAGCGTGTGCTGGCGGCGTGGGGTCCAAAATAGCCGTCCTGCTGGCACTTTACCTCGGGTTCACGGCCCTTGCCTTTGCGTGAAAATCCATAAATAACCATGGCAAAACTTTGCAAAAAATAAACCTATTTCAATTTTTTTCGAAAATGAACCCTTTTCTTTAGTGCCCAACACCGGGGCGCTATCGTCTGCGTGGTAGCGCCATGCGAGGAGGCTCTACACCGTTGCTAGCTTGGCACGGCGGGGCCCACTGACACAAACCTCTCTTTGAGGCTCAAATACCTTGGTTCTCACTAGACCAAGAACCACTCACTGTTGTCGTTGTTCTCTGCCATCACCAAAGCAAAAGCCAACGGCAACAACCGATTGTCGGCATCATGAGCTACAACAATCAAAAGTGTGCCCTTAAACTGGCCGGTCAAGAATGTGCCATCCATGGAGACAACCGGCCTAGAATGATTAAATGACCTTATGCATTGCCCTAAATCCCAAAATGCACGGCCAAATACACGGACGGTAGCACCTTTTAATCCCTATCTTTTGGCCAAAGGGCTCCACCACCGCAAACATGCCCAGATTTGTAGCAGCCATAGCTCCCAACAATCTGGGGAGTCGGTTGTATGCTTCCTTCCAATCATATACAACATCTTGAATGTGGCTTGCTTTGTCTTCCATGCCTTCCCATACTTCACCGAGTAAGCGAAGATTTCTTTCACCGTGTGCATGACAGTCCTCACCGTAAACGTCGTCGGAATGCCTTTATTGAATTGGAAAGTCTATAGCCGATGAAATCGGAGGTTAGCTGCCGATGACCGTCCTTCGCATCCTTGCTACTACACATGTGAGTTGACATACATTTTTCTGAATCCATTGAGGGCCCCCTTTCCATGGTCTTGCACGCACAATCCATGGACACCCATTATCCGCGTCCTCACACTAAACTGTGTAACGCTTCTTGACGTCCGAGTGAACCACTTTGTATGGCCGAAAATACTTAAGGCATACTCCTTGAGCCATGTCTTCAATTCCAACAAATTTTCAAAATTCACTCCCTCTCCAATACCATACTTTTCGGGATCACTATCCTTCTTAGAAGTTGGCCTTGGTCCAAGCAATTTACCCGTGCCACCATCAACCACGGCTTTATTTACAAGACTAAGATCATGGAACAATAACATACGATGATCCCGGCCCACTACCTTCTTGAATACTTTGGCTTCTTTAGCTGTGAACCCATCTCATCAACATCTTTGTTAGGGGCGTCGTCATCCGAGTCCGATGCATAGCATCGGTTATAATGGATGTCATGGTCCATGTCCTCATGCACACAAATGATTCCACATCACCAACATCATTGTGAAGCTCTCCTCCAACTTCTTCTTCCAAGGATTTTCCCCCTGATGCGGTAATATTCGTTTTCCCATCGAAGGGACGAAAATTCGTTTTCCCATGTAGTATCGGAGTGGCAGAGGCACTGGTCCGACAGGTGGGACCCACCGCTACAAGCGTGGGCCGGATGGCGGGCAGGCCGCGGGCGGGCGGCATTCATTTCGCTGGCCCATCCTGCTAGCACCACCCCCAGTAGTGGTACCTGCCTCGTCTTCCCTTCGACTCCATTGACAAACGGTTCCCACCTCCGCCTCTCCCCGTCGCCTCGCCCTCGCCGCGGGGCTCTCCTCCGGCGCCAGCCCGATGGCTGCGCAGGCGATCCACCAGTTCGCCGAGTGTATTACCTGCCACGCATGGAGCCCCGACCACTCCAGTAACGCCCCCCTCCCCCTCCTCCCTCCCTCCCTCCCCTACGCTCTAGATCTCATTTGCTCCTCAATTCACCGCGCCCGTGCTAGTCCTATAGGACACCCCACGACTGCATCCCGTACGAATCGAATTCAGGGTGGATTTTCGTAGGGTTCTGACCGGGCTCCTTGATTCATCCGATGTTTCCCAAATGTTAACCTCGGTTTAGTTTCGATTAGCAGCCGTAGGGCGGTCCGCTGGCGTCCGTTCCGTGCGTTGCGAGAATGCCTGCTGCGGCCTGCGGGACGGGGTGAGCAATTCGGTGATTCATTTGTGGGCTGTCGGTTGGTGCCCAGGTAAATGCCCTGTCGCGGTGCCTTCACTCATACCACATCGGGGTACAGTAGTATGTATGTAGCCAGGTGATACGATTGATGGATCAAAGGAATCAGTCCCAGGTGTTTGGGGTTGTGAGGCACTACGAGTAGAGACGAGGATTTCCATCGGTGAGTGGGTTCGGGTATTTAGAACTGAATTAGCATCCGACCGAGCGAATTGGTGTTTTCTCATGTGAATCGCACTGGCATGTGTATTGCCATGCCGTAGTCCTGTTACCTAGCACAGGCTTTTTGCTCTTCTGAAAATTGTTCTGAAATGTGTATTTCTGCTGCTAGCTAACTGTTGCGTCGTAAATTGTTGTCCCTTCAGTTGACCGTGGAAACAGTTATATGCAGTAGATCATGCAGTCTGCTTGAAATGACAATACCTCATTCACTGCCTTTTAACACTACTACCAATTTTCCCAAACAATAAAACACTGCTAGTGTTGTCATTTTGCAATTTATAGACGCACCTGCCTTCATTCCTTGTCAGCTGGTATTTTAACTTGACCTGGAACCTTTTCTTTCTTTCAGTGATTGCCTTCTGTCCAAATAACACCGAAGTACATATTTATAAGTTTATTGCAGACAAGTGGGAGAAACTTCATGTTCTTTCAAAGGTAACATTTCTATCTTTCTTCCGGCAAGTGCCATAGAATCTGCACTTGGACTCTCCCTCTCATCAAATATTTTCATTTACCAGTGTTTAATCAGGATGCAATTCATTAACCTGCTTTGTTTTATTGTTATATCTTGTAGCATGATCAAATAGTGTCTGGAATAGACTGGGGTAGATCTACAAACAAAATCGTCACAGTTTCACATGATCGAAATTCGTAAGTGTTCAGGCTTAATTTTCTAATGTTCAACTAAATTAATTGTGCTTCTTAGTCCAAACAAATACAAATAAGTTAGTTTCCATTTATTACTTACAGATATGTTTGGACACAAGAAGGACAAGACTGGGTACCTACCCTTGTTATTCTCAAGCTAAATCGTGCAGCTTTGTGTGTCCAATGGAGCCCAAAAGGTTTGTTTCATAACCTGCCTTCATACTACTATACAAACAAATTTCTGTTATCCCTTTTGTTTCTGAATGATCCAATTCTTCAAGCTTTTGAACTTATCTTTCTTAGTTGATTCTAATCACTTACCTCCTGTTATAATTTCTTAAATTTTTGGGAGAGCAATTAACTACTTAACCAACCATAAGTGAAACATATTTAGCTTTGACATTCCGCGCCCTTTAAAGTTCTTGTTATTCTTTACAGAAAATAAGTTTGCTGTGGGAAGTGGTGCCAAGTCTGTATGCATTTGCTACTATGAACAAGAGAACAACTGGTATTGGTCGCTATCACTTCCATTAGTCATGTACACTTTTCTCGTTAACTTAATCTTCCATTAATTGTGCCCAGTGTCCTATAATTGATAAGAGTATTTTCTTCTGTTCATGCATTCAGTGAAGTCAATGTGTCACTGTCGATGTGCGTTTTTGGAACTGTTTTTGATTATTTCTTGTGCTACAGGTGGATCAGCAAGATTATTAGGAAGAAGCATGAATCTTCTGTCACTAGTGTTGCATGGCATCCAAATAATGTGAGCATAATATTTTGCCTCTCTTTGAAGTTGTGCGAGCAGAGCTTAATTATCAGTAGTGAAAACATAAGGGACAATATTCATGGTTTGCTTTCGTCATGGTTGTTTTCTTTATCGATTGTGAGTATGAAAAAACAAAACATGTACGCCTCCTCCCCCCCCCCTCCCCTGTTAAATGGAAAGTTTTCATAGAACAGGGCAGGTGAATTCCTCTATTTATTTAACCCTAGTTAGTTTATGGTGTGGCTGAACTTGGTGCGGTGCAATTCTGTTTGCCATAGTTATTCAATATCTTTGTATGAACTGGCATTGCCATTTATATGCAAGACCCGTTCCATTGAATGTAACATTAATATGCCTGCTTTCATGGTCCTTCAGATACATCTCGCAACAACTTCTACTGATGGTAAATGCAGAGTATTCTCCACTGTCATCAAGGGTGTAGATACAAGGTCCACCTTGCCATTCATAATTTTTGAACTGAAAATCTTGCCATTTATATAGCTATTAGGATATTCCAAATGCTTTAGCTGTCTCATACTTTTCTCTCTTTCTGATCAGGGGATCACAATCGAGCGCCTCTGCTGATTGGAAATTCGGAGAGGTATGCTACTTATTGATAAGTTAGTTCACAAAATGCTGTCCCCTGGCAAGTAGAATATACATCTCACAGTATACTCCTTCAAATGTACTTCTTTGTTTGCATTACATATACTAATGACATGCAATTGAACATCTACGGCTTTTGTGAGCAGTAAAGAACTTATGTCACAGCTATTAATTTTGTTAGCACTTTGCACCCTATCTACAGCTAAGAAGTAAATCAATAGTTCATCTGCTGATTTGCAAAGTTAGTTTCCGAACAATATGGTAACTTATTTTCTATATGAATTCCTTGGCCTAATTTTTTAATTTCCTTGAAGGCTAAGAACCCAGGATCCAGTTATGGTTCAGAATTTTAACAAAATTATGCTCATAGTGTTTGTTATTGATCAGTTCTCTTTCCTGTTCATGTTGTTGTTCATGCTTGTAAAACTTTCTCCTATTTGGACACAGCAAATTGCTCAACTTGATCTATCAACTACTTGGGCATTCGGAGTAAGGTGGTCACCAAGTGGAAAAACATTGGCCTATGCAGGTTTTTCCTCCTCCTAGTCTCTTGTTTGTAAGAATACCAATTATTTTCATTACTTTTCAGCAGCCATTTTGACCGCATATTAAGCTAATAACGTTTCCTAACTCCCATTATTACTTGCCAAGGGTATTCATCAGCATCATCTCTTAATATGTATTTCCATTTTACGGACACAGTTCCCCTTCTGGTGTGGTAGTTGAACTTGCAAGGAAATTTACTATAGGCCTCTTGATAGTTCAGTTTTTCTCCTATTCAATTAGAAGTGTTTTGAGATTACAAGTGGCTTCTACAATTTAATTTTTCCTTTTTCCCAACCGGCCCTTGATATATCCATGCGTAGTTTCTATTTGCAGGTTCCCTGCTAACTTTTAGCGGATATTTATTGTCAGGGCACAGTTCCATGATTTATTTCGTCGATGATGTTGAAGCATCTCCTGCCGCACAAAATTTGGCACTGCGAGATCTGCCTCTCCGTGATGTGGGTCAGCATTTTCTCTTTTGCTAGTATTTAGTTGCATGTGATGATCTCCACATTCAATAATATTTTGTGAACTCTTCAAAATTTCAGATTCTTTTTGTTTCTGAAAGGATGGCGATTGGTGTTGGATTTGACTGCAATCCTTTGATCTTTTCTGCAGACGAGACTGGACTTTGGTAAGAAAAATGTGCATACAAGCTCTTTTGTTAAACTGTCTGCAATTTCTTTTCATTCTGGCAGTGCTTTGAATTGAGTCAGTGCGCTCTGTAAAAATGATGTAATTTGTTGGCTGCATCTTTAGGCATCTTTAGGTTTCTACTTATAATCTCATAGTACGCTGGCAATTTATTCCATTACTCAGTCTTGACACATGGCAATAGTAGCTCTTGACTTTCTGGCTTGATACTCAAGTCTTCAGAGTTCTATCTTTTATCGCCATGATCTTCCTTTTTAACATGTACGTATGTTTGTCAACTGTAGGAGTTTCGTCAGATACTTGGATGAAAGGAAAGTAACTCCATCAGCTTCAAAAGCCTCACAGGTCTCTCTCCAATTCACACACACACATGTTGTTCGAGGCCTAATGTTTATTATGCCTCCTTGTATGTTGTCAAGTGTAGATGCTATTTATTCCTTGTTCATTAGATTGTTGTGTTCTGCATTCGTAGAAGTAGGGTGAACCGCTACCTGTATGAATTAGTTGTTGGCTATATGCGGGATTACACATGCATCAGTGTTGGATTATTCTGAGATTGTGTTCTGTTAGTTGTATAAAGTTTGTTTTCCTCAACATATACAATCTGAGCATCCCCTTTGCTTGGATGTCAAACCTCTCTAGATCTTGACAAGCAACAGAAACTCGAATGAAACTGGTACTCTGCACATGATAGCTCGCCTTACTTGAAACAGATAACAAATGGCCACTATGCCATCTTCGCAGTCTGTTGTTTATTAATGATGTAATTAAATCGTTAGGCTACAGATGCTTTTGTAAAACGACATGCTGGTATTTTTTTATCGTTGACAGCTAGAGATATATGAATCTCTTGGTTAAAAGTAGGCAGTAGCTAATACTGCACTTATATATGTTTCAGCTCTCTGAAGCCCTTGGAAAGCTGTATGGCCAGTCGAGGCAAGGGACAAGCAGTGACACCGTTGAACCGTCGAAGCCTCGTGGCGGTGCTCACGAGAACTGCATAACGTATGATCCCTGCTTCCATCTACTCCCGCCATTCTGCAGCCCCAGTTACTGCATTCTCATCTCTCACATGTGTGCTAACCGTTTCTCTATATTCCCAGATGCATCATACCCTTGGTAAAAGGGAGTGAGAGTATCATCAAGCGGTTCAGCACATCAGGTTTGAAATAAATATCGAACCAACGCCGCCAGTGCTCCCAGTTTTATGTTTGACCTTTGAATGGTGTCTTGACATACTTGCCCCTCGTGGTCGTAGGATTGGACGGCAAGATCGTGGTATGGGACCTGGAGAATCACATCACCATCACGAAGTAGGTCGTGGATTCTCGTGGACGAACCGCGCCGACACAAACCATTTCTTGGCAGCAGGCCCTGCAGGTTTTCGAAAGATCCAGGGCCAGGTAGATCGCTTATTTTTGTTGTACCTGTACACAAAACCATCTACTTAGCCTAGGGGTCTCATTTTTTCTTCTTCTCGGAACCGGTTCGGTCTTTCTGAATTCTTATGATGTAATACCTGTATAATCTTAGTTAGGAGTCAAATGGCATAATTCCAGACCGCATATATATATGTCCTTAGCGTCTTTTCTTTTCTGCAGTACGCCGTGTAAAATAACCACTGTGGCCCTTCTGGCTGACCTTGTAATACCTGTGCTTCTATCTCCTGAGCTACAATTTATTTCGTTGTAACCTGGAGCCTCGATCGAGGGATTCGAAACCTGTGAGCAAGTTGCGTGTAATTTAGTGAGGAAGGGAGCATGAAATCAGGCCGTGCTGCGGGGACCATCTGCCCCGTTCACCGATCCCCATACACTCTATCCTTCTCTGCTCGATTCCCTGTATGTTACTGTGCTAGAGAACATTCCATTGGCATTCCACCAGGTCGGTAGCAACTGGTGCTCGCTTTGCTTTGGTCCTAAGCGTCCAACATAGACTTTTCATGTGTGTGTGTGTGCATGCTAAATCCGCCGGTGCCGCTCCCTGGTATAGATTTGCATTGTGCATGCTCACATGGAGAGCACTGAGCACAGTATAGCTACGAACCAACGGAACGGTTTCTTCATGATCCATGTATCTTTTCTTTCAAACTAGCGCGGTGGCCCTCGCAAATGCGAGGGCATCATCACATTATTTCTAATTAGAAAGTGTTTATAAAAAAGGTTCATTAATATCATATTATTTCTACTTATGTCACAATAAACAAAATTATTCAACAACTACCTCAAGTTTTAGTGACATTCCCGTTGATATTGTGTGACTGATGTTGTATCTTCATCAATTTTGAATGGTTGACGCTTTGTATCTCATTAAGTCAAATATTCATTCAGTGGAAGGACATTCTCATCCTTGTGAGAATATGTGTTGACTCAGCACCGTGTATCATTAAGTCCGTAATTTTATTAGTGTAGGGACAACTCATGTCGAAGTTCCGTAGGCGTGGTCTGATTGCGGTCGAATAAAGTTGTCAGTTATGTGTACTCAATAACTGAGAGAATGTACGTTGTGCGACTAATATCGTGACTTCATCAGTTTTAAAATTCCACGACTGTAAACTGTTGCTGATGTTTTGTGAGTACTTTTGTATGATAGTAGTCGAATAACTTTTTCATTTATGTGTACTCAATCATAAACAATGTGTTCCCTCCGTTCACTATTACCCTGCGTTCTGAATTTAGTCAAAATAAAACTTCATAAACTTTTACCAAATATATAGGAAAAATATATATCAACAACTAAAATATTATACAATCCTTATTATTAGAATCACCATAAAATGTATTTTCGTATTATACGGATCTGGTTATTAATATTAATATATATTGGTACATCTTTGGTCAAATTGTACAAAAAATGACTTTGAGTAGACCTAGAGTACGGGTAAATAAAACATAGGAAGTACACCCTGAAAAAAAAACGTGGGAAGTACTTAATGACACGTTTAATTTTTTTTCTAAACTGTATGTATCGTTCCAAAACAATAGGAAGTATTCCCTCCGTTCCACAATGTAAGATGTTTTAGCATTTGTCTACATTCACATGTACACAAATGTATTTAGACATATTTCATGTGTATGTTTATCCATTTTATTATGCATCTTACAACATATGTAACACCTAAAATATCTTACATTTAGGAACGGAGGAGTAGTTTTTTTGTGCAATCACGTCTTAGGAAGGTAGTAGTCTCGTACACTGGTTTTTAAATGTACGCAGTCATTTGCACTTTTTTGTGTAAGTTCGTGTCTTTTTTTTTCCAGTAGGTTCGTAGCAGCTCCAACCTTTGCCATCACGTTCAAGTAAAATACAAATTGTCCTATCCATCACGTTCCAGGAAGCTACCTAGTCTCGTATACTTGTTTTTGAACGGATGTAGTCTTCTGGAGGTACGTGTCTCCCTTTTTTTTTTTTGCACCTCACGTTCCAGCCATAGGTAGTCCGGCTTGTTTTCTAAACGGATTATCCGCTGCCTTTTCTAAACGGATTATGTACTCGTCGGCCACATATATCGTGTCAAACATGTTACGGGACTACATGTTACGTGACTACTACGGAGTAATAGTTTATTAAATCGTAACCACACATTTTAGATCTAACTACCAAAATTAATTTTTTCGACCGTAACCGGTAGGAGCTCTGCCATTGCATTATAGAAGAAAGAATCGGTCCAGTTAATATGGGAAACCGGACCCAAAAACCATACAATACTCGGTTAATTAAGGGGAACCGAGCGAAAACCACACTCCACGGCCACACAACCTAGCTACGTTAGGATTGGAACACCACCGCGCAACGCGAACACTAAGCACCACGGTCGCTACAGCTCCAACGCCTAAAAAAAAAACGCGTCGGCGACCAACGTCAAGAGTAACCTTGTCGCCCACACGACACAAGATCAAACCCTCGAAGCAACGAAACTCTCGGGGCCGCCGCCCCGACATCCAACTCCCCAGCATGCCCTGCATACTCCACCGACACCACCTTCCGGGGTCGTCACCCCGACATACCACCGCTCGAGCTCGAGCTGCAACGCCGCACGGCACAGCTGCCTGTAGCCCGAGCTACACAGGATCACTGCCCACAGACCACGGTCGCCACACCATGCCCGGCCGCCGCCCCGACATACCGTCCAGCCATCCCCTCTAGGATGCACCGACCGAGCCGATGAACCTGCCGCCCCTGCCCCTCATGGTCACCACCCAAAGCTGCGCCAAGTCGAAGCCCTGCCCCATGGAGCTACCACCGCACCGCTGCCCGAGGCGCCGCCTCGGCGTACATCCGCCATCTCGGGGCCGCCACCCCGACATCCACGACCACCCCTGCAACGCCACCGTCCGCAACACTCAACCACACCACGCCGACACTGCCGCGCAGCCACCAGTGCCCTGCATGGCCTCTGCAAGCACCAGCGCAAAGACCTCACCGTCAACAGCTCCACGATCCTCAGAGCATGCCACGACGGTGGTCCTCCAGATCTCCTCCACCTCTCCAAGCCTGCCACGGCCGAGGCCCTCACGACCTAGATCGGGTCCGCTGCCTCGCACGCGCCGCCGGCAAGCCACAGCGGAGCGCATCACCTAACATCAACACCTTCCCCAGCCCGCATCGGCCCGCTTGGGCCCAGATCGAGCCCACACAACCGCCGGCCGCCTCTGCTACCATCGGCGCTCGGGGAGGCCACCACGCAGCACTCGCGCCGCGCACCCTGGTGCCCTCTTGCCGGCGTCCACACTTCCGGCCGGAGCGGAAGCAGGGAGGGTGCGGCTCCGGCCTGAGAGCGCAAGAAGCGACGCAGCTCCTCGCCACGCCTTCCTCGGCAGCACTGCGCCTTTTTTCGAGCCCACACAACCGTCGGCCGCCTCTGCTACCATCGGCGCTCGGGGAGGCCACCACGCAGCACTCGCGCCGCGCACCCCTGGTGCCCTCTTGCCGGCGTCCACACTTCCGGCCGGAGCGGAAGCAGGGAGGGTGCGGCTCCGGCCTGAGAGCGCAAGAAGCGACGCAGCTCCTCGCCACCGCCTTCCTCGGCAGCACTGCGCCTTTTTCCGCCGGCAGCCTCGGGCGGCGACGAGGATGGAGGGGGCGGTGGGGGGTGGCGGCGGCGCTAGGTCTTGGGTCGCCTCCTGTGTCGCCCCATCTGGAGCGACGCGGGGGCAAGGGGGCGTCTCGAAAATAGAGCGTCTCCTCTTGACAACTCTAGTTTGCTACCAAAATTAATTTAAGTAATGTGGCTTAAATCGTGGTGGCTCTATTAAATAAACTCATTTTGATTTTAGTATATAATAGATGTTACATTAGTTCTTAATATTTATATTTCAACATGCGCTATATATACTTAATTAGGCATAATGATTGGTCCACGTTTACATGAGTATGTAACCCCAGTATCGCCGAGCGAGCGAGGCGGTGGTGAGCGGTGATCAGATGGGGCTGCCGAAGCCGAAGCCCAGGAGCAGCCGGGGTTGCCGTTGACGCCCCACCGCCGGACGAGCTCCTTGTACTCCTCCTCCTCGACGATGGCGGCGCCGACCTTGCTCTTCCAGGCCTGCTCTGCCCTACCCAGCTCCGCCTCGGCGTCCCGGATCAGCGAGTCGAGGTCCAGGCCCAGGTGCAGCCCCACGTCCAGGCTCACGCTCAGCCCCTTCTCGATCTCCTTGCTCCGCGCCATCTCCGCCCAGTAGTACTTGTCCTCCAGCATCGCCAGGAACTCGTCCTCCACCTCCTCCACGTCGAACCCCGCTGCCGCTGCGTCCCCCGACAGCTCCATGAACAGGCACGGCTTCTCGTCCTCCTCATCCTCGCCGGGGTGCAGCGCCCGCCGGGACCCGGACGAGATTTTCCCCTTCTCCATCGTGATGAACCCGGCAACTTCCTCCTCGTCGTCCTCCACGCGCCCGAACGTGCCGTCGCCGTCGTCCATCTCGGCCACCGAGTTCTCGATCGTGATGAAGCCGCCCCGGTCTGATCGGAGCGACGCCACACGCCGCGCGGATCCCGACGCCGCCATCGCTGCCGCCGCTGGCCGGTTCCGGAGGCAGCTCAGGTCCGGCAGGCAGGACGCGTAGGAGCTCTTGCCCTTGTTCTTCCTCTCCCGCGCATGCCCTGCCACGTAAACATACATGAACATGTAATTAATGTGCACCATATAAGCAAAATAGGTGTGCAGCTATTATAAGTCACATCAAACAGTGATGACTAGGGTTTGTTTACTTGTTCAGATGGAGGCTAGAAGCTAGCTAGGTCAATATATATAGAAGATTTGGATCGACTACATCTAGAATTTGTTTCACATGTGCATGCATCAGTGCCGTGGTACGTACCGTTGGGGTCATGGATCATCTCCTCCTGCTCCATCACTCTGCAGTAGACGCTGACGGTGAGCACAGCGCCCGCGGCCGGCCCGCCGAGTGGGAAGCTGAGCGCTTTGCCGCCGAACCTCGGGTTGGAGCTCTCGGCTGCGGCGGCCTCGGTGAGGTCGACAGGGAAAGCGCCGAGGTCACCGCCACCGCTCGCCGAGTCTGCCACGAGCGCTGCCCACACGGTGAAGCTCCGTAGCGTGGCGCCGCCCGCGCTGAAGTAGTGCAGGAATGTCTCATCGAACGCGGCTGCGCCGTCCCGGGACACCCGCGCCGGCGCCGTGTTCTCGCCCTCGGCGCCGCCCTTGCTCCTCCACCCGACCACCACACCGCGCCCCTCGGCCGCGGGCGGCATGCCGGTGACGCGCAGCACCTGGAGGCACACCACGCAGCGCGGGCGCCGGGGCCGGAGGGCGCCAAGCAGCCGGCACTTCCATTGGCCCAGGGCGCCCTGGCCGCTGGCACCACCGACGCCATGGACGACGCCGCCGCCTTCTGGGGAGCACATTGGCTTGTGGTGCAAGAGGTCGAGCTCCTCCGGCAGGAGGGAGGAGGAGGCGTGGTGGTGCGTCTTGCTGCCTACCATGTCGGCACCTGGAGGAGGTGGAGAAGCTAGACTGCTAGAAGGATATCAGAGCGAGTGCACTGCGTGTAGTTGAGATCGATCGAGCTGGGTAGGGTAGTGTAGTGTGTGTGCAACAGGTGTAAAGAGGAGAAGAATATATATATTACACCAGAAGGTACAGTATAGGAGTTGTGATGATTTGGGTAGCATGGCTTGTCTCGCCATCGCGCTGCATGGGAATGGAGGAGGCAGGCAGGACGCGAGGGAGGCCAGCCCCAAATGTGGAAAGGACTAGGGTTTTGAAGCACCACTTGGCTCTTATGATTTCACTTTGACACAAGAGGGGCAATATAAAGACATGCATGTTAGTTAATGACTCGTGCTATTTGTCACTGGCCTCTTTGATTCAAATGATTTTAGTAGGAACTTTGAAGGATTGGAATCCTTAGAATTTTTTCGTATGTTGCTTATTTGAATCGCATGATTGATTAATATAAGAATTTTTTCTAAGCATTGCTCTGCAATTATTTCATAGATTTTTTTTGCATTCACTCAAACCTCTTGGAATAATCCTTTGTTTTTTTTATGATGCAGTCAAACAAAAAATCCTAAAGGATATGAATGTGCGTGACATTCCAATCCTTCATTTTCCCTATTGTTGCGTTTTAACAATCTTGCGAATAAAAACACCTTAAGATTGCAAATTGCTGGCACATTTAAAGAAGGGATTGCCTATTCCTTACTCGACCCAAATAGGTACTTATCACTCGTTACTGATAGGCATCTGACGACAATCTTTCCGCCCCTTCCTACCCGAATGGTCAGATCAGATGGTTCTTAGAATCGGCTTAGAAATAGTTGCTGTTTTCAGTCGCATGAGAAACAGCAAACCCTTTTAGAAAATGTGCAATTGTGTTTCTAGCTATAAATTCCATCCTGACCAAACTCTGAAACTTATTGCAGCATTTTTTGAAAGGCCCTAAATTTTGAAAATAAATATATAGTATTAGTAAGAGACTACAAAAAGACAAGATTATTTTGGGCAGACCTGATATGTGCAGGGCAGAGCTTCATTGACCCAAAGTGGGCCTTGGCCTCTCCAACATTTGTGCAATTTTTCCAATTAGTAGTATTTTCAAGAGCACTGATGATTAGGCATCCCAAGGGCGACGCGCACCGCAGCTGATAGCTGTGAGTAAATGATGGTTACTCACGCAGCAGCTTGTCCACACACTCACTATATTCTGAGCAAAGCCATTGGATATATTTGTAGAGATAGCTTAAACCATGCATTTCTCGCAACAACAAAAAAGAGAAGCTTGAACCATGCATGCAAGTGGATTGGCGCAAAGGTTGGATCTGTAAACTAGCGCCGCCTTTCTTAGATTAATTAATGTATATAAATATTTAAGATGAAAGCGAAAAGGACTTGAAGTTGAAAGGGAAAAGTGCTTATCAGAGATCATACTACAATCAAAGGGCCAACTAGTTAAGGATGGCAGTGGCACATTTATCTTAACTATCCTATCTGGAGGGAACAAAGTGCATGTGCCATGCAGAAAGTGAGGGAGATTAGCACAAGAACTGTGCACAACTAACTCTACTTAATCCTCTATGTGGTCCTAACCCATTGGTGCTGGTGATAATTATGTGGCGACTAATTAACAAGGCAGCAAACTTGCATGACAACTGACACCTGTCTCAAGTGCCAATGGGAGGATCCAATTCTTTTTCTTGGCCAGGGACCAGTAAGTACAAGACTTGCCACCTCCAAGCATAGCTTCTTCCCTTGCTTGAAGGGCCATCTAACTCCAACCTTGGACTTAGCCCATTCTTAGCTCTGCAATTTGCTCATTTATGTGTTTGAATTGATGTTCTCTAAGGGGGTGAATAGGGGTCCAGTTCTAGGGATCACTAACAGATGATTTCGTAACAATATCTGCTATTTTCCAAGCACACCTGTACTTCTTGAGATGGGGTGATATATAGCTAGCTAGCTAGCTAGGTACACTCGTACCAATGTTTTGACTTGGTGTGAGTGTGGAATTAGCAAGTAAAACCAGTTGTACTTTGTTTAGAATTCTATATGACCAATTAAGTCATCCCGGCCAGTAACTTAAATTGATGTTAGTTAGTTCTTCTCCCTCTCTTCTTTTATCTTCTCTTGTGTATCACACAATGCCTCCCCTCTGGCGCACCTGCTCCAAGTTTTTTTGGTTTCCAGAATAGGTGACGAGCGACAACCGATCTGCAATGATGGATATGAGATCTGATTGTGGCTGCCGTGATCGGTTATACATGTGCACCAGATGTGAACAAAGGAGTTTCAAGATGAAAACCCTTGATCTGTCCATAGTAGGATGTATCCAACAATAGTGGCACAACCGTCTCAGACATTGTCGTTTGGAGAGTACCGTGGGTTTCTCCGTTAGTGCTGCTATGCCATATTTTATCATTGCATGAATCGATTTTGAATTTGATTCCTCGGCCATCCTCACTATAAAATTTAATTGAGTCGCATGGTATCAAGGATCACCATGCTAACAAAATTATGTACACGAGTGATCGCACTGACCACATTTATAATTGCTAATATTAACGTTGATGCATCCACGACCCCAAGTCTTCTTAATTATGTTTGAAACATTTGGTACCTGATGAATTATTCCATAAACTCAACTGTTAAACCATGTAAAGGCATGCATCAAGCTGTGTGCATATAGGATATATGGAAACAAAGCAACTACTGGATGAAATTAACATGATCAGCCCTACATGCTTGATAAGAAGTGATGCTATATTCTTGATAGTATTTTGCCAAGAAAAATAAGTTCATGCTTGATTTATAGTACAATATATTTCTTCTTTACATGCACTTTCCTAAAGCAAAGCCCCTATGCACCCCTTTCCAGATATAGGAAGGTACATACACCGGTAAGGTGCAATTTGGAGTACATATATATAGTTCCTCGAAAAGCTCCTGATGTGACAACTATATACTCTTGTGTAGCACATAATGCCTCCCCTCCGTCACCCCTGATCGAATCCTTTTTGGTTTCCAGAATAGCTAGGTGACGACCATGAAGATCCGCAATGATGGATACATGATATGATTATGGTTGCGGTCCTACGGTGATCGATCGACTATACATGTTAGAGCTTTGGGATGGAAACCCTTGATCTGTCCTTAGTAGGATGGATCCAGTAACTGTGGTGCAGAAGCGTCTCTCCCTTCATGAAGGCATTTTTCATCTGGAGAGTACGGCGGGATTTCTCCGTCGGTGCTGACGTCTCTTTTTTGTAACCGTTTTTGACTTTTCCATCCATGTTATCAAGATTTCCAAGAGATGGATGATCACTGAATAAAACAAAACATGTTCACCGGTGACCACACTAACCGCATCTAATGTTGTTGATCTCAACGGTGATGCATGGACGAATCCATGTCATCTCAACTATGTTTGAAATCAATAGGTACATATCCAATTATTCCATACAAAGACTGTTAAACCATGACAAGACGTGGATCGCCCCCCACATGTCAGCGACTCAGCATCACCGTCCAATCATCGGTTTCCGTAGAGACATGCATGAAGCTACGCACATATACTTATCGAACGATCTACACCAAAATATCAATTACCGCCTCAATTTTTTTTTTGCATCGTATCAAATTAAATGACAAGCTTTTCATGCTTGATAAGAAGATGTAGTGCACACGTATGCTTGAATAGTGTTTTGCCAAAAGGAAAATGCATGGTTGATAGTACGATATATTTCTTCTTTTGGAAAACCCACGCATGCATGCACTTCCCAGAAAGGAGTAGCTCCCACTACCGGAAATCTGGAATTTGCCATGGGGCAAAACCGCACGGCAAAGGCTCTGCGGAACACGGCAAACGCTTTGCCGTGCGGAAATGCACGGCAAAGACTTCACGGCAAAATACTCGTCGGCAAAGACTCTTTGCCGTGCGTTTTTGCCAAAATGAACGGCAAAGTCTTTGCCGTGAGCTATAGACGCACTGCACGGTGAATAATTGTCAGAATCGGGTCAACCCTTCGTCGACGTCTTTGCCGTGCGCCTTAAATTTGCCGTGATGTTCTTCTTTGTCATGAGCATGGGGAAACGCCTGCTCGGCATAGCGCACATCTTTGCCGTGTGCTCTGCGAGAAGCATCACGACACAGATTCTATCTTTGCCGTGTGCTCACCGCCCCACCACACGGCACAGAGCTGCCCTTTGCCGTGCGCTTGTTGCGCGACCACACGGCACATAACCGCTGCACAGATCCCAGCCTGCGCCCTTTGCCGTGAGTCCCACTGACCACCGCACGGCAAAGAGACCATATGGTCATCTGGCAAGTTGCCAGGCGCACAGGTGCGCGACGCGTGGCCGCTTTGCCGTGTGGCTTCGCACGGCAAAGGTCTTTGCCGTGTGCCCTCACACGGCAAAGTTCCATAATGTACCCGTTTTGTGCTGTTTTTTTTAAATCCCTGCAATTCAAACAGTTTGACAAATATGGATACAATTTGATATATATCACAATTCTCACAAACATGTAGATCACGACGGCAATTCACACAAACATATAGAACACGACGGCAATCACACAAACATATAGATCACGACGACAAACATATCACAATTCACACAATGCTCCATAATTCACACAATTCACAAACATATCACATATAGGTCATGAAGGCGAAGATGGACATGAAGCTCCACATGTAAGTCATGACGGCGAAGATGGACATCATTGAGTAGGATCCTCTTACATGTTTGCAAAAAAAATGATTGAGTTCGACAACTAAATGTCAAGTGCATAGGCATAATTTAACTAATTAGGTGGAAATGGCATAGTCATGGCATTAAAAGAAAGCTAACTAATATTTGATGAGTTGAACTAACTAAAATTTGACAAGTTCAACTAAAATTTGAGAACTAAAATACCTAAGTTTTAATGGCATAAGCATAGTTCAACTAACTAAGTGGAAATGAGAAGTTTGACAACTAAAATAGCTAATTGTCAATGTCATGGGCATAGTTAAACTAACTAAGTGGAAATGGCAAGTTTGACAATATGGGAAGCTGGCGTGGACACACATCGGCGAGGTGCAATTTGCAGTATACATATATAGCTCCTCGAAAGCTAGCCCCTGCTGCTTTTTTTTTAAGAAATGGGTAGTCCCGGCCTTTGCATCATGATGATGCACACAGCTATTGCATTAAAATAAACAAGTAGCAGGTTTGTGTCACTCCAACATTACAACTTAAGGGTCAGCCAAAGAGGCGACAAAAATCAACCATCGAAAATTATTGAAAACTAGTAGACTACACATGTTGGAGTCTTGTAGTATGCTGCCAACCATGTTGGCACAGGATAGCTCGGACAACCGCCATACGCCGGGTACATCCAGTATCCATAAGGGCCTGTTGCTCCAAAGGTAGGAGAAAAGACCAAATGTGAATCCAATAGATAGCACGATGAATGACCTGCAAAAAATGAACAGCTTTTGATTTGTTAAAAACAACGTCATTCCGACAGTTCCAAACAGTCCACATAAAAGCACATACGCCAATACGTATTCGCGCTTTAGTTTGACTATCTATTCCATTTGGCCAACGCCCAAACATGTTAGCTACACTTGTTGGTGGGGAGATATTAAAGGTATAATGGATGAGCCTCCAGATATGTCGCACAAAAGGACATGTTATAAAGAGATGCTCAACAGTCTCATCAGTTTGGCAAAACACACATTGTTTACAGCCAATTCATCTTCTTTTAATCAGATTATCTTTAGTAAGTAAAACTTTTTTACTAAGAAACCACATAAAAATCTTAATCTTTAGTGGTACTTTCAATTTCCATAGGTACTTACTGAGATAGGGTATATGTCCATTCATATAATCGGCATACATAGATTTTACCGTGAACTTCCCATTGGCAGTAAGGTTCCATTTGAACCGATCATCCTCATCAGTAAGCGTGACCTGCATGATGCGGCCCACAAGCTGACACCATGCCGTCCAATTATGACCCGTTAAAGATCGTCTAAATTCAATGTTTAAACGATTATTGTTCAGGGCTGCAGCTACCATCACATTCTTATGGCGCAACAGGTTGTATAGATTCGGGTATTGAGTAGCTAACGTTGTATTTCCGATCCAAACATCTTCCCAAAAGCGAGTATGTAGACCATTGCCTACAACAAAGGAATCTCGCTTAAAGAAATCGTTTTTCACTGACATAATACCTTTCCAGAAAGGCGAGTCAGAAGGTTTTGCTTCTATGTGTGCTAAGGTTTTTCCCCACAGGTACTTGTTACACAATAGTTCTTGCCATACACCTTTTTCTTGTAATATCTTAAAAAGCCATTTGCTTAATAGACATTAGTTTTTAATATCCAGTACTTGAATACCAAGTCCTCCTTGCTCTTTAGGACGGCAAATAATGTTCCACTTAGTTAGACGATATTTTTTCTTTATCTGATCACTTTGTCAAAAGAATCTAGACCGAAAAAAGTCTAACCTCTTCTATACCCCAGTAGGTAATAGGGAAAAAGAAAGAAGAAACATTGGTAAACTCGTGAGAACCCTGCTGCTGGGTGATGTGACAAGACAACTACTCTAAAAAACTCCGACGAAATCCGCGCGCGTGCAGCACTTGTTCAAATCGGGAAATGAACACGCGCGCGCACCGGCCGTACGCGCGCCCTCTCGCGCGCGATCGGGGCTGCCCAATGGAACGTCTCGCACATGAGAAGCTTTGCGCCTTTCGATCCATCGGGTACACGCCGCGTCACATCCGATCGATCGATTTGGCCTTTCAGGGGACACAAGCGTCGATCCCAGGGTGAGCTTCTGTAATTCGTGATTCCACTTGACTTGAAGCTCATGTACTTATATATATAGTGGTTTTGAGTTGATGGTTTTTGGTCGGGGAAGAACTAATTTAAAGATGTATATATGCATGCTCACGTACTTGTAGAAATTTTGATGTTAGACCGGAAACTAGCTATGGGTAAGTAACTAGTAGGGGTGCGTACTTTGCTAGCTAGCTAGCTATGTGTCTATGTCTGATATGTTTTTCGTTTCCTAGCAATTTCTACCTCGTATCACTACATGAGAGCTCATCTGTGCCGACGGCCAAAACCTGTGCCGACGGTTTTTTATCGGGGCCGTCGGCACAGGTGTCTACGAGGCCACCACACGAAGCTGGCCGTCGGCACAAATATCCCCGTCGGCACAGACACCCTGTCCCGACGGTCACCGTCGGCACAGATAGAGCCGTCGGCACAGGTTCCCGTGAAAGAAAAGGTGACATCGACACCAACCTATGCCGACGGTTGTACCGTCGGCACAGGTTCCTTTTTTTTCTTTTTCCTCGTGCATCTGTACAAATCTGTGCCGACGGTAAAACCGTCGGCACAGGTTCCCTATTTTTTTACTTCCTATTTTCTTCATTTTTAATGTTCTGTAAATTAAGTTTAATATGTTTAAAAAATATTCATTTTTATGTATATAGATACACCGAATAGCTATATGTATATAGTTTCGCTGAAAATAGTCATCATGTTTTTTACCCTAATGTTCATTTTTATGTATCTATTTATTACTCTCAATTAAGTTTAATATGTTTTTATTCATTTCTATATGTATATAGCTACGCCGAATAGCGGTCTCCAACCACATAAAATAACGTCACGAATCTTGTCTCTCGGAAGTATTGTATGTGAATCTTGTCTCTCTTGCAATCTTGTGTCGATTTGTGATAAAAGTTGGTTTCTCATGTTCGTATGGCCTAACCTAACACAACCAAGCAAAAAAGTCCACTGGGCTACCCCCTTTCGACGCACGTCTATGGGGGTAGACGGAAACGTTAGGGTTTTTCCAGCGGATTCAGGGTTTCGCCGAAGCGGGGCCCCGGAGCGTCGGAAACCGACCCAAACCTAGGTTGTGCCCTACCATATGTATACAAGTGTGTTGTGTGTTTCAAATGTCCAAGAATCTACTCCTAGGTGTGACCGACATCACCGGCTTCACTTTCTCTCTACTAAGTGTGTGGACTTATAGCTGAAAACTCCCGTTTCGGAAGAAACGGGGGCAATCTTGTGTCGATTTGTGATAAAAATTGGTTTCTCATGTTCGTATGGCCTAACCTAACACAACCAAGCAAAAAAGTCTACTGGGCTACCCCCTTTCGACGCACGTCTATGGGGGTAGACGGAAACGTTAGGGTTTTTCCAGCGGATTCAGGGCTTTGCCGAAGCGGGGCCCCGGAGCGTCGGAACCCCACCCAAACCTAGATTGTGCCATACCATATGTATACAAGTGTGTTGTGTGTTTCAAATGTCCAAGAATCTACTCCTAGGTGTGACCGACATCACCGGCTTCACTTTCTCTCTACTAAGTGTGTGGACTTATAGCTGAAAACTCCCGTTTCGGGCGAAACGGGGCCAATCTTGTGACAACTTGTGATAAAAGTTGGTTTCTCATGTTCGTATGGCCTAACCTAACACAACCAAGCAAAAAAGATGCCTCTCCGAGTGACGCTGGAATGTTTTGTGTTTGAGCGCCACTTCGATCCAAGCAGCGGTAAGACGTCTCTGATGATCTACAACCGTCCGGCAAGACATCTCTGATGATCTGCAACCGTTTGGAACGGTCGCAGGTCATCAGAGACGTCTTGCCGCTGGTTGCCCAAAGATGCCTCTCCGAGTGACGCTGGAATGTTTTGTGTTTGAGCGCCACTTCGATCCAAGCAGCGGTAAGACGTCTCTGATGATCTACAACCGTCCGGCAAGACATCTCTGATGATCTGCAACCGTTTGGAACGGTCGCAGGTCATCAGAGACATCTTGCCGCTGGTTGCCCAAAGATGCCTCTCCGAGTGACGCTGGAATGTTTTGTGTGAGTGAGTAACCTGTCTGAGGAGGTGGGCTATATATAGGGTCGCATGGCTTACGAAGTGGTCGTGATAGTGCTGATCCAACGGCTCAGAAGCGCTCAAAAGAAACATACCGCTGATCCAACGGCTCACAAGCGCTGGAAGGAAGCACACGATCCATGTGCTTCTTCCTGATTGGGCATACTACAGCTCACAAGCCCTGAAAAGAAACACACACCGCTGATCCAACGGCTCACAAGCGCTCGAAAGAAACACACCACTAATCCAACGGCTCACAAGTGCTGGAAGGAAACACACGATCCGTGTGCTTCTTTCTGATTGGGCATACTACAGCTCACAAGCCCTGAAAAGAAACACACACCGCTGATCCAACGGCTCACAAGCGCTCGAAAGAAACACACCGCTGATCCAACGGCTCACAAGTGCTGGAAGGAAACACACGATCCGTGTGCTTCTTCCTGATTGGGCATACTACAGCTCACAAGCCCTGAAAAGAAACACACACCGCTGATCCAACGGCTCACAAGCGCTCGAAAGAAACACACCGCTGATCCAACGACTCACAAGCGCTGGAAGGAAGCACACGATCCGTGTGCTTCTTCCTGATTGGGCATACTACAGCTCACAAACCCTGAAAAGAAACACACACCGCTGATCCAACGGCTCCCAAGCGCTCGAAAGAAACACACCGCTGATCCAACGGCTCACAAGCGCTGGAAGGAAGCACACGATCCGTGTGCTTCTTCCCGCCATTTCTCACTATATATATGTATTCATGGCCTCCATTGGCATAGCACATCTAAAATCATATCTGCAACCTCATCACTCTCCCATGGCTTCCACCGTACCCACTCTAACCTACTCGGAGGCGGAGGCGCCTTGCGCCTCGAACTACCCCTGCCCACCCGGCTACAACGTCCCCGCCGGCTGGAGGCGTGCCGGTCCCTCCTGTCCCTCAAGGTTTGGCGCGCCGGGCGGCCATCACGAACCACTACTACCTCGAGCTCACTCCGGAGCAGCGGATGGATTCCCGCTGGCAGCCAGACTATCACCCAACTTGGGACGCCTTCTTCATCGAAAGGCGTGAGAAGGCGCTCGCCAGGTACGAGGAGGACCGCCCGCGTCCTTCGAACTTCAACGAGGCCGGCCATCGGCTGTGGTGGGCCGGCCGGACTCTCAAGAGGGTCATGGACTACATCACGGCCGGCGATAACCCCCGCCTGCGCTACCCTCAATTACAGTCCAGGCGACAACCCCCGTCAACGACTACATCACGGCCGTCCGACGACAGCGACGACGACGACGGCGACTACGACGACTACACCCACGAGTATTATAGGCCTAGGCAAGAGTATGACTAACCTGAGCCACATCATTGGTTAGGAAAAAATGGTTTGTTGTCATTCGTCTATGTATCCAAGTTTGTTGTCATTCGTCTATGTACCCAAAGTTTGTTATCATTCGTCTATGTACCCAAGTTTTTGTTGTCATTCGTCTATGTACCCAAGTTTGTTGTTATTCGTCTATGTACCCAAGTTCGTTGTCATTCGTCTATGCATCACTTTCTCTCTAGTGAGTTTCTGCACTTAGAGGTGAAAACTCCCCTTCCGGGCGAACCGGATGGAATCTTGTGTTGATTTGGGGTAGATCTTGGTTTCTCACCTTCCAATGGCCTAACCTAACACAACCAAGCAAAAAAGTCCACTGGGCTACCCCCTTTCGACGCACGTCTATGGGGGTAGACGAAACGTTAGGTTTTTCCAGCGGATTCAGTGTTTCGCCGAAGCGGGGCCCGGAGCGTCGGAATCCCACCCAAACGTAGGTTGTGCCATACCATATGTATACAAGTATGTTGTGTTTCAAATGTCCAAGAATCTACTCCTAGGTGTGACCGACATCACCGGCTTCACTTTCTCTCTACTAAGTGTGTGGACTTATAGCTGAAAACTCCCGTTTCGGGCGAAACGGGGGCAATCTTGTGACAACTTGTGATAAAAGTTGGTTTTCTATGTTCCTATGGCCTAACCTAACACAACCAAGCAAAAAAGTCCACTGGGCTACCCCCTTTCGACACACGTCTATGGGGGTAGACGGAAACGTTAGGGTTTTTCCAGCGGATTCAGGGTTTCACCGAAGCGGGGCCCCGGAGCGTCGGAACCCCACCCAAACCTAGGTTGTGCCATACCATATGTATACAAGTGTGGTGGGTGTTGTAAATGTGCAAGATCAACCATTGTACGGAGAAAAGTTCGGGGTAGATATGCGGGCCCACCAGACTAGGGTTTGGCTGGAAAAGGATAATCGGAGCACCGGAATAATTTGCGTGTGGCCCTACCATATAATATAATAAATTATAATAAAACTGTATTCAGTTATAATTGAATAAATTATAATGTTTAAAATGTTAATAAAATAGCTAATAATAGAAAAAATAAAAAATACCTATGCCGACGGCCGTCGGCATAGGCTTGTCCTATCTACATTGGGTGGCCAGGGGCGCGCGGTCGACAGTTACTTCCAAATCGACCACGCGCCCGTCCCCTCCGTCGCCGGCGCCCCCGAGCCACCACGCGCCTGTCCCCTCCGTCGCCGGCGCCCCCAACCCACCCCGAGCGCCGCCGCAGCCCCGCACCCCCACCCCCACCGCACCACCGCTCGCCGGCCTTCGCACCACCGCCGCGCCCCCGACCCACCCTCTGGCCGCTTCGCTCGATCTCCCCACTGCACCACCACCGTGCCGCCGACCCACCCTCTGGCCACTCCGCTCGACCTTCCCCACCGCACCACCGCCGCCGCCCGATGCCCCTCCTCGCCACCGCCCTGGTGCTCCTCCTCATTGCTGGCCCGGTGCCCCTCCTCGCCACTGGCCCCGGTGCTCCTCCTCGCTGCTGGCCCCGGTGCTCCTCCTCGCTGCTGGCCCGGCGGTGCTCCTCCTCGCTGCTGCCCCGGTGCTCCTGCTCGCTGCTGCCCCGCCTTTGTTCATCTAGGTGAGGACTCCTAACAGATGTTAGTTAGTTGCTTGCAAAGTTGTTAGCACTAATCTTGACATGTTAGTTAGTTGCTTGCAAAGTTGTTAGCTGCGTGAGTTAGTTAGCTGGCCGGGTCATTGCAGCACTGAGTTGCCGCAATGTAGACATTCCAAAGATTAACAAGGGAGAGGTAGCTAGGGTTGCCCGAGTGGCAACAACATTGATTTTGTACCAAATAATCCATCGTTCGGTTTTATCCAATGGTACTGCAGTTTCTTTATAGTTTAAGATAAGCACTGAAGATAAGATTTTGGATTAGTTTCCTTGTAGTTTTAGACAAAGATTTGGTATATGTTAACAAAGTAGTCATTATTTTTGCTTGCTAGATGGAATTTTTTTGAAGCTTTATAACAGTAGGAAAGGCTCCTACTGTTTCTATATTACCACCAACCGCA
The DNA here is from genome assembly GCA_947311845.1 of Poa pratensis. Classification (NCBI taxonomy): domain Eukaryota; kingdom Viridiplantae; phylum Streptophyta; class Magnoliopsida; order Poales; family Poaceae; genus Poa; species Poa pratensis. Next base: position 4,626,200 of record CAMZMU010000126.1, read on the forward strand.
CTGTTACATAATTACAAGGCCTTGTAGAAGGCAGACAAAAACAAAGGGGTCTAAAGAGAATTTACAAATGTAAGAATGAAAGTATGTAAATCAGGCTTGGTTCTATGAACCAGTAGCTCAAAGTCTCTTTTAAAGCGTAGTTTCCAGGAAGCAATGGTAGGGGTGATGCCTTCAAATATCAGTGCATTCCTTTGCTAGATGGAATTGGTAGATTCTTGCTAGATGGAATTGGTAGATGCAAAATCTAGAGTCTTTCACAACTTCTAATTTGCTTGCTAGATGGAATTGCTAGATGCTTGTTGCTTGCTTGCTTACCGCGTTGATTTGTAGCTTCCCGCCAGCCAGCACCGTTGGTCCCGCGCGTCGTTGCGGGGCTTCTTCTCCAGCTGAGGTGGGGCCGCCTTGGTGCCCCTGTTTTGTCGCCCTGCTTCCGGAGCACGTCCTCGACCTTCTCCCGCCATCGATCACGCTTCGAGGGTACAAACCTTTCGCCTCTCTTGTGCATAGGTTTATTTTGGTCTAGATCACCAAGTCAGTCGCGTAACCCGAGTCAGATCCCATCCGGAAGGGTTACAAATTTATAAATATGCAGGATTGTCCATCTTTGCATATTTATAACCGTAACACTTCCGGGTTGTCCTGTTGGACAGTCCGAGTACGTGTAGATCGGTCGTGTTCCATGTTCTACCCCTTCCTGAGACGGAATTTCGGCAGCACCTCCCCGTTGTTCTTCGGATGCACACCCTCTCGGCTTGACAAGCTCGAGACGTGTATTCTGAAGAACAGCGGGGAGGTGCTGTCGAAATTTCGTCTCGGGTCGGGGTAGAACATGGGACACGACTCGATCTACACGTACTCGGGCGGGATAGGCCCTCCTATTAGAAGTGTAGGTGAACCCTTGCATGTTGTAAAAGATAAAATTTGGCCGTAATAAATCTTGGTGTCATTGAATAAATTTATTATTACTTGGTGCATATTACGAAATGCGTTGTTCTTTGGATCCAATAAAGCAGAGGATGGCTGATAATGGGTGGATGTACAGTGGCCGTATCAGTAAGATTAAAAGAACAGAGGAGTGGGAATGGAAGACCAATATGTTAGTGAAGGAGTTAGCGCGTGGTTCAAAGGCATCAGGAGTTCGTCCAAGGTGCCCATGCATTAATTGCAAGAATCGTGCCCGTCAGGGAAAGGATGAAATGACTAAGCATCTTTGGTTGTCTGGGTATATGCCTAACTACGTCACGAAGGTCGACTTTGCTCAGGTCGAACGTGACAGAGTTGAGGTGATGCGGCAGCGGATCAATGGCAATGAGTATGATGGGGTGAGAAACTTGCTAGATGATCTCCGTGATGCTGACATACCGGATTCGCCACCTCCACAGGAGGAACGGAGGAACCGGGTGAACCGGAGGAACCGGGTGAACCGGAGGAACCGGAGCCAACCGCGAAGGCTTTCCTTGATATGATGGCCTCGGCTAAGAAGCCTCTATACGAGGGTGCAAACATTTCTCAGCTCGATGCCATAGCTCAAATACTAAGTGACAAGTGCCAGTACTCCACCACCCGTGCAGGCTTTGAAGCCAATCTGAAAACATTTGGTAACATGTTGCCCGAAGGGCATTGTCTGCCAAAGTCCATGCACGAAACGAGGAAACTATTGGGATCGCTTAGCATGGATTATGAAAAGATAGATTGTTGTCCAAAAGGTTGCCTTCTGTTCTGGAAACAGTATGCGGATGACAAGTACTGTAGTCTTTGTGGGGCCTCTAGGTATCATGAGAAAACGGAGCCCGATGGTCAGAAGACGCAGGGAAAAGTCGCTGTGAAGATTCTTCGGTACCTCCCATTCATAAAAAGAATCCAGCGGCTTTACTTTTCTGAGGAGACTGCCACGCAGATGACTTGGCACAAGAAGGGGAAGAGATACGCCGACGAGTTCGGACGGAAAAAGATGGGACATCCATCTGATGGTAAGGCATGGGAGAATTTTGATGAGAAACACCCCGATAAGGCAGCAGATGCTCGGAATGTCAGAATTGCGATAGCAACAGATGGATTCAATCCATATGGTATGTCGAGTCACTCGTACAGCTGCTGGCCCGTGTTTGTTATTCCGCTCAATCTCCCTCCCGGGGTCCTAATGCAAAGGAAGTTCATGTTTATGTCGCTGATCATTCCAGGGCCCGAATACCCGGGGAAGAATTTGAGTGTCTACATGCAACCGCTTGTGGATGATTTGCACCACTCATGGCACAATGGGACGTGGACATACGACCGAGCATCAAAGAAAAACTTCTTGATGAGAATTTGGTACCACTATTCCATGCACGACCTACCCGGGTATGCCCTATTCTGCGGATGGTGTACAGCTGGTAAGTGCCGATGCCATGTGCAGAAACCGACTTGAGTTCACTTGGCTAAAGTCAGGTCGCAAGTATGTCGCGTTTGACAAGCATCGACCGTTCCTCAAAAGAAGGCATCCTTACCGAGAAGACATAAAAAACTTCACGAAGGGCAAAGTCGTGCGTGAAGAAAAAGAGATACCGAAGTTCGATGGTGCAACTGTTGATGCCGAGCTACGTGCTCTCGTGCCTGCTCAGGTACCTGGCCCAAAATTTGTGGGATATGGTGTAACGCACAACTGGACTCACGTGGCAGGCTTAACGCAGCTAGAGTATTACAAGGACCTCGAACTTCCCCATAACATCGATGTGATGCACACCGAAAAGAATGTTGGAGAGATGCTCTTTCACACAGTCCTGAACATTCCTGGGAAGTCAAAGGACAATGTCAAGGCTAGAGTTGATGTTGAGAATCTCTGTGATAGGGAGAGATTACACATGCAGCCTCCTGACCGCCGTCGAAAAAATTGGTTCAAGCCGAATGCACCCTACTGCCTTGATAATATCCAAAAGAAGGAGACATTCAAGTGGCTCAAACACGACGTGATGTTCCCTGATGGTTATTGTTCCAATATAAGTAATGGAGTCAATCTTGTAAAGGGAAATGTCACTGGGCTCAAGAGTCACGACTATCATATATGGATTGAGCGGTTGATGCCGGTGATGGTTCGAGGGTATCTCCCCGATCGTATCTGGCGAGTGCTTGCGGAGTTGAGCCATTTCTTCCGCACGCTCTGTGCGAAGCAGATATGTCCCGTGATTATTGGGAAGCTGCGTGATCTTGTGCCGGAGTTGCTATGCAATTTAGAGAAGATCTTTCCGCCAGGCTTCTTTGTTCCGATGGCACATCTCGTTGTGCATCTCGCGAACGAGGCACTCTTGGGTGGACCGGTGCAGTTTCGTTGGCAGTTTTGTATTGAGAGAGAGTTCAAGTATATTCGAAACATGACTGGAAACAAAAATAGGATTGAAGCATGCATAGCTGAGGCAACAATACTTCGGGAGATGGCAGACGCCGTGACAACGTACTATCCCGATGAAGTATCCACTATGCATAACCCGGTCTCTCGGTACAATGTCGACGAGCCCAAGCATGACCCCAAGCTCCTCCTCTTCCAATGTCCCGGTGGCAAGGCCGGTGGTGGTGTAAAATTGCAGTTGACCAAGGAAGAGAAGGATTGCATAATGCTCTATGTGCTTACGAACATGACGGAAGTAGTCGGTTTCATCAGGTAAAATGGTGAACAAATTACTTTGCAACTAGTAACTCGGTTTCGGTCTAATACCTATTTTCTCCTTTTAGCCAATTCCAAGATGAACAGTGGTCGGGAATGGCGGATCCCTCTCCCGCGGAGCTGGACACTCTTCTGAAAAAGGGTGCTCACGGAGGAAAAAATTTTGTGTCTTGGTTCATGGAAAAAGTAATTTCTAACCTGTCCCTCTTAGCTTGCAATCTGTGACTTGTCCCTCTTATTACACGTAACTAATGCACAAAACAATTTGAACCGTACTTGTAGGGAGCTGATCGCAACGTTGAGATGACGGATGAGTTGAGATGTGTTTCCCAAGGTTTTAACCGTACCGTCATGAAGTATGAGAAGTATGATGTGAATGGGTTCCGCTTCCATACAGAGTATCACCAGAATAGTCGGCCGAATGCAAAAACTGTAAATACTGGGGTCTTCACCAAAGGATCCAGAGGAGCCGATGGAGCCGATTACGTAGATTACTACGGAAGGTTAGAAAAGGTATACGAGCTGAAGTTCAATCGTACGAACATAGAACTCAAGCTCGTTGTGTTCCAGTGCCATTGGTTCGACCCACGCACTGGACCACACGGTGGACTGAGAAGTGACCCTTCCATTGGGTTAGTTGAAGTTAAGCCTTCAACCACCTATAGCGGAGCCGATGTCTTTGTTGTGGCTCACCAAGCCAAGCAAGTTTATTATTTGCCCTACCCATGCCAGAAAGAGAACCTCAAGGGCTGGGAAGTCGTGTTCCGGGTATCGCCACATGGTAAGCTACCCATGCCCTCTGCCGACGATTACAACAACATTGACCCTAAAACATACGAGGGAATTTTCTATCAAGAGCAAGAGGACTTCGGGGACTTTGCCTTACAAACGGGTGGTCTTGAGGACCTCGAGAACGATGCACACACTCGTGGTGAGTCAGTGGTGGATCTGAAGGACATAAATATGCTCTCGAAGTTACAGGCGGACAATGCCGCCGATGACGAGCCTCCACCGTGCGATGAGCCTCCAACCTACTACACACGTGATAGTGATAGTGATAGTGAGAATGAGAACCAACTAAATTATGAGAGTGATTATTCGGGTGAGCGTCTTTTATGTCTCTATGCTTAGTATTTATTTTTCAACATGCTTCTTAATTGCATTACATCTTTATGCTTGGTGTCTACATGTTATTATGTCTTTATGCTTTAGTATTTATTTTTCAACATGCTTCGTCATTGCATTACGTCTTTATGCTTACTGTCTACATTTTATTATGTCTTTATGCTTACTTGTTTTCTCTTTCTCAATGCAGGTGATTGAACAATATGAGCCAAGGCAAGGAAAACTCCTCGTCCCTGATTAGTAAGATTAGTAAGATGATGGTACGGAAGCCTGGAGTTACACGGAGTGGACGACCTTCCACCTCGCGTTACGCCGTGGACGAGGTGCGCGAGTAGGACGAGGTGGAGGACGAGGTGGAGTAGACGTGGCGGAGGACGAGGTGGAGTTGCCCTCCGCTTCTGGCGACGTGGCTTCCCAGTCTAGACACGAGGTGGAGGACGAGGGGAGGACGAGGTGGAGGACGAGGTGGAGCTGGCGCCGAAGCGGCCGCGGATGCGTGGCGAAGCGGGAGTCCCCGACGAGGACATGGAGCCTAGGAGCGAGGAGGCGAAAGCCCTCATTGTTCCTCAGGGCGTTGAGTAAGTGTACTAATTTTGTAATTTTGAACATGTAATTTCATTGTGTTCATAACAATTTGGCATATGTACTAATGTTTGATTATTGTGCAGCAAATGGACATGGCCAGCACCTAAGATTCCCCGCACTCCTGGGAGCTTGCTTGGAGCTCTAATTAGGCAAAATTGGCCGGGCTTGTACACCGTCGGTCCCGACGCCGAGGCAAAGTTAGCCTATAAATGGGTGGACTATGAGGCTGCCCCTATCCCGGGCTTCGAGACAGCTGCTGACGCCGTGATCACCGGGTTTTGGGTAAGACATATTTTTCGAGTTCCGTTCATAGTTTATGACTCCACCGTGCTAACTCATGACTCTCACAATTTTTTTATGCATGGTTGAAGAAGCATTTTCGGGTGGCGGACGAGCATAGAGACACGGCGGCTCGCGTATTGCGTGCTCATTGTGTGAGGTTGACACGGCAACAATTCTACAACCAAAAGCATACGTCCGCCAATACTTTCACGTATGAGAAGACGGGCAAGAGGGCCAAGAAGGAGGAGAATGTCAAGACGGCACAGAAGATGACGAGGGAGGAATTCCTTTCGGTAAGTGAACTGTCAATGAAATTCTATATTGCTGCTAAGTTGCCATTGCATTATCTCTTCTTGAATTGCATTTTCAGGTTATGCCCGACTGGGCCGACGGCAAAGAAGACGCATGGGATGCGTTGGTTACGAGGTGGGTCGGGGGAGACCCCGAGTTCGACGCCGTGAGCCAGCGGAACAAGGCAAACCGAGGCACCGAGGGAACACACATTGCGGGAAGCCGCAACATCTTCCGCTTCAAGGAAAAGCTGGTATATATATACATGGAACGACCTCCATTTATTTTCCCCTCATGTTTCTACTTGCTACGCATGACATTTCTTTTCGCGATGCAGGACGCCGATAGGGGGGAGGTAAGCTCTGAGTTGCAATCGTGGAAGAAGATGAAGGAGAAGAAGCGCGATCTATCGAAGCCTCAGCCCCAGCTTCCTGAGTACTACAACAATGCCAACGAGAACTTGGAGAGGTACTCCACGACGTTCCAGTCTTTTCACCCGGAGGTGGATGACCCCTTGAGCCAGGAGGTCGACGAGAGGTCGATGGTCCTCTCAGGGCATGGAAGGCCGCATGGCCGTAATCTCTTTCTTCAGAATGTGGTCAGGCCTTCCATGAGCTTCACGCAGGCAAAAGCTACCCTCCCTGACGGCAGCCCCCTTATCGCGCCTCGTCGACGGCCTCGTCGACCCACTTCCACCGATGTAAGTTTTTCTCATTTTCATCCTCTTTCCGACATTCGTTCCTGCATGGCTAAGTTGACAGTTCCATACCATATTTTCGAAATTGTAGCCCGATCTTGAGGCAGCCTACGCTGCCGCTCATGCGGAGTATCAGGTGGCCTATGCCCAGTGGCTGGAGATGAATACAGCCTACTCCTCGTATCAAAAGTCGTTCCGTGCTGTAAGTTTCAACCTTTATTTTTGTCTAATATGACAAGTCCCACTTCCCTAGTTTGAACCTTTATTTTGGCAACGTCTAACATCTAAACTATCTTGCAGTCGGTGCTGAACTTTTTCACCACTGGAGTGCGGGTCCCCCCTTCTATGGAGGAGCCTCCGGAGCCGGGGCCGTGTCCACGGTTTCCATCGAAGGACGAGTTCGCTCTCACCTACTACTCTATCGACCCCGGTAAGTTTGATGCCAAACCACTAGTTACCGCTTTTCCTTTGCCTCGCAAGTTGCTAACTCTTGCTCAAACATGTAGGGAACGGGATGCTCGTCGGAGAACCCACACTTTGGTCGTGCTTCTCCTAGTGCCTCGCCGGATTCGCGTGAGATGGTGAGGTTTGATGCTGATCCTTCGCTTGGTGCTTCGCCGGGTTCGCGTGAGATCACACCGGTACATCCCGGTGGTCCTTCTCCTGGTGCTTCGCGTGGTGCTTCGACTTCTCCTGGTGCTTCGCCTTCTTCTGGTGGTTCTACTGCTGCGCCGAGCCGTCGATCGCCTGTGTTCACCCGGGGAGACATGGGGCACACCCCGTCGCCGCGCAATAGATGTAGGGCTTGATGATCTAGACATCTAGCTATGTAGCAAATTGCGAGACATTGTTGTAGTCCTATGTGTGTATCCACTATGATGATATTAGCATTGTGCTTGATGATATTGCTTTGGGATGATATATGGAGCTATGTGTGATCTTATTTGTGATGATATTGTCAGTATTTTATATTTTATTTTCTGCCATTTTTGCTGGAAAACGAGCTGCTGCAACCAAATTGCAAAAAAAAAAAAATCTGGGACGAACCTGTGCCGACGGTATTCCCGTCGGCACAGGTGTTACATCTGTGCCAAATGGCCAGACCTGTGCCGACGGTAATTACCGTCGGCATAGGGGTCCCTGTGCCGACGGTAATACCGTCGGCACAGCTGCTTAGCGAGCTCGCCCACGGTGGGGCCCACCGTACCTACCCGACGAAATTGAGCCGACGGGCATTTTTTCACCGTGGGATACCCTGTGCCGACTGGGAATATCTGTGCCGACGGCAAAAAAAAACTATGCCTACGGGCACCTACGCCGGCGTGCATAAACATCCACAATCTGTAGTACTTTGTATGGGAAATGAAAACTTAGTTTGAGATACCCCTGTTGATTTCACGAAGAGTTCGAATTAGCTTGTTCTTAAATACTACTATCAGATGTATATATTCTTCTGTTATTGAGCTAGTTAGAAAAGCTATCTTTTTTATGGGAAAGCTAGTTACAATGTTGCATTGCACTTTGAAATTTAGGGCCGGTCCATGCTGCACTGGACCCGATGAAAAGCCCACATTAGATTACTATGGAGTATCGAGGCCGCTCCCAGCAAATCTGGCCCTAAAAACGAAAAGGGAAAGCAGGCGCCATCTTGCCTCAGAAAAAAAAGGCGCTTTGCGAGAATAAAAACTACTAGGGAAGAATAGAGGATATTTAGGTTATCCAAGTGCAGTAGCGAACCACGGAAAAAAATTTAAGTTCGAGTGAACTCTAAAGCAAAAAAATTGATGCAAAAAAAAAATCAAAATTGTCTAGACATATTAATACTTTATATGATCTTAAACATAATCACTTAGTACAATTATAATAACAACATATTTAAATATAAATAGAACCTACAAATGCAATAATCCTTGTCTTGTTAGTTAGCATACCATCTAATAAAGAGAAAAAGAATACATAGTAGTAGGTATAAAAGAAGGAAAACATTGTTTAAAGAATAAAGATTCGTAATTAATACTTTTCTTGTTTGTTGGGTTAGGTGTAACTTTTATGGGATGAAATAGAGAAAGGCAGAAGATACAACTTAAAAGGATAACTGAAGTGACAGGTATTCGAATCCACTTTGGTTGGAGTATGTTATTATTAGCGATGCTGTGAGCAGCGCTATTTCTTGAACACGAGTAATTATTCAAATAATCCAGTGGTTGTAACAACTCCAAACGGCGGAGACGCATCTTGTCTTCTTCTAATTGAATTTGTGGCCAATTGACACGAAGTTCGAGGAACCGAGACAACAATAAAGCGGTTGAGCTCTCCCTGCCAGCAGGGACGGAGCCAGGAAAAATATGTGAGGGGGCCAAATGCACGTCTTGAATCTTGGAGGGGGCTATTAGGACTAACTTAGCATGATTTAGCAATAAACTTCACAGATTATTGGTAGGCTTCAACCCAAAAAATTCAGCTTAGGGGGGGCCATGGCCCCAGCGCGCCCCCCCCCCCCCCCCCCCCCCCCCCCCCTCCCCCCCCCCCTAGCTCCGTCCCTGCCTGCCAGCAGATTCTCATGAACTCTTTTGGAGTGAAGAAAAAAAGTTCAACAGCTCTTCGCGAGAGGGTTTTGGGTGGTATACACAAGTAGAAGAAGATGGCAACACCACCGTGTTCCCACTCTGCTTTGGCTTCTATGGCCTCTGCAGAGCAAGGACCGATTCCTTTCGCGGACACTCACGGTGACACGAACCTCGCCTCCTCGCCGGAGAAAAGTGATGACGAAGAGCATGCAGACCTTATCTCCGCCCTGCCGAGTGCATCAGCGGCTGACGGCCTGATCAAGCTCCGTCGCTACCGGGGTTTCTGGCTACGTGAACTCCTCGTCCCGGCGGCCATCGACCTCGAGCGCCGCTTCGAGCCCCGCCACGACGACGTCATTGTGGCCAGCTTCCCCAAGTGCGGCACCACCTGGCTCAACGCTATAACCTTCGCCACGATGGCACGCGCCGCCTACCCTCCAGCCGGCGCCGACCACCCGCTCCTCCTCCGCCTGAACCCGCACCAGTGCCTCCCTTTCCTGGAGGGCCTCTTCCTCGGTGGCCGGGACGCCGAGCTGGTGTCGCTCCCGTCACCACGCCTCATGAACACCCACATGCCGCTCCCCATGGCGCCGAAGGCCGTGTCGGGCTGCAAGGTCGTCTACATATGCAGGGACCCCAAGGACATGGTCGTTTCAACGTGGCAATTCTACCGCCGCCTGCAGCCCGACCTGGCGTTGAACTCCGTCTTCGCGTCCGCCTGCGACGGGGCGATGGCGTTCGGCCCGGTCTGGGACCACGTCCTCGGCTACTGGCGCGCGAGCATAGCTTGGCCGGACAAGGTGCTCTTCCTGCGGTACGAGGAGCTGCTCCGCGACCCGGCCGGGAATGTCAGAAAGCTGGCGGGGTTCCTCGGGATGCCATTCTCTGCGCCGGAGGAGGAGGCCGGCACCGTTGACAGCATCGTCAAGCTCTGCAGCTTCGGCCACCTCAAGGGCCTGGAAGCCAACAAAGTTGGCAACCTGGATCCCGTCCTCCCCATCCCTCGTGACGCGCTTTTCAGGAATGGCGCGTCCGGCGATTGGGTTAACCACATGACGCCGGAAATGGCGGGCCGCCTTGACGAGATCGTCGCTGAAAAATGCGAGGGACAGGGTTCATTTTGAGTGACCTGTGACCTACCAGTATAACAGTGTTACTTTTCTCTTCTTTTTGTTTATCCAATAAATATTTAAGACAGCTAAGGTGGGCGTTCCTTCCTCGTCCTGGTCATGATCGATGTTGCTAGATTTTGACACTTTTATTTGTAAGCAGACGTCACAGGTTAAGGGATGATTACAACACAGGCTGATTCATTGATAGTCTGGAGTAGCTCGGATGCGGATCTGTAAGTAACTAAGCTAGCTAATGGAGCTAATTACTCCACTAACTAAGCTATGTCAAATGTGTGCATACACATGCTAACACCCCCGCAGAGTGTACGTCGTCGCCTGAAAAGGTACACAGATTGAACCTGAATTCTCTGAATTCCGCTTCGATTTGGTTCCCAGCGAGGTTATGGAGGCGATTGGAGTTGCAGCGACGACGATTGATGCGGTGAAGGTGACCACCACGGCCACACCGCTGTCTGTGACGCCCGCCGTGGACAGCCTCAACCTCTCACTCGGGCGAGAAGCAACTGCCACCGTGGGTGCCCATATGGCGTTCGATGGAAAGTCTGAGCCCACTGCGATCGGTGCGCGGGTGGCCACCTCGACCACGCCACTGTCTGCCACTCCTACGACAGCAAGCCTTGCCGTGTCTCTCGAGCGTGGAAGGAGGATGGATGAGCTATCCCGCTCGATCGATGCGAACCTGGCTGAAGTCGCGCGTCTCCACCAGGGCATGGAGCGTCGCCGGGAATCCTTGGAGCGGCAAATGGAGGTCACGGCGCAAGCGGTGGCGCGCATCTCGGACGTGAAGGCGTCCACCCCAACTTCGAGTTGGGCCACTCACCATGACATTCCCTCCGTGTCGCCCACCAAGTCCTCCACGCTGGGCATCCAGATTCCAGCTGCGGTGGTGGTGGAGAGCAGTCATGCGATGGCTGCATCTGCGCACGCTGTCCCTCTTCTTGACCAGGTCGTGGTGGTTGATCCCATTCAAGTGGAAAACAACCTCGCAGCCATCATGCCTACAAAGTGTTCGACAATTGGTCTGAGCTTCGACGCCGACCTACAGCTGTCCGAAGTCAAGCAGGAAGCAACGCCATGTGCATCCCAGACTGTTGTTGTGCTCGATGGTGATCTCAAACATGATGTCGATCCATTCACCAATGAGGATTACCATGGTGTATTGACTCATGTTGGTGGCATGTCACTTTTTCTGGAGCCCTGGCTGGACATACCAATGAAGTCGTATGGGGACCTCGAGTTCAACATGTTGAGACCTACCACCTGTTCGGTGCAATGTTGCCATGATGGCACTGGCGTGCAGACTTCTGTGTCCATGCTGGCAGCGAGTTCGAGCTCTTCTCACACTCCTTTTCTACTCCATGATGCAGACTTCAGCCCCACGCCATCTGTCACCGCAGTTACAGTGCTGGGTGTCAAAATCAGCTCTACTGGTACACCTCGCATGGCCGATAGAATGGTTGATGAAGTGCTCACCGATGTTGGAGGCATCTCCTTGTTTCAGGAGCTTAACCTATATTCTGCAGGTGAGGTGTTCAATGACAGTCCTCTCAAGGATGTTGTGTGGGACGAGGATCTTGCCGGCTGCATTGTCACTTACAGCGACAGCTCGCCTTTGTTCCTAGAGCATGTTATGGGAACTAATGAGGAGCTTGAAGAAAAGGTTACCAAGGGCACATGCTTGCATATTGGAGTACGTGTTGTTGGATTGGTCTCTCTCATAGAGGTCAAACTGCAGCAGCCATGGTCAAGGGAGAGGAAACAATATGATACGAATAGTCCTACACTACTACTGCCATGGGATCGAGGAAAACAAGAGGTTGTGGTACACGATTTATGCTTGCAGCTACCCCATGCTGGAGAAGATACAATGCCAACCTTGCAATGGAATCCTGGTGATTGGTGTACACTGCAATCTTTTGCAATAGAACTTCAGTATATGTTGGGCTTGTGTGAGTTGTGGCTTTGGCATAATAACAAGGATGCAAGGCATGAAAAAAGAAACTTTGCTGGTACAATTTTGTCTGAATGCCATGGACTGATTCAGTTTCCATGCAAGCATCAAGAGAATGGTAATCAATGCAGCTACATATTTGGGCTCACAATGTTGGGACTGCTTTTAAACAGTGAGGTGGTGCTAGATTGTACAAGCATGTGGCCACCAGAAGTGACGATGAACAGTGCTTAGTTTTTTAGGGACATTTAAAGGGGACGTTTGGACAGAAAATTTCAGTACACCCCATGGAATCTCAATGTTCACAACCGGAGGATCAGACAAGTGCAGCAAGAGCTATTTCAGTGCTATTATTTCTGCTCCTTGATTCATTTGACAAACCAGCTGCAATACAAGCAATGGGATCCAGGTGAAAATACAGAGAATGGCAAAATGCTCATGGCGACAAATTTACATGACTGTGGCTATGAATTCTACTCCAACCAGCAGTCCAAGCTGCAGTCCATCATATGTACTCTGGGAAGGCCGTGGGATCCAGGCATTGTGGCATTTCGCGAGTGGCATGTACAAAGCGATATCAGTGCTGAAGTTGGAGCTGCAGCTGCCATCTGTGACAGAATTGACCGAGCCATTGCTTGGGGACAAGCAATATTTCTTGGGGGCGGTACTGTCACGACTGCACATGTACACACTGGGCCTTGTCGCCTTGGGCCGGCCTTGCCTGGAGGGAATGGATGCATCTCCGTATATAGAGGGAATAAGCTGCAGAGGAAAATGATGGAGAAACAGAACAGAACAGACCGAAGTCTGCATCTCTCTTCCCCGTCCCCGTTCGTCTCGTCCCCAGCCTCGTCTTCCTCAGGTCCGACGGCTACCACAAGCCCAGTATCCCTCACGCCGTGATCCCCTCGCCGGCAACGGGTGTTACACAATATAAATATAGCTAGTAAACTCGTGCAGCAGCAACAAGTATCTAGTGTGTTGTCAAAGTTTGCACTGTAGCCTAACCTAGAGACAGACATCGGGAGCAGTAGAAAAGAATGCAAAACTGCCACAAAATCTTAGCACAGAGAATCCGCGGCACGCCCTCTTACCACCACTAGCGTGTCAGCTATTCTCTCACTTCCCATGCTGTGAACAGCAAGCGTTGGTCACTGTAGCTAGCACGTCAGGCATCCATGTCATGTGTAGTGTAGGTGCTACTCCCTCCGTTTCAAATTAGATGACTTGTATTTGTCCAAAAGTGGATGTATGTAGACATGTTACAAGTTTAGATACATCTACTTTTAGACAAATGAAAATTATCTAATTTGGAACGGAGGGAGTACGTTTTATCCGTTGTGCATATGCATGTTCAGTTAGCAAGTTCCCAGAATCTCTGTCCAAGCGTAGCTAGCATTCACGTTACGGATGCAAAAGTCGTAGTATTAGCACATTCTCTCACGACACGATTGTTTTGACTCATAGGTTAGTTACACCCATTATGAAAAAAATCATAAATGGATTAAAAAGGGTCAAAAACTTTAAACAAAATGTATATCCGGACGTTTTATGTCTGCACAAAAAGTTTCGCGAAAAAAGACATTTTTGTGGCCTGTATAAACAGATAAAAAGATGTCTCAAGAAAAATCATTTTGAAATATCGGAATTGATATTTTTTACATAGGCCACATAATTTTTTTTTTGTACATACATAAAATGTATGTATGTAAATCCGAAATTTTGTTTCAAAGTTTTTGAAATTTTAAAATGCGGTTTGTTCAAATAAATGGATATTTGGTGACCCATGCCAAATCTCGAAGTACTAGTACAGCTACGTAATTCAATATCTAGAAGTAAATGCATTACTGACTGTTTATTCTTTGGTCATCTCTTTTTGTAACTGTCAATCGGTCATCAGATATGAGTTCGAAGTTTCGTGGTACACGTACACCGCATACGATGACACCTTGTTATCGCATAGGTACCTTTGCTAGACGATTATCGCATAGTGGCATAGTGCGCTTGTCCTAGTCCCATTGAGTGCACCGGACGACCAGTGTGACATGACTCGTCCACCCGTGAATCCATGAGCATAGCACGAGTAGCTAGCAAGAGAGAGCAATGGCATTTCAGATTCAGCTTGATTTCAGTGGAACACCAGTCGTGGGTACATATATTTGTGCCGGCTCAAACTGAAAATTTCCAGTTCTCACTCGGTCCTTGCCCCGGCCAATTTAATTTAACGTTGGCACGGACCCGAATCCCGCCCATTTATTATGGAGAGGCCCAAAATAGCTTTCTTGCAATATTTCTTCACATACTCGATATGGAATCGTCTCATCACTCGATAACGTTTCATTCGTCGGATAATCCACCAAAAGATAGGTAGACTGATTAACGGGTTTGTTGTTTGAATTTTTTAAAAATATTTTGTTAAAAAAGTATTTCACAAATAGCACGCGTTTTCTGAAATTTTGAACAATAGCGCGCCGTCGTCAGTGGCGCTGTCGAAACCCATGTTTCGTCGGCCCATGCCGACCTGCATGTCCCCTGTCGGCAGGCGTGGCCCACGCCCGGCCCAACCTTTCGGCAGGAGCGGTGACGAAACCTGGTTTCGGCGCGGCCCTTGCTGAAACCAGCTGGATAAGCACGACGCCCTGGCTCGGCCTTTCTTCCTCCTCTCGCTCGCTCGACTCTTTCCTTCCTTCTCTCTTCTGTTCATCCATTTGGAGCAAAAACAACACCGACTCCTGCCCCAAAAAATCGGTACAATCCCATAGATTTAAGGAAAAGAAGAGAGGAGGGTTGGGAATCCCCGATCTGATTAACGGGTTTGTTGTTTCTCGTCACTAGTACAATTATTATTTCAAGCCGGATCTAGGGTTTCCTCTCGGGCTCGTGGCAGAGAAGCATAAAAAGAGCCACGATAACGCCTCCAAGAAGGGGATGGCGCTCACGGGCATCACCGTTGTTAGCATCATGCAGGGTCCGATGGAGCGAGCAATGCAGAGGCACCAGACCACAGGCAAGAGGTTAACCATAAATATCTGTCGGCATTGTGGAGGTCGCTGACCACCATTCTCCTCAGACGGATCCAGATTGAGATCCGGCCTGTCGGCTGGGCGTCCATCGGCACCACCGAGGTGTGTTGCTGCAGCGCCAAGCGCCACCATGACTACCCGCTGTCATAAAAGGGCGCGGCGGAGAGGCTTGGATTTGCGTATCTTTTCCCCTAAATGACCCTTAAGCAAAATTTCATCCACTAATGCCCTAAAAAACTTTCAGCTAGATCTGACCCTCCCAAAAAAGCCATTTGCGTTGGCATTCTAAAAATCTCAAAGACACCGGAAATATCAGAAAACGCCATTCAATTTGGTTATCCAAACCCGCGAAACGCAGAAACAACTAAGTCATTTTAAATAAGCCATTTGATATGGCGCTTTTTACAATCTCAGAGACTCTGATATTACTCCACAAACTCCAACTCTCTATGAAATCTCAGAATATGCCATCCACATTGGAGTTTCTGTCAACGTCCAATCGAATTGAGAGTGGTATGCTGCGGTCTAGTAGTCCCTCCATCCTTCTGGCCTGTCTCGTCTCGTGTGGATATGTCGATCATGGGCAGTCTTGAGTCTGTATCGGCCGTGAGTGTCACTGAATCGCGGGGTGTGAGTGTGTGACCCTTGATCTGGCTCGGGCGCAGCTAGTAGGAAGTAGTACGACTCAAATAGTTATCGTACCCTTAATTTGACAGCAAAACCAGTTACTAACTCCCGTGGCCAAATTAAATTTTCGTAAGATGCATGTCAGCTCTCCCATCGATGACGTGCTGGACTGCAAGGCTCTCACACACGTGCATGTGACAATGAGCACTTGTGCACGTCCATTGGCTTTTATGACAAGATGCATCGCACGCACCATGAAATAACGAACTAGTAGTACTTGACCATGGAGTAGTTATTTCTCAAGAGAGATGCGAGGTTTTTAAACCTCCTTACACCATTGCCATTTGTGGCGTCCAAATAACATCTGGTGGCACCGATGGACGGATGCTATTGGGCCCGTCCAGGTGAGCTGCCGTGTATCGTGGGCGCCTCTTCCTACTCGCGACACCCATATGCCCTCCCAATAGCTTTTTTTTTTTTGCAATTTGAAACTTATGCAGATGAAACAAGACATAAATCTCAGCCATAATTCCAAGTCGGTCACAAATTCAAAGTCCAGACCATCAAAACGCTGCGAAGTCCGGCCATGCGCACAATGGACAAATCAAAATGTATCGTCGTCGCCCTGCATGTCGCCATCGCCGTGGGATGTCGCCTTGGCCGTCGCCCTGCATGTAGACGTGGACAGCCCCAGTTCTTGCAAGATGGCAGCACAGAACATGTCATGCGCCGCCTTCACCTGCGGGTCCATGTTTGACACATCGGCTGTCAGGATCATGAAATCCTCCATCCTTTTCTTCACGACGACTTTCTTCTTCTCGAGCGTGAGCTTCATGTCGGTCTTCTCAAGGCCGCCCACCTTGCGTCATTCTCGGCGCGCCAGCTCGAGTTCATGGAGACATCGGCGAGAACCTTGTCGATGGACGATTGCACTCTCTCTGAGGTTGTCGCTGCCGCAACAACCGTCTTTTCCTTCCTTCTTCCCGACAGAGACATTGGTTCCCATTCCTTTTCTTCTTCCGGTTCCACCGTCGGCTATGGGTTGCTCATCCAAGCTGTCCTACCCGATCACACCCTTCTGTTCTTCTTCTTCTTCTTCTTCTTCTTCTTCTTCTTCTTCTTCTTCTTCTTCTTCATCATCACCATACGCCCCCTCCTCTTCTTCTTCGTATCCCGCTGTGGGGGCGCGATCATTGATTATGATATGCATGATGTCTATCTAGTCTATATGCATACAAAACAAAATGCCGGCAATCACGGTTCATCTAGTCTACATGTACACAAAACACAATGTCGGCGATCATGTGATAGTCTCGTACCTGGTTGGCATCGAAGATGTCGAAACGCGTTTCGTTGATCACGTTGGATGTGCCCGCGCTGAAATGTGCGACAAACCTAACTAGAAGGTTCACAGTGCTAATTATTGACAATTATCATTTGTCCATGTGCTAATTAATAACCCCATGCACGGCAGCACATGTCAGATGGCTTTGATCTGATGCATTGCATGTGCCACTCATCATAACTTGAAAGCCAAAAGTTTGAAACTTTGGTTAATCACGCTCGTGATTCGAATGATCTTGGCAATGAACCTTAATTGAAAGGTTGGAACCAAAAGTTGCCTCGTGAGTGCAAGGATATGCACATAAGATTGAGAACATCCATTCCAAATATAAATGGAGTACCATGGAACATTGAACTACTTTTATATATTTTCTCAAGAGAGAAGAGAGGGTAAACCCACATTTTAACATAAAATAAAGTTGAATGCCCAAAAGTGCGTTCACGCGATATTTCTTGATATACTTGATGTGGGAGTGGCTCTCTCGATCAGTTTCCGAGCGTCGGATGATCCACCACCACCCCACCACACATAGCTAGCAGGGCTAGACTAATCAACCGGTTTGCTGTTTCTTGAAATTATGAAATTATTAGTTGGAACCAATCAATCAGATTCCACATCATCAACCTCGATAAAATTTGGGATTCCACATGATCAACCGGTTGCCCCATCGGTCCGATCAGCTAGCTAGGCAAACATGCACTGTGCACATGCTTGTAACATCGAAACCTCTTTTGCTCTCAACGCTTCACAGTTATTAATAATTTCTTTTGTTCGTTTCAATATTCTCTACTATAGTACAGTAGTACCTACTCTAGCGGGTCACGCGTACTGTTTCCATGTATTTAAAATGATCCAAGTTTCCCATCGAAGTCAGAGGCATGCCGTCTACTCTAGCTAGCTATCCATAGCACCACTCCATCCTTCGGGCCGGCCTGTCGAGATGGAGGCCGTATAAATCCGTACGTACCCACACGGCGCATGCAGAATCACGGGGCTTGACCACGCGCGCAACGCGAGGAGGACAAGAGTCCTACGGTATAGGACGGTCCCCCTGTGGCTGCGACGCTGCGTAGCGTGTTTGGGGGTGAAAATGCACAAAATTAACCTTTTGGACAAATTTTAGCAAAAAATAACCCTAATATCAAAAGAATTTCAAATCTAACCCTTTTGGGTCGCGCCCAACACAGGGGCGCTACACGCAGCTGCAAGGTAGCGCCGTGCGTCGGGACGCTACAGTACCTCCAGCATGGCACGGTGGAGCCATCCCAGGTTGTGTAGCGCCGAGCACAAAGGCGCTACTCTAGATGGTGCAGCGCCGGCCTTCAGGGCGCTATACTGCATGCGTATTAACTTCACAGGCGTTGCAAGTTGCAAAGCAGCAACTTCTTCCCTAATCCACGCTCCGGTTGTTCAAGTCAACAGCCTGGTAGGCCGGCACGGTGGCGACGGTGGATAACCGCCGGAATGTTGGCGTGGGCCCGATCTTACGACGTAGTCTGCCGCGTACTTTCTGCCGTGACGACGACGCGTAGCACATCTTGCTTGGTAACTCCAGCGACGTGCGCTCGTACAAGCTGCAAGTAAGCACGTGAATGATTCCTACTGCTAGCTAGCTCACATACGTTGACATGGAACACATAAGGAAAAACACACAAGTCGTACACGACGGCGTCAGGTCGGAGCTCGCTCCGCGAGCAGCGCAGCTACCCACGGCCTGGAGCAGTCGAGGGCGATCTTGAGCAGCTCGGCGCCGCCGGCCGAGACGGGTGGAAGGTACAACGGCGCCACTGCCACAGCGCCGGCGGCCGATGCCAGCATGGCCTTGATGCGGGGTACGTTCGCTGCGGCTCACACAAGAGTGACCCGTATTCAGTGGCCGGCGACGAGCTTGCCCGCGAGCTGCACAAACGGACTGATGTGGCCAAAGGCGATGAAGTGAAGAGAGAGGGAGACGAGACGCTGCAAGCCGCAACCTGCTGCAGCCAGCGTCGCACGCATAGCTAGGCTGGACCGCTGGGGACTGGGGAGAGGCAAGGCAATGTGCACGCGGGAGGAGCACAGCAGCGACAAGGACGGATTAGGGAAGAAATTGCTGCTTTGCAACTTGCAACGCTCGCTACCTGCAGGGTGTAGCGCCCCCGTGTTGGGCGCGACACAAAAGAGTTAGATTTGAAATTCTTTTGAGATTAGGGTTATTTTTTGCTAAAGTTTGTCCAAAGGGTCAATTTTGTGCATTTTCACGTGTTTGGGTGAGAAACTCAGGCGCAGCTACAGATCAGTGCGGATTCTCGTCTAGACGTCTACGTTCATGATGATCCTATGGCAGGACTTTTGAGGGCAAGCATCGCTCTTTTTGCTCCATCGGCGATCTGATTGGCATCAAGGGAGCTGACTGGACGGCGATCGCCTAAACTATTCCTGTGATGTTTCTTTGTGAAATGTTTCTTTATGAAGTGTACGTAACATATATTCCCTCTGTTCTAAAATAAGTGTCTCAAGTTTGTCAAAAAATGGACAAACTTGAGACACTTATTTTTTGACGGAGGGAGTATTTTTTTTTTTTGCAAATTAACATATACTCTCTCCGTTTTTTAATATAAGATGTTTTAGCATCTATCCACATACACATATATGTACATGTATGTAGACACATTTTAATGTGCATGTTCATTCATTGTAATATGTGTCTAGACAACCTGTTATATATCTAAAACGTCTTATAATACCGAACAGAGGGAGTATCTCTCCTAGTCCTGTTATTTTTCTCTTTGATGGGCTCCTCCTGTAGCAGACTCTGTATTCAGAGCTTCTCTTAATATAAACTTAAACAGCGCTCGTCGTGTTTCGTCAAAAAACCAAACCAAATTTAATGACCACATGCACGTACTGTTAGGTTGATCTCCACACGCGTGAGTCCAACGACTCACCGTGACCCCATGATCGCGCCCTGATCGGGGGCGCCCAACCAAACCCTGGTTGGTGGGCCCCTGTTGCGCTGCCTATATAAAGAGGTGGGGGCCGGCGGCACTCAGTACGAGGTTGACTGGTGCGCCAGGCACCCCACCAAGACCCCCTACCGATCTAGGGTTGAGGCAGTAGCAGCGGGAAGCTCCACCACCGCCGCCACTCACTGCCATCGCCGGCCATCTCCACCATGGCCGGCACTCCGGGTTCGTGCTGTAAGAGGAGAAGGTACCTCCATTATCTCTCCTCCCTCTGTTCTACCGATTTGATCTAGACCTAGATGATCCCATGGATTCAACATTGGTGTTGTAGACCCTTCATAGCCTACTGTTTTGGCTCCATTGGAAATTACTTATGAGTCCCAAACATCGTCGGGATTCACATAGTCTCTAATCATTAAGACAAGTAGACACTTGTCAAAAATGATTGAGCGCTTCTTATAATTTCTGTAAATGAGGTGGGATCAACCTTCATTTAAATTTCTCTGATATAGACTTTATAGTCATCTGTTTTTCTCATATGGGGATGTTGTTGTTCTGTCATTGCCTAGAGGCAATTAATTCTGTAGTCTTCTATTGCTATAGCTCTTACAAGGATGTTGTTGTTCTGTCATTGCCTAGAGGCAATTAATTCTGTAGTCTTCTATTGCTATAGCTCTTACAAGGACCTAAAACACAAGATCCATGTTTGCTTGTTCATCTCTATTATAAAGCAACAAGCTCCCCCAGATAAAATCTATTCGAGCCTTAGGTATGTTCATACCATGCTCCCCCCGATTACTCCATTTTCTCCAAAATGGTGTATCCTTAATCCTTTTAATGTGGGTTTATTCTGTTAACCTGTCAATCTGTCTACTTTATGGCACTTTGAGTACCGTCCTTAGTCTCCTTTCGGAGCTGTAAAATATCCAAGAATACATCTATATTTTTACTTTAGGGGTATCATTATTGTGATCGTCGTAGACCCCAGACGATCACAATTCATCATAGATCACTTAGGGGAGTCTATTCTGTAATACTCTCTATCCTAGATCGGTAGGGGTGTCGGTGGAGGTTCTGGCATAGCGGCTCCGAAAGGAGACTAAGGACGGTACTCAAAGTGCCATAAAGTAGACAGATTGACAGGTTAACAGAATAAACCCACATTAAAAGGATTAAGGATACACCATTTTGGAGAAAATGGAGTAATCGGGGGGAGCATGGTATGAACATACCTAAGGCTCGAATAGATTTTATCTGGGGGAGCTTGTTGCTTTATAATAGAGATGAACAAGCAAACATGGATCTTGTGTTTTAGGTCCTTGTAAGAGCTATAGCAATAGAAGACTACAGAATTAATTGCCTCTAGGCAATGACAGAACAACAACATCCTTGTAAGAGCTATAGCAATAGAAGACTACAGAATTAATTGCCTCTAGGCAATGACAGAACAACAACATCCCCATATGAGAAAAACAGATGACTATAAAGTTTATATCAGAGAAATTTAAATGAAGGTTGATCCCACCTCATTTACAGAAATTATAGGAAGCGCTCAATCATTTTTGACAAGTGTCTACTTGTCTTAATGATTAGAGACTATGTGAATCCCGACGATGTTTGGGACTCATAAGTAATTTCCAATGGAGCCAAAACAGTAGGCTATGAAGGGTCTACAACACCAATGTGACTCCAAAGGAAATATGTAAAAAGCGATTTTAAATCGAAAGATTTGCGCTAAGAGAATAAATAGATTATAATGAGTGCTAATGGCACATAATGATCTGAGTTACATCAGATGAAAGTAAAGATCACAAGGGATCTTATGGACTAGAGCAAGTCTCCAGAATCAAAAGTTATTTTGGGTTAAAGAAAATGAGAGGACAGTCGCATTTGTGCAAACTTATAGAATGGGAAATTCATTTCCTAATCCCGTGTATGTGGATGATATCCTACTTGCTAGTGGTGATGTCAATCTACTACCGGCAGAGAAAAGAAGTTCTTGTCCTCAAAAGAGTATTCTCAGTAGAGTGTCTCTCGTTATAAGTATCGAGATTTGCTGAGAAAAGAAGAAAAGGGGTATTAGAAATATCACATGGACATGCTGAGAAGAAGTCTCTATAGCATGCATGTCGAGAAAACCTACGCCTGTTCTTATTGACAAGGGTAATGGAATTGGGAACTTTAGTGTTCCAAGAGATAACATAGAACGGATCAAATGGATATGGTACCATATGCTTCCGCTGTTGGTTGCTCAATATTGCCCTGACAATTCACGTATCCGGGTAGTTTTGGCAATGTCCAATCCAGATATAGATCACTGGAATGGAATCAAAGATATTGGCCTCATGCTAAAAGAAACAAGTGCTCTCAAAAGGTTGTGAGTACAAAGATAGATCTATAAGAGTGCTCTCAAAAAGTTGTGAGTACTCTGAAAAAATTTGTGAAATGTATAGCGAAATCCACAATTGTCGCTAAATTTTCACATTTGGAGTTTTTTGTGTGGAAAATCTCCAAAGAATTAAAGATTTGACATCAGTGTGATGTAAAGATATGTTATAGCATCATATGAGGCCGAGGGATAGGCAAAATGGTTAAGGAAACCTGTACCCGGAATTGATAATGGTTGACAACAGCAATAACCATTAAGAAATTCACTCCTAAGACAACGAGTCAAGTGTGGTGCCAAACACATTGACACAGAGTTATACGTTGTAAAGGAGATAGTCCGGAATTATGTTGAAATGCTTGGAGCATAAGAGGAATAGATAAAAGAAACACACAAATGTTTGCAGATCTGCTACTTAAAGGCTTACCGCCCAGTGTGTTTGGAGAACACATAGTCGACATGGGTTTTATGGTATAGTCTATATGTTTTCCGGACAATAAAGAGGCCCAAAAAGATCAAAGAATTTGTTTCAAAACAAATAGGTATATTGTAGCTGTCTGATTCTATCGGCAATTGAGCTGAGACGATGAAACATGCTCTATGTATCGATCTGTGATGAAATGGGTAAAAGTGAAAAGTTGAGATCAAGGGGGAGAATGTTAGGTTGATCTCCACACGCGTGAGTCCAACGACTCACCGTGACCCCATGATCGCGCCCTGATCGGGGGCGCCCAACCAAACCCTGGTTGGTGGGCCCCTGTTGCGCTGCCTATATAAAGAGGTGGGGGCCGGCGGCACTCAGTACGAGGTTGACTGGTGCGCCAGGCACCCCACCAAGACCCCCTACCGATCTAGGGTTGAGGCAGTAGCAGCGGGAAGCTCCACCACCGCCGCCACTCACTGCCATCGCCGGCCATCTCCACCATGGCCGGCACTCCGGGTTCGTGCTGTAAGAGGAGAAGGTACCTCCATTATCTCTCCTCCCTCTGTTCTACCGATTTGATCTAGACCTAGATGATCCCATGGATTCAACATTGGAATTTTCTCCCGCCATGCGGGTATTTTCCCAGACTTTTCCTACCACGTGGGTATTATTATCGTCTTTTCCCGTCATGCGGGTATTCAAGAGACATAGATGCCACAATTGGCTCTTTAGACTGCATATTGAATCATCAAATTCAGAAATAAATCTGAATACACTTTTATACACATGCTTAATCCAACGTTGGTCAAATTAAGCATTCATGTTGCTCGTTTAAAAAAAAATTCTTCATATGATATACATGAAAGAAATTCGTTAAACAAAGCTCTGAATGATTTCTTTGTTTTCTTCATGGAGAGTACATGAAAGACATTTGTCAAACAAGACTCTCGATGATCTATTTGTATTCTTGGATTAACATCCAAGAATTCTTTTTCTTTTGCAGTCATTCTTTTAGAGAGAACATACTCTCTCACTTTATGACCTTTATTGGTCATCTTTCGGGTCACAAGTACCCATTCTTTTGCTTTCACGAATGAAAACATGAGAATCTTTGTCTGAGAAAATATTCAATAATAATAAACAATAATGAGCACAAAAATAACCCTACTTTGGTCTGGTTAAAGATATGCACATTAAAATTTTAAAACTTTCTTCTATATTCTAAATCACCGTTGGGCAGAATTAGAATGAAACATCATCTTTCTACACTAATTCTACATCACCGTTGGGCAGAAATAGAATCAATGTATAAAACTCATAAACAACATGATGATAATATTTCTATTGCAATAAAGAACTCTGTTTGCAAATAACATTATCATCAACTCTATTTCAGCGGAAACATGAAATATACATATTTCTATAGTTCAAGAGCATTTCTTGATCTTTTATCTTTTCTCTGAAAATTGATCACTTTCATGCAAAATTATCAGTGATCTAGCCCTTTGACTATAGAACTCACATAATTATAGTACTGCTATCATCAACGTTGGTCAGAAAATAACAGTACCATAATTAATCTGTTAAACAAGTATTTCTCTTTTTCCTCCTCTCTAATTAAATTTTCCCGTTGGTTCCAATTTAATTAGAGGAGAGTCCATATTATCTGTATTTCACAAACATTGCACTGTTCAACGATTAACAAATCATGATTATGTTATTAACAACGTTGGTCATAAAATAACATAATCATAATCATTACTAAAAAAAAAAGAACACTTTAACATGCCCCTTTAATTCTTACTTTTTAATTCTTTTGAACTTTTAAAATTAAAAGAGCACATTTCTCTATTTGCAGCGGAAAACATGAAATAAAAATTCCATGAACTTTAATATTCACTTTATCATATCTTTAAAAAAATTCAATTATCACTTTATTGCTTTTAAGCAATCACTTTTCTTTATTTTGCAGCAGAAAACATGAAATAAAAATTCCATGAACTTTATACTTTTCAGAAGCATTACTTTTACTTTTCTGCTTCCTAAACAAAAATTTCGTTGGATAATTTTGAATAGAAAAACAGAATGAAATTTGTCCAAAAAATGGACAAAAACAAATAAAACATGTTTCTGTGAAAAATAAACAGAAAAGGGACAGAAACTGGGCCGCAGCCCAGCTCTCTGTACGTCGCGCGCGTCCCGTTCTGCTCTCTCTCTGTCGGCCCAGCAGATGCCCAGCATAGGCCCGCGGCCTGCCAGCCGCCTCCACGCGCCGCGCTCGCTAGTGGGCGTTATCTGCCGCCCATCGCGTCGCTCAACACGGCCCACGGACGGCGGCCTCTTTATCTTTCGGCCCAAATGGCCCGCGTTCTGGCTAGGGTTTTGATCCGTTCAATCCTGGCCGTCCGTGCGATCGGACGGTCCAGCGCAGTTCTCGCTGGAACAAAACTGGTAGCGCTGACCCCGTCCGGAAAAAAAAAAACCCTAGCCCTTTCTGTATTTTCGCCCGCGTCTCGTCTCGCAGCGGCGGCTGTCGCCGCCCGCCGGCCCGCCGGAGACGGCGTTGACCGCGCGAGGCCCTTCCCTTTCCCGTTCTTTGCTCGCAGGAGAGACGGCGCCGACGGCAACCGTGCTGCTCCGCAGCCGTGCGGCAGCCTGAGCTCGCCCGTTCCCCACTACTTTCTCCTTCTTCCCCCCGGTCGAACGACGACGGCAGAGCGAAGACGGCGCCCCTGCTGCTCCCCTTGCCGGTGCGCTAGCTCCCGAAGGAGAACGCGCCGCCGTCAAGCGGCGTAGCGGTGGTGCCCTTTGCCCCCGAAGGGGTGATGCTCTCGATCTTGATGGCGGTGCCCTTTTTCTTTGCCCCTTTCGGGGTTGCATCTTCTTCCCGATGCCCCAGTCGGTGTGCATCGGGATCTAGAGGATTGACGCGGCCCGTGACGGCGGCGTCCTTTGCCGGCGAGCCCGAGGGCGTCTCCGGTGAGTTTTCCTTTTCCCTCTTTTAAATTAGGGTTCTACGGGAGGGGATTTCTTTTGCTTTTCCTTTTCTACCGAAAATAAAACTAGGATCCATAGTGCGCTCTGATACCAATGTTGATGATAGCAGTACTATAATTATGTGAGTTCTATAGTCAAAGGGCTAGATCACTGATAATTTTGCATGAAAGTGATCAATTTTCAGAGAAAAGATAAAAGATCAAGAAATGCTCTTGAACTATAGAAATATGTATATTTCATGTTTCCGCTGAAATAGAGTTGATGATAATGTTATTTGCAAACAGAGTTCTTTATTGCAATAGAAATATTATCATCATGTTGTTTATGAGTTTTATACATTGATTCTATTTCTGCCCAACGGTGATGTAGAATTAGTGTAGAAAGATGATGTTTCATTCTAATTCTGCCCAACGGTGATTTAGAATATAGAAGAAAGTTTTAAAATTTTAATGTGCATATCTTTAACCAGACCAAAGTAGGGTTATTTTTATGCTCATTATTGTTTATTATTATTGAATATTTTCTCAGACAAAGATTCTCATGTTTTCATTCGTGAAAGCAAAAGAATGGGTACTTGTGACCCGAAAGATGACCAATAAAGGTCATAAAGTGAGAGAGTATGTTCTCTCTAAAAGAATGACTGCAAAAGAAAAAGAATTCTTGGATGTTAATCCAAGAATACAAATAGATCATCGAGAGTCTTGTTTGACAAATGTCTTTCATGTACTCTCCATGAAGAAAACAAAGAAATCATTCAGAGCTTTGTTTAACGAATTTCTTTCATGTATATCATATGAAGAATTTTTTTTAAACGAGCAACATGAATGCTTAATTTGACCAACGTTGGATTAAGCATGTGTATAAAAGTGTATTCAGATTTATTTCTGAATTTGATGATTCAATATGCAGTCTAAAGAGCCAATTGTGGCATCTATGTCTCTTGAATACCCGCATGACGGGAAAAGACGATAATAATACCCACGTGGTAGGAAAAGTCTGGGAAAATACCCGCATGGCGGGAGAAAATTTTGACAAAGGACTTATCCTGTATGACAGGAGAAAGATGTGACGACTCATGTGTTTTTATATCGATTGCACATTTTATGTGTCATAGTTATAAAACACTTAATGAGTCAAAAGAGAATAAAGTTACAATTGAACCTCAAGTTAAGAATGGTATGCAAGTGTGACTTGCAAAAAGTATCATTGAGAAAGAACTCTTGTGAGTTTTGAAAAGGGAATAAGGAAAAAGTACTCCTATACATTAAAAGACAACTTCATTTTGAATAAAGCAGATAATCAAAGTTTCGAAATTGTGGCAAAAGGTTCTTGCCACATTTCGAGGGGGAGATAGAGAGTATTACAGAATAGACTCCCCTAAGTGATCTATGATGAATTGTGATCGTCTGGGGTCTACGACGATCACAATAATGATACCCCTAAAGTAAAAATATAGATGTATTCTTGGATATTTTACAGCTCCGAATGATTTCTTTATTTTCTTCATGGAGAGTACATGAAAGACATTTGTCAAACAAGACTCTCGATGATCTATTTGTATTCTTGGATTAACATCCAAGAATTCTTTTTCTTTTGCAGTCATTCTTTTAGAGAGAAAACCAAACCAAATTTAATGACCACATGCACGTACGTCCAATGGCGGCTTGCATATAACCTGATGTGTATATCGCATGCACCAGGAAACCATGAGCCTTGACAGCTCGACTTGCTAACCTCGTTATCCTTGACAATCTAAAATTTAAGAGGCGAAGATTTGTGTGCCACTGCGGGTGTAAACTGTAACGCGATTAAAGGAAATCATGCCGGGAGAGTAATTC
The DNA here is from genome assembly GCA_947311845.1 of Poa pratensis. Taxonomy (NCBI): domain Eukaryota; kingdom Viridiplantae; phylum Streptophyta; class Magnoliopsida; order Poales; family Poaceae; genus Poa; species Poa pratensis. The sequence goes on from CAMZMU010000126.1 coordinate 4,654,053, forward strand.
CTTCTCTTCTTCCCTTTTTATCTTCAATGTAAAACTCTTTCTTTAATACTAATAGATTGAGGTAAATCTTTTACCTCTGTTAAAAAAGGGTAACATTTGATAGGTTCATTAAAAGCTCACGACCACTCGTTAATGGTCGCACTTGTGGCCTAAGAGCATCTCCACCGGCACACCGGGAATATGTCCGTTAATGGTCATTAAAAGTCTCGGACATCACTAAGTCCGGCCACATCACACAACACATTATCGAGAATGCATATGAACCATCATTCGGCCTCATTGCCCTTACTTTCCTCTCTGCCATGATGCGCCTGACTTTCTTGGCAAAGCAAGTCCTCCGATTTTGGCTCGTGTTTGTTCTGTCGGTGGACATGATCTTGCATTCCCTAGCATTTTTCTTGACTTCCCTATCGCCTTGCACCAACTTGAGATTTTGGCCTAGCTTGCACGCCAAATTAGGTGTCCCACCGGCATTGGTTCTTCATGCTTCGCTTTGAGAATCAAGGACGATGAGACCCTTTCATGTATTCGGCAAGCGAATCTTGGAGAGAGAGATAGTACATGATGTCGCCTTATTTCCCGCCCTTGCTTTCTTTGTCTCAATTGAATGCATAATTCAAAGCACACATAATCGGCCTAACTGAATGCACAACAAACTTCACATTGCCGACATTGAAAGCAACAAATGCACGGGTCCGACTTCATTCATTGCTCACGTGCACAACAAATTTAGAAACGAACCTCGCCATGGTCGGGCATTTCCACGAGCACGTTGGCGGTGCCCCAACTGCTGCTGGGAACCCGTGATGGTTGAGTCGCCTTTCATGAGTCTCGATCGACACAGAGCCTTCGAGTCGCTCTAGGTGACCTTGTGGTTCAGGTCGATGCCCTAGCCTTGCTTGATAGGTGCAACCGGCGAGATGACCTCCTTCGGGTCAATGACGTCATTTTCACCCAATCTCAGACGAGGAGGCGAAAAGTATTTGCACCGACACGGCGGAGTCGTTGTAGTAATTCGGGGATGACGGCGAGGAACCCCAAGAGAGGACGATTGTTGTGCTCCCTTGTCTCAAATCGTTTAGTATGTAGGTGGCAGAGTGATCGAAGAGAGCATCAGCCATAGCGTCAACACCTCCACCAGAATCCTCCGTTGACGGCTTCATCATCTTCGTCTGCAGTCCTCACCGACGCCAGCGGCTTGCAAGGTCAAGAGAGGGGGCCATTCGAGTTGCTGGGGAAGGAGAGGGTTACAGCGGTGCGGCAACAATGTGGAAAGGGAGGGAAGAACTTGTGATTTTGGCGGTCGGGCAACATTGTAGAAGGAGAGGAAGAATTTTGCACTTGTCCCTCTATCTATGACATGGGGAACCTGCCTGTCGGCTAGCTTGTTCCCGGATAACAAGGCGTCCTTTTTTTCTTTTTTAATATACTGGCATGCATAAATAACCTTTTTAAAATAAACAAATATTTTATATTGTCAAACGGAGATAATATTTTTGTTTACTTTCAATATGTTTTCCATATATATGAATATTGGTGTGTGTGATACTTGAACGCTTATTTTGTGATACACTAGAACAAAAAAAGTACATGCATGAACATTTATGTTATGTAGCATGCATTTTTTCCTTATATTAACTAATTTTATAGAAAGTACATATGTATTTGAGATCCATAAGAAAATATGTTCAAGCTAACGAGACACCATAGAATGGGCCCATGTTGGAACCTTTTAGAGTTTGAGCCATGTTGGTTACAGATGACTTGTAGGGTAGTAGCGCCCGTTTTACGCCATAAGCGTCAATTAGGTTTGAGGCGCCTAAAGGTTCCAACATGGGCTGCATCTCGCGCGACCCATAAATAAATGTTCATGTATTTCATATAATAATATTTGTGTATATATAAAGTAAAACAATAAAAGCACAATTATAATTAACTAAAAAATATAAAAACATAAATAATATGTACAAGATTAAATTTGGTGTACAAGACTTTTAAGAAAATTAGATGAACACTTTTTCAAAATATACAAACTCATATATTGTTATGCACGTAGATTTTTTTCTTGCAACGCTCTTCTACAAATACATAAACACTTATCTTTAGGAAATACAAAAAAAATCGATATACATGAATATCTCCTTTGCAATACATGAACACTTTATTGGTTGAAACAGATTGTATAAACTTAGTGAAATATAGGCATTCGTGATATTTATAAAAAAACAAAGGAAAGAAACCAATTTCAGAGCCCATCTTCAGCAAAGACAGCCGCCAAGATTCATGTGGGCAGGCATGTTTTTTTCTCGAACAGGCAGGCATGTTAGATTAGGCTCTCCACTGGAGATAGCTTGTCCTCATATTAACACTGATCAGTGACCATCAACAAAGCTTTTCCAGCTACTATAAAAATAAAATAAAAGGGAAAATGCAACAAAAACTTAAAGCCGACTAGTGTTCACACCCTTCAACATCTATCTACTATATATAAAAGGCAGAAGAAACCGCTGCCTCTCATTCGTCCACGTCGCCGACAAACCACAGCCGTTCGATCGCGCGATCCGAAGGCCAGGAATCGTCCACGTCGCCTCATCCGCGCCCAGCACTGTAGATGCCGAATTTCTTCCAATCGGAGTGTGCCACGTGCACAGGTCACCAGCCGGTCGCCGCGGAGGCCAGCCGGTCGCCCACCCGGTCGCCGCACTCTTTTCTAAAAACAACCTTCCACTTTCCGATATTTGCATGTTTTCCATGTTTTTACTCTGCGGGGGGGCTTACTGCAAATTCCAGCAAATACGGGGGCTTATGTGCAAAAACATCAGAGAGCTCTTCTCTCTCCCCGCGCGATGCCGTGCTCGCCAGCGCCGCCGTGCCGTCCCTCCCCGCTCAAATCGGAGCCCACCACGGGCTCCGCCGTAGCCGCCTCGCCTTCCCCGCCGTCGTTCGGCCGCCGGGACGTCTCCCACGAGCCGGGATCGCCGCGGCCGATCTCGCCGTCCGCCGCCGCTTTGGGCCGTCGCCGACCGCTCTCCGGCGACATACAGGTGGCGGCGCCGCCACTTTGAGACTCCTCGCGTCGAGGCGCGCCCGCCGCGCCTACGGGCGCGTCCCCGAACGCGCCGACGCGTCGCCGGCGTCCCTCGCCGTGGCGCCGTGGCCGCTGCCGCTGTGGCCATCGGTGACGTCAACATGACGTCATCGGTGGCCCACCTGCCAGAATTTCGAAATTCCCAGATAATAGATGCAAAAATGCCCAAAAATTACAAAATTGATTTCTTCAAATCTAACCATCTGAAAAATATGAAAAAAATATCAAAATGACCAGAAAAATACATGGTGCCTATTTATGGCAAAATACAAAAATTATTTGACTATTTCAAATTGGAATATATTTAATGCATTCCCTCTAATTATGTGGTTGAATTTAAAAACTCATATAATGCATTCCCTCTCTGATTATAGAGTTACATTAAATATTTAAGGCAAAATACAAATCATATTTGTCTTTTTGAACTCGGTTAACACTTGGAGATAATATAAATGCATTCCCACCTATTTATTTGCGTATTTCAGCTCGACAAGCAATTTTGCAATGTAAATACTTCAAAAATTGATTTTCCCCAAAGAGTTATTTCTTCTTCTGAAGACAATTTAATCCACCTAACATTTTCGCGCTACCGAACAGAGTTGAAATCCGAACAATTTTCGAATGTGGCCACTTCCAAATTTGAACTTCTTATTCAAATATATCCATTCGAAAATATTTCAAATACCTTCCCGAATTTCATCATTTCATTCAAATTAAAAGAACACAAATTTTAATACACCCAATAAGGACCATTTCCAAAATCTCGATATTCTTTTAAACGCAAACTTTTCTGAACTAAACTTCCATTCATATTTGAACATCTTCTAAAAAAAAATGAAATTTATCAAGAAGCTTTCCAATCCAAATTTCAAATTTAATCCCTCCAAGCAAACTAAAATCTTTCAATTCCACGGGCGCGGTGGAGTCCGCGCTTATTCCTATTTCTTTTTATTTTCTTATTTACTTTCCTTTTGTTTTGCAATAAAACAACATTGGAAATAATAATTGAAAAGAAGAAAAATGCTTTCCCAAATTTAGTTTGTTCAAATAAAAATTTAAAAACATTGATATTCAACCTTCATATTTTTCCCCCTCTTTTTATTTCATTTGCAATAAAACAACATTGCAATAATGAGAAGAAACAAAAAAAATAAATGCAAAGCATTTTATTTTTGTAGAATAATTGTAAACTCCGATAATTTGTAAACCTGTACAATTTCAAAATCTAGATGTTCTCAAATTTTGATTCCACCACTGAAAAACGTTATCTGAATTTGCATATTTCTAAATTTCAGCTCTCTTTCAAATATCACTATTTCCCGGTTTTTTCGAAATCAAATACTTCATAAATGCAGCCCTTTTTCATATTTCGGTACATCCAGGAACATGGATATTTCCAACTTACAATTTTCTGCACCGCCGTATGTACGAACATTGGATAAAAATCTTCCTCCACCACGATGTCTACGAATGCAACAAAAATCTGAACATGAGCACACCAATAAACGCTCTCTATTCACGTCGTACGATCAAAACTCAAATTTGGATGTAATTCAAATTTCAAATTTTCATGCACCTTCCAAATTTGTGTATTTTCGTAGACGTCAACATGAATTTATATGTATCAAAACAATTGAAAAAATATATGACTTCCAAATTTGAACGATTTCTAAAAATGCGAACAATCTTAAAACGGAAACCTCATTTGCATTTCATTAATTCTCGAATGTGCACAATTTAAAAATGCGGACACTTTCAAGAATAATTTAATGGGTGGACAACGTATGACTAATATGTCAACATGAACACACGGAAAAACACCTACTTACAACATATGATCAAATTCCACATTTGAATAATTCAAAATTAGCCCACGGGTGCGGCGGAGGCCGCGCTTAATCCCCTAGTACTCTTTACACATGGAATGTTTGGTTCAGCTGTCTGATACTGTCTCTTCAGATGATGCGCCTGTGTCGCTCGCAGTGGCGCCCTTAGGCCCAGCCGCCATAGCAGCGGCCCTCTGGTTCAGATCCAAGGTGTCGCCATCGGTCCGGAATAGCTTCTTGCCCAGACTCCGCAATTCCCCTTTCCTCTTCGGCGTGCGCTTCAAGGATGCATTGGGCATGACATGCGGTTTAGTGTCATCAGGGAACAGGAATGCGGCAGCTCTCAGGCTATCACTCCGTGGATCGGTCGCGGAATGTTCTATCACCTGCGATGTGCTCGTCCACATCTCCGGATTAAGCCAGCTTGTACCGGTCATGACATCCTTCGTAAGCCACTGAGGAAGGCTGTTGATTGGCTGTTGGTTCATGGGAAAGAGCTGAGACATCCTATCTGGTAGTTCTTGGTACAAATGTGACCTGTTAACATAGTATGACTTCTGGGATTTGGATGTCTTCCTACGCCTGCTGCCACTTCTGCCGTGTGAGGAAGAAGCCAAAGGGAAGGTCCCCAGAGAAGGATTCGTCAACCCGTTGTCAATTCCATGAAGGTTATATCTGCCCAGGTTTGATAAATGATGCTGACCTCTATCTGAAGTACGAGCATTCTGAAGGTACACATCACTCATGGAAAGATTCGTTTGGGCTGCAAGAAATGGAGACTTCGAGCATCCAGAGCACGAACTGCTTCCAACATAATCTCCGCTATATGCAGAGGTGGTGCAGGGCCTAGAGCAGATGTTCTAACTGATTGAAGGAGATCTCCACCTAGAAGCTTCTTTTGCTCCTTGTCCCATTGCTTAGCAAGGTCCTCAGCCATTCTAGAGTTTGAGAATCGTAGTCGCGTATCCCTCAACATCGCATTCCAGTTATTCGTTCCATATCTCCTCACTCCAATCCATAGAAAATCTAACTCTTCTTCCGACCAGCTGGGAGCCTGGCGTCTTTTGTAGGAGTATGTACCGAGCCTTTCTGCCAGTAAATGAGATCCACTGGATTTGCCTCCGTGAAACAACCTATCATACCCCAGGGCAGGCATGCCACTGTCTTGGAAACTATCCAAGCTGAGATCTAAACTGGACTCAGGCACCTTATCCACTTTTCTGAATTTCAGTTCTGAAGGCATGCTCTTTGGTTCCTTGGAACTCCCAGCTTTCCATGACGGACTCGGATCAAAAAAGTTTGAATACAAGGTATGCATTGTTGAGGTTCCCTCTTGATGTTGCTCTTTAGCATGGATGGTATCTTTCTCCTTTGTAAAAAACAACCTTTCAATTGGTTGAGTAACTTGTTTTTGTTCAGTAGCAAAATGATCCTGTAGTGTAATAAGTAAAGAAAATGTTTAACACATAGATAATATAAGGCTGTATAATACATGTGAAAAAAAAACAATCTAATTTGAAACAAGATGGTGACAGAAAGATAAATGTACAGTTTAGTGAACTACCCACAGATAGATAAAATGTGAAGAAAAACAATCTAATTTGACACGAAGGGTACAGCTATGTAACTGAGAACATAATCCTGCAAGTGGGGGAGGCATTGGGATTCTCAGTGCACTTCCTATCAGATGGGACAAATATGATTTTATCATTCTGACCTGATTTGACAGCCTTTGAACTGAGGAGTCATTCAGATCGAGAAGCCTCTCTTGAGGTAATTCAACACAATTCAGGTTGATCATCCCTGAAGTAAATCCTCTTTCATTTTTCTCCTGGATTACTTGATCAAGAACCTTTGAATTTTCCAGCAGTTTACTCCTCTCATCATTATCCCCGTCTAAGGCAATGATTGGAATATGTTTTGTCGAACCTTCGGATTCTAGAGGACCATCTGTAAACAAAATCACTGGTTACCTTCAACGCATTTAAATTTACTTATTTTGCCTTGTGGAATGTGAAGAATCCCATTACCATGTGACTCTTTCATCTCAACAACTTCTGGTGCTTCAGTAACATGATCTAGAGTTTTGCTCAAGTCCTCCGCCCTTACATCTTGCTTACTGATCTCTGGCACACTAGTAAATTCTGACACTAGTGTACCATCAAGTTCGGAAGATAAGCTTTGGTTCACATCTTCAGCATGCTGTTGGGAAACTGTACGCTGTACCGTAGATTTTAGCATGTATGAACTACAAAATGAGTATTAAATTAGTTCCCCGCACATGTGTATCTGCCAATAACATCACTCTGATGTCAGATCAGTGCTTAACAAGCACAAGTTAGTTACCTCTTTTGTTCAAGTAAGCGTTGAGGCAGTACATTTTGTCTAGTGCTTGTTCCAGCTACAGTTACCTGCACATAAAATGTTTGATACAGTTAATGATACATGTGTAATTTTGAATGTCTTTAGCACTGCTACGTGCATTTCCAATAATATAAAGTCTTTTCTGACAAACCTTTTAGCACTTCTACAACATCTTGCTATTAAGTACATAGGTATAAAATATGATTCTCTGTTCCTGATGAGTTAACCTTATGTAGCGAAATAAATCGGGCAATGTCAACTTGTTTAGCTTAGATTATATACATATTTCTCTTTTAATTATGCATCGCAACTTCTTTGGCATCTGCACACCTATGTCATAATTAATTACAGGTTTCTAGAATGACATATTGATTGGTTATTGTGCATACAAATTATAAAATCATAGTAATAGCTGAACCGTTCTTGTTTGTAAGCTAGCCTAAAATTGTAGGAAGCCCTTTTTACACTGAAAAATATATAATCTGTATAGACAAGGTAGACAAATATACGTTTTCAAATTTCAGTGACTTGGTAACATTATATTTCACACACATAAAAATAGAAAGCAGCAATAAGTACGCACAGATTACCATCGGGCTATTTCACACAAAGACTTTCATTCAATTTGAACCTCAAAAATTCAACTTGTGTTACTAATTTCTTATATCCAAAATCCACGTTCTTAAGCACATAACAACGTACAAGAAAAACAACAATATGACCATGAATATGAGTATAGACTTTAACAAGTACAAGTGTCTGGTAGGACGAGCAAAAACATACCTTATATTCAGTATCCAAAGAGTTGCCACCAGTTTCTTTGAGCAAGGGTGTAGCATTAACTAATAAACTTGGTGGGCTGCATGTCAGCATTGAGCACTGTTTGCCATTATCTTCTGAATAACTTTCCACTGGTGGTTCGCCCAAATTAATTTTTCTTTTAACGCGCCTACGGAAGGTGAGCAGAGGACTAAATCTGTTCTTACATTGACTAGGTCTGGTAGTATCATCAGGCACTTGATGATAAATTATTCCCTCAAGAGCAGAGTTATCCAAATCTTTTGCCTTGTTGATTGTTCCGTCATCATGTCTAAGATCACATACATAACTCGGAGCAGGAATTGGATTTACTGCATCATTAGTGCATTGTAATTTCTTATTGCATGCATCTGCCACTGGGAGACTGGTGGCACAAGAAATCTCAGGCCCCTCCATTCGTGGCAACGATTCGCATAATTGAACTTCATTTTGTTCTTTCTCTGGAGCAAGCGCACATGGCTTAGCTGTTTCTTTGTTGGCGCTTTGTTGCATCGACTTGGAGGCATCTTGTTGCTTTGTAGAGATAGACTGCCAATTTCCAAGAGGAGAAAAAGCATAAGATGCACAAGAAGGTAGATGATCAACGTGCAAGTGGTGAATTAAAAATCTCATGAAACAACGAATTTATGGCATAACATAATTCATAGCCCATTAATACATCCTGCTTATATCATAACAAATGCAGAGTTCCGAGAACATGCAGTTATCGACATTTTTAGGTAGAAACGTCAGCCTCATAATTGTAGCATACAATTTCCGACAAATATGATAAGAGCCGTGAAAACATGTAGCTCATATTGTACTGTCTGGTGCAGAAACTTGTGTACCCCTCTTTAAAAAGGACATAAAATTTAAGCAGTGGTTCTATTGCCATCTTAGGAAGGCGACAAAATCAGTAGCAGCAAAACTAACATGGACAGCCAGAAGCGATGGCATAAATAACACTAAATAATGAAAATACTACAACGATAAGGAAAGAGGCAAGTCAAGGCTCCTCACAGAATCATCTCCGTTTAACACGTTGTTATCGGCGTCAGCCCCGTGTCTCGGGGCCTCGCTGCTAGCAGCCTCGCAGGCAGAAACAGGAGGAGGATCAGGAGCCACGCCGTCAGCTGCCCGAGCGTGCGACATGCCACGCTTCCTCTTGTAGGTCACCATGATCTTGGCAGCGCTCATCTCGAATGACGCCAAAACCTAGTCAAACCTGCCTACAAAAAACAGAGCAAAACGATGAGCGTACATCAAGGCGCAAACATCCGCATAGACTTGCCGCAAAAATACAAAGCAGCGGTTTATCACAGACTACGAGAGATCTCATCACACGTATGGATTCATAAAACCCTGGATCTATCGATTCCACGCAGACAACACATCTTTTGCCTCGAAATGGATACAGACACATTGGTAAGAAGGCGGGTTATAGCTAATCCTATGTCCACCTGTGTTCCTCCCAGCTCTTCATCATCAGTATATAAAGCTAGCAGAACAACTCGTCTCATCTGGAATAAAAATTCGTAGCTACCATGTACGCTATTTGAGCCGGAATGCACACAACGCTACATAATCTCCAATCCTAATAATTACTGCCGCTGTAGCTACACGAACTCATAAACATTGCAGCTATGTATGTATCATCACCAAACCACGATTCCAGGAGGCGCCAACAGATCAGCGTCGCCCTCGCCGAACCCCACGCGGGATGGAGCCCAGCGCGCACGAACCTCCGGCGCCTTCCACCGCACGGCGCATCCTCCCCCTTCCTTTCCCCCACACTCTCCAACGAACCGAACCCACCGAACAGCTACCTGCCGCTCGCGCGCGCGAGGAGACGGCGAAACCACCGAGCTGAGAAGGAAATCGCGACGGCGAGGAAATCATCATCTTACCTCGACCGATCCGGCGGCGGCGGAATTTCGGGGCCTGGCGAATTTTTGGGAGGAGCGCGGATAGGGACGGGCGCCGCCTTCTTTTCCTTTCCTTCGGTTCCTGCCGCATTCATTTCACACCTGCCCACTTTTTACATTCGTTGTAGTGTGATGTCACCGGACGGGAATGCCCTCTGGAGTCCGCGCGTGCGTGCGCGGATGGGTACGACGATGACGAGGGGTAGATTCGGGATCGGGGAAAAGGCAGTAGTAGGTCACAGGAGTGAGGGACTGAGAGAGCTCCCGCGACCTCCCTTCCCCAACCCTAGCCGCCGCCGCCGCCGGCCAGCCCGCGCCGCCGTCGGCTAGCCCGCTCCGCCCCCGCCCCCGCCCTCCCTCCTCTCCCCTGTTCCCCTCGTCGCTCCCGCGAGCGACGGGCGGGAACCCTAGCCGCCCCGTCCTCCTCGGCTTCCCTCTGCGCCGCCCCTCCCTCGCCGCCGCCGGACGGCGCCGCCGGCCGTAGGCCGGGCGCTGGCGGCGGCGAGGATCCTCTTCTCCCTCGCTCGTGGAGCCCGGCGCGGACCGGCCTTGGCAGCTTGGGCGCCGTGCTGACCGAGGGCGCGGCGGCACGGCCGCTCCGGCGGCGGTGCGGAGACTCGGTGGCGGTGGGGCGAGTCAGGGACGGCGGCGTCGTGGTGGCGGCGGCGGCTCAGACGACGCGGATGCGGCTTCGGGCCGGAGGTCTCGGTCAGGTTTGCAGGGCGTTCGACGGCGGCTCTCCTCTGGAGCAGGTGACGGGAAGGAGCAGAGGCAGCTCGGCCTCGGGACGGTGGCTGGCGGAGCTGGCCGGAGGCGGCGGGCTCTCGGCCCAGATCTGGGCCCGTTTGGGCCTGATCTGGGTTGGGCGGGCCATGCTGCCTGGGGTTTCAGTGGTTCCCGAACCTCGGGAACCCTTCCCCCGACCATGGAGTGGATGGGGTGCTGGATCCGGGCCAGGAGGGCCTGGATCCGGTGACCGCCTAGCAGCCTCGTTTACTCGAGGTTTGCGGGTGTGACCGGCGGGTGCGTCCTGCTAGTTGCACCCCCACTGTTCTAGGGCAGGCTATCTCGGTCCTTCTTCTGTCCGTTCCGATGGACTTGTCGTCTAGACACTTGCTTCCCCTGGGTGCGAGATCTTGGACGCCGGGGCGGCGGCCTCGGAAGGTGGTCTGCGCGTGCGACTCTGCGGCGAGTGCCGTGGCAGCGGTGATGGTCGTCTTCTCGGACCACGTGGGTGGCGTGGAGTTGGCGGAAGGAGTTCCTGGTGCTGGCTTCGCTTCGGCAATGGCGGCGCCCAGATCGCGTCCTGGTGGCCTGGCTCGAGACTATTGGCGTTTCGTGATATCGAGTGTAGTAGAAAGGTGCTTCCGAGCGAAAGCTCTGCGCTTCGGCGCCAACAGCGACGACACCTGCGGGTGTCGTAACCCTCTTGGGGGCGCTGTTGTGGGTGCCCTCTCCGCACTTAGCGTGGCAGAATGGTGCTTCTGAGCGAAAGCTCTGCGCTTCGGCGCCAACAGCGACGACGCCTGCGGGTGTCGTAACCCTCCTGGGGGCGCTGTTGTGGGTGCCTTCTCCTCACTAGGGCTGGGTGAAAACCTTGACCTCTTGGTCTAGACGGCGGCGGCGCTTTGCGTCGTCACCCTCTTGGGGGCGTCGTCGTGGAGCCTCGGTACTTCTCGATCCTACGTCGGAGTCCTCGGTGGCAAGTCCGGTTTCCTTTTTTCTTTGTTGTTTATCTTTGATCTGTCTTGTAAGAGGGTTTCCTCATCACCTTGTATCTGTTCGGCCGTTGGGCTTTATTTATAAAGCGGGGCGAAAGCCTGTTTCGTGGATTCGGGATCGGGGAGGCGTCAGGATTCTGGAGCGGCGCCTGTGAGGGTCCTTGTTTTTTTGCTCTTTGGGGAACGTTTCTGGCAAAAGTTGGCGCCACGAGTGCTCCGAATTCTACTGGTACTTCTGCTGCGGTTTCACTTTCGCGCGCTCCGAACGCAGAGCTGCCTCCATAAGTTTGAATTCAATCCCGGATCTTTTAGTCTCTACGAAGATATAGCTTCAGTTTTTAGTTTGTATTAGAAATGATATATAAGTATGTGGATAAGAATCACACTTAAATATAGTGGTAAACAGTGTAACACTGGTTCAGTGGATACATATTCTATTGATACATGAAGAATATGCCAAGGATATTGTCACCGCCACTGAAGAAAAACGGTACCATAGAACATCATCTGTCATTTTCATCACTAGACAGAAATCACACTCAAAGAAATATCGGCTAGCATCGTCACCCAAGATCATGAAGCATCACACATCATTTAGTAGACAAAACAGAAAACAAGCTTTCGCAAAATGACATCTGGTATATGGATTTCTTTCTGCTAGCACTGTTGATTTACACTGTAAATTTGTACAATCTATAACTGGGGAGGGGGGAACGCTGCCGCTAACACATCGCTTATCCCAGCGACCCCTGCCCTGGGGTAAAAACCAACTTCAAACTTGCCCTACAAAGAATGCTTCGCCTCGCTTTAAAAAGGTGTGGCTTTTTTTTCCTAGTATTAAGGGAGGAAATCCCATCCCAACCCTAACGCCTACCTATAATATAGCTGGTGAGAATAAAACCCAAAGAAGGCACGCACGCAGCGGAAGAAAGGGTAGAGAAAATAATGTACAACAAATCAAGATATAATCTGGTGAGGTATCTAGCGGTGTATAGCTCGAGAGGGCCCTAATCCTGTAAAAACTGGAAGGCGGGGTTCTCGAGCAGCTCCTCGGCCGGTTTGACGTCCGAGAAGTCCTTCTCCTGTATCGCGTTTGTGATGTCCTCGACTGAGAATGGAATGCTGAATCACAAAATGAAACAGTATGTTAAATGGCTCCCAACTCTAGTAGTCCATCTAATCAAGTATAACATCATCAACACAATTAGATGAGATGGTACTCATGTTACCTTGAATTGTCGTCCAACAGAAATGAACTACTTTCTGCATTGTTGGAATCCTCTGTCATTAGGACCCGCATGTTACTAAGAACCTGAAAATATTGGGGACCAAGTTAAGTTTGTCCTCTAATATCATGTGGAATGTAGTATATGCATTATAGCTACAATATTAATCAAGAATTCACATATACTCCCTACGTTTTAAAATATATGATGTTTTAGTCATTTTCCACATTCGTATGTATCCACGTGTATCTAGACATGTTTTAGAGTGTATGTTCACTAATATTAGTCCGCATCTAGACAACATGTACAACACCTAAAACATCTTATATTTAAAAACGGAGGGAGTAGCATTTATCATAAAGTTCCTGCAACACTGTATCTCGAATGCTTCCATGCAACTAGAGAATTGTGGAACTTGTGCATAATACTTTTGGAGCCGAGAGATGGAAATATCTTTTGATAAGAATGAATGAGTGCAGATAAATCAGTCAAGTTCTTAAGGAAATGGAGCTCACATCTGACGATACGCTTTGCGTATTGTACTTGTCGTCCCAGTATTGTGTACAGATTCTGTATAGTTGTTGGACACTCAAGATCTGCAGATGTAAACAATTGAAGAGTGATTAGGACCCGGACATTCATGTTTTGCAGAAGTAAGAGAACATAAAATATATTCTGAACTATCTGAAAAGTGGGTTAACAATTCTAGATTTTACCGGGCAGAGGTCATGAACTATCTCATCATAAGATATTCTGAACTTTTGGAATATAACCTGAAAACAGTATTAAGAATGTATCAGTACTTGCAAGTTTAAAATCCACAACAGGGCAAGATCAGTTCAAATTCAAACCAAAACTGCTACTTCCTTTATTCATCCAGATTATGAATTACGAAGCTTATTGAATCCAACGATAAATATGGCAAGTTATTGCATGATAGTAAGACAAATATACACTAGGCGCGTGCTGAAATTCTATATACATGTAACTGAATAGGATAGAGCACCGTACCAAAAAGCCAACAGCCTGTCTAATGTGCCTGATTTCATCCCATGATGATGCTGCATACTGTAACCAAGAAACTTCAGTAATTTGAATCATAAACGAAAAGAAACTAGGAATCACACAGCAGGCATATCACCTCGGCTGTTGCCTTTGCACACCACAATTCCAACTCAGCTAGGCCAGCTTTGACATACTCGCCATTGCTGAAAGAGCAACACTCCCGACGAAGGAGCAGACTGCACAACGAACAATAATCATGTACTACACAAGCTTCCTCACATACAAAAAACAGAACTTCAGAAGAAAGTTCACCTATTGAATAGCTGAACATTAATGTACGAGAATATCTGGTGAAAATTTTCTGAGCCAAGACTGGGGGTACCTGAGGACAAACAAAACAATAGTTAAACATATATCCAACTGAAGCGAATGGCAGATAAACAAAGAGTCAAAGAGAAATATGCATACATGGTTATCTTGTAGAACTTTTAGAAGGATATTCAAGTTCTCGATAATTTTCTGCCAATGGTTGCTCTGAGCTTGACCAGATGACCTTCCAGATATTCGAAGCATGCTAGCTTTCATTGTTCTTGGAGCCTTGTGATTAACAAGAGCATGTTTAGTGACAAATCACAAATATGTTTATACTCATGTACCAACTAGCAACTTATAGGGATTAATGCCAATTATCGATGAAGAGCAAAAATCTGAAGAGAGGATATGTTACCTGGATGCATAGAGAAATCAGAGATGACAATTCCTTCTTAATATTATCACGGATGATTCCATATATCTTCTCCACATAAGCAGTTAACTGTTGCTTGAAAAGCAGGGCAGGATACTTGGCCTCAACTTGGCGCACAACATCAGTCGCCTCAACGTGCATGTTGGCAAAAGATGCAGAGCGCAAGCCCTAGACAAACAAAATTGACAACATCAGAGTCCAATTAACACATTGGAATCCCCCCTTTTAATTATGAGCATGATAAGGACAATAACATACTTGAGCCATTCTACCAAACAATGATGTTGGCTGAGGAGGTTTCTTTCGTGAAACACTCCCAGGTGCACCAGCAGGTTTGAGGCTTCTTTGTAGAAGGAAAAGCAAGCTAGACGTATTTGAGAGCCAGTAAGCAAGGTTGTCGTTGTCCTCCTCATTCTGCATCAAGTACAGATTCAAAATGTAAGCTGACTTTGACACATTAAAAAGAATGTCAAATTTATTTACACTTATTGGTGAATGTAATATCCAAGTTCACTAAAAAGTACGACCCGGCTACTCAATTATTATTCATTGGTCTACAGTTAACCTGAAGAGCAATGAAGTACTCCCTCTGTTGCTAAATATAAGATGTTTTAGATACTTCACATGTTGACTAGAAGCGGACTAAAATGAGTGAACATACACACTAAAACGTGTCTATATACATGTGAATCTGAAGAGAGCCTAAAACATATCATATTTAGGAACGGAGGGAGTAATATGATTATAGCATTACAGTTTACTTCAGAAGCGATTTAGAATTACACATATTGGTCAGCTCCCAAATAAAAAACAATCAATGATCACTCATTTATACTAATTTCACTTATGGCTTGAATACTAAGGCCACAGTTCAGGTTCCAGATTACCTCTATTGCAGATCCTATTAACTGAATAAGACGGTCAAAAACACTGGTCTTCTCAGCCTCAAAAGATTTCCAGTGAAGGAGACATTTATATATGGTAAAGGCAGCAACTGGCTTCCCCTCGCAGTAACCAAGGTTTTTCGCTACACAGTCAATAAGTGCATCGACGTTTTCCTACAGAAAAAATATGTTAAATAACCAAGTTTACAGAAGCAGTTTAAAAAATAAACATTGTTAACTTACCAGTTGCTTCTCAGCGGAAGATTTTCTCAATTTTGCATCTCCGTTGCCATAATCCTTACTAATAGCAGGGGGTGCACTTTGGGGTTCCTGAAAAGGATAATAGTTTGCCTTGAGATTATGGGCACAATAGTAGTTGAAAGACTAAATAGAAATGTGGAGGCGTAAAATCTAAACCTTTGGCTCTTCAACCTCATGATAGCCATTCTCCAGGTTCTGAATAACAGAAAAACGAAGCAGAAGAGGTGAGTCAAGAAACATGAGCATGTTAACAGCGGCAGGAACAAGAAACACTATATTAAGCCATAAATTCTACCATTGGAGCAATTGGAATCGACAAATGTTCAGACATGCTCCTGACCGGCGTGCTCAACAATGCTTGTCTTTGTACTTTCTCATCAGATTCCATGTTAGATATTTTTTCTTGGAGCCTGAAGCAGAATATCAAAAAACAAATAGGTCAATCACCACACTAATCATGGTTTTCTCAACAATCAACTTCTACGCAGAGGTAATTATACTATCAAGTCAGGTTAGGACTAAGAATAACCTTAGCATTGCCATGTTCAAATCATCAATTTTTGACTCAGCATCCATTGCCTTCTTTAGTCTTTCCTCGCTGATTTTGTTTGTTTCGTCATATTTCTTCTCAGTGTCATCAATCTTCTTTTCAAGAGAGCTGACCAGAGTCTGTACTCATGAAATGCAAAGTGTTATAAGCATAGCAACTAGAAAGAAACTGTAGAAAATATAAGATTGTGCTGAATAGTAGAATGAAAGACATCTCTTCAGAAAAAAGGCATAAAGCAAACAATAACAGTTTTTTAAATCTACAGTAGAAGCACCAAGAGATGCAAGTCCTTGTCAGTCCAGATTATGTTCAGGTCTCACCTTCAGTTTATCATTTTCATCTCTAAGCTTATCCATCAGCTCTGTATCTATAACGGGAACCTCTTTGATAACTGGAGCTATCTCTGCGACCATCTTGGCTGCCTCTCTCTCCTTCACTAGTGTGTCTTTTGTTTCTTTGTACTGTTGTTGCACCTCTTGCAAGGCAGCTTGCAACTTTGCATTCTCTTGTGATTTAGCTTCCTCAAGATCAGACTACAACGAACAGCCATGAATTAGGCAATAATACAATATCCTCAGATTAACTAAAAAGAACCAAGGCAACTCTTGCGTACACAATTAAAGATCTCGAATCAAAATTCCAAAATGTTTGTGATGAGTCGTATGGTGATGATACACAACAAGTTCACTCGGATCACCGTTGATAAAAAATATTATTATTGTTGGATGTGTGCATCAGACAAAATATATTACACATATAAGTCCATCAAATGGCAGGTTGAACGACTGACAGCATATTTGCGTATGTTAAATTGTGCATAAGTATATAAATCGGTGTGCATAAACCCAGATAATGTTATATCAGTGGCATGTAGTATAAGTTACAATGACATGGAGAAATCTTGTAACAAAAAACTCACTCGCATTCGCTTCTCCAACTGTAGCCGCCATGTAAGCTCTTCGACTTGCTTTTCCAGTTTATTTTTAGCAGCTTGCAAAGCGCCAGTTTCCCGTGCAGCCTGGTAAGCAGTGAAAATGAATAAGAAAGGATGAACCTGATATGAGAGAGTATATTTCCCCTAATCACCAAGGGTTTTCAGACCGGTAGTTCATTACGAAGGGCCTATAGAAATCATGCACCATCAGGTATATCAGATACCAGCAAATGCAACATTGTACAATATCCTGTAATACCAAATTACTGGTGGTTGCAGGAGTGGAAAAGGTACCATGTTGAGAAGTTTTACCCTACGAAAATTTCTAGTGCCCACCTCGACATATATTTGTGAAAATATTCTAGATGGATCAAAACAAATGCCAGGTACACACAAACATACCATTTTGAGTTTCTTAAGCTCTTTTCTAGCAACTTTTCCTCTCCAGATGCACTGTGTAGTAATAGCAGCTTTTCTTGTTCTTGAATAATCCAGCCTCGCCAAGAACTGACGGCAGCGGCTCTGCAACACGAGTATGGATTATAAGTATGAAGTTCAAAGAACATTTTTATCTGATCTGCCAATTTGGAACTAAGGATACACTTCGTAGACAGTTAATGTGTGAACAAGTAGTAGCAGTGAAGATGTAGGGTTTCATCAAGGTAATATGAAAACCTAAGATATGCGTCATGTTCAGAAAGAGATCAGGAACAGTTAATTCGTCTATAGTCCACAACGCATAAAATTACGCATAGTGGGCAGTCTTTCAGCTCTTGATTTCATGAAAACTGGAAATATATGAGCGGGCAGCTCTTGATTTCAAGAAGAAACTGGACTGGATGACTGGAAATATGTGAGCGGATCCATAGCTTTCACCACTAAGTGGAAGCTTCATAAACTAGAATTCCCTCTATAATGTTGAATCATACAATAGAAACCATGAAGAAAATTAGCTTTCAGGAATTCTATTGGTTTATTGCGGTTTTCTACCGAGAAAACCATCCATCCAACGACTGTGTTACAGCTGCTTAATGGAGATACAATCAGTGAAGCATAAATGATTTCTGCAGTTTTAGAGCTACCACTACTATTGACTAATCTTCAATATATCAAGAGACACGACACAAGTTATTTTAACGTTATGCTACCTGGATAATGATAGCAGCTCTTGTTTGTCGTCTAAAGTGGATCTCTTTACGTGCAGCCATCCCACGTAAGGATGATTGAATGGTAAGTGCGGAAGCAGAAAGTGCAGTATATGCCTTTCTTGCACTATGCATACGGTAACTAGTCTGGATTTTGAGAGAAGCGGCTTCTCTGCGGAGACTGTGGTAAACTCTTCTCGCAAGTTCTCCTTCAAATATTGAACAAAAGCCATGTCAGAAAAGCATTGCATGAATAAAGATAGTTAAGTAGGGCCAAACTAACTTCAAAAGAAAAATAACTCACCCCGACAAACTGTCTGAATCTGTACAGCTGATCTTCGTAGTGCGATGAAACTCTTCTTGGCCAAAAATGAGCGAACTTTCCGCTGAATCATGCTAGCTGAACGCCCTAGCACTTCATTTCTACGAGCATCAAGTTCAGCCATTTGACCAGCACGAAGAAAAACTTTTGTCTTGCCAACCTATATAATCTCATTTGCAAAAGGCATATAAAGTTTAGTTCACACATACAGAATGCAAAGATAGCATTATACTTGATTTAGGGTAACAACTATTTTATGTGATTTGCATAATAACAACAAAGCAAACTTGCAGAGCATATATTGCACACTGTTTTGAACATCTCTTGACTCTGTAGTCTAATTCTATACAGGTAGACATAATGTAGGAGTGAACCTACGTCTCATGCACCTCAGCATACATATTATTAATTATAGACAAAGATTGTGACTTTTTTAACTAGCATCATGCCAATATGTAGCTCCTGCATACAGCTAGTACCAAATGCATTGACCATAGAAGGTTACATGTGAAAAGCATATATCAGCCCACATTAATTAGCAATGGCGTTCCTAAACTAAAATGTATACACATTAAAGGATCAGATACCACAGATCAACAATGCTAAAAATGTAAGTTTTCTTCAATATCCTTACCTGGTAACCTTGCAGATCTACCTTCTCTAAGAGACTTCTTACAGCAGTAATCTCATCAGAACTTGTATCAATGAACAAAAGCCAATATCAGTAAAAGGCTCAACTAAACTAAGTCAAGAAGCAAGAACAGGTATTCGTTGATAAGTAATAATTCAATACCTTCCACTTAAAACATTTGGTGCAAGAATACCGAAACGATCAATGAACTCAAGGAATGTTCTTCTAGTTGGATACCCAGCACAGCTTATCCTAATTGCTTCCATAACACCCTGTGAAAGCCAGTATTAGGACTGATGTTGGAAGGCTGAAGCAAAGGAAATGCCAACAACAAAAATCTTACTCCACATCTGAGCTGCTGAAGAACATTCTGGTTCTCAAAAATTGCTGGCTTCAACAAATTATTAGGCTTTACACAGCGGATATAGTGGGGCTCAGTTGAACTCAATGTTTCCAAGAGAGATTGCAATTGTTGCTGCATTTTTAATATAAATTGGAAAGGTTACAAGCGTCAAGAATTGGAATAGACTAGAATTTCAGTTAAATCATTAAAATAATAAAAGCAAGTGATTATGCACCTTGAACCTGGAACCAATCGATGAAAACTTTGACGATTTCGAGGACTCCTCGGAGAGAAGAGGGAAAAGGCCTGAAACAAACGAACATCCTGAAGCACCCAAGAGAACCTGGTGTTCAGCAATTACATAATCCTTGTTCTTGTCCAAGAATAACTCGGTTTGATAGGTGACCTACACATCAACGTTTTCATTAGATCTATTAAACAACAATATATCTAACAGAGCAAAGGCAGATCATACTTACATCTCCAGCATAATGACATATTGTAAAGTCTGACCGAGATAACTTTGGCTTTACAAAGCGCTTGTGATTTTTGAAAGTTTGGTACAGCTTCTGGGCAAATGTCTCATGTGTCGATCTTGCCAACATACTGTAACACAAAAACATATATGCACACATTAAACTATTTGTAAGATTTAATTTTTCAGTGCTAGAAAACTAACAGGTGGACACAATGAGATAATATAACTGATCCT
Organism: Poa pratensis; assembly: GCA_947311845.1. Classification (NCBI taxonomy): domain Eukaryota; kingdom Viridiplantae; phylum Streptophyta; class Magnoliopsida; order Poales; family Poaceae; genus Poa; species Poa pratensis. Next base: position 4,674,533 of record CAMZMU010000126.1, read on the forward strand.
TACCAAGCTTCATCTAGAAGGGCAATAATTCCACCAGGTTTCTGCAATGATATGAAATGAATGCTTAGATGGAACACGGCAAGACAATAAAGCAACATAACATACCAGCATGTTACAGCAATGTCAAAGCTAATACATAAGTTATGTCTATCTAACAATTGGAGCTACGTATCAAAGTGGTAGAAGCAGCTTTATTTGTTGACTAGGTATGTTCTGCATTGACAAGATGTATTTTGTTTCATGTATCCTCCCTCATCCCTGCATCATATGGTGCAGTTGTGAGCCCAACTCACATGGCATGTGGAAGAGAGGTGTTTGGTTGAATGTCTGAGATAGTAGAAAATTATGTTTCGTTACTTGTACGTCATATTAGGATGGACGCTCATAATTTTTGGTCCTATGTATTAGCATGGAAACCTCAAAGTTTCAATATAAATACCAAATAACGATTTTCAACAAAATAAACTACTAATAATCAGAACTTATTGTAATTAATCCACGACATGCCACTATTGGTCATTATTAACAAACGCTAGTAGTGTCTATTTAACGTTGCTGATCACAAATCACTACTCGTGGATAATGACTACTAACAGTGTAAGATTAAATGGGCCCTCATGACTGATGCAACATGGGGTACCACAGGTCACCATTCGGTATCTAGTGGGAGTGTTACAATATGCACATGCCCTCATTGGAAAGAGCCTATTTATTTTAGGAAGGAAAAGAACAGGCTGTGTGCAGATATTGGATCACGTCATGCAAGGTAACAAAGGGGAAAAAGGGGGTGATGAGAAATACCTTATCAATGAGATCAAGAATATCCTGGTTGTCAACAAATTCAATATAACTCCAGTCAATTTCTTCTTTAGTATACTCTTCCTGCTCCATCTTAAAGACGTGCTGCAGTAAACCAGAACTCACAGTTAACAACTCTTCATAGATAAAATAACTCCATAACGGTGAAGCTGTTTGCTGAGGATCCAACTAAGAGATCTCCAAACTTGCCTGATTGAAGTGTTGCTGAAGTTTTTCATTTGTCAGGTTGATACAGAACTGCTCAAAGCTATCAAGGCCCATAAAAGAGTATCAGATCTGAGAACTACATATAATAGATTCATACTAACTAGTATGTAAAAATTAAACATAACTCATGCTATATAATAAATGACTAAACACTGTATGCACAAAAAATAGAATGTAATAGGTTTAGTTAATTGGATGATCAGAAAAGAACTTAGGGATAGAAACCTTAAACACCATGACAACAGTCCTATGAGTAACAGATAGAGATATACAAGCAGACTGCACACACCGACTGGTCAACTAACATCACTCGATTGATTGTGTGATCATGATTCATGATCTCCAGAACAAAAAACAATAAGTTCACATCAAACATGCAAAAGGACATACCCAGTGTTCGTAAAAGAAAAAAGCAACACCCAAGTGTTATGTACAAAGTGTCACATTTCTACCATGTACAGATGAACTACAGACAACATGTATGATCTTACAGAAAACCCAAGCGTAATGAACCTTTAGCATGCAATGAAAGGTAGTACAAAAGGCCTAGGCACTGTGGCACCTTTCATCAGTGGATAGAGTTCAGTTCTTAAAAAAAAAAATGGAGCTCCGTTGTGAAGAACTTCAACACGGAGAAGTGGCTAGTAATCATAACATGATCAATAAAAGGTATGCAGTCAAATAAACACTCTTATCTAGTATTAGAGCGGCCCAGCCAACCAACAATTCTCCCGATGTTAACTAGATTGAACAAACACATCCAACACGCAATTAATCTACAAAAGCATACCAGGCAAGCACCTGTTTGTCTTGAAGCTTTCAAACCCGTAGATATCCAGCACTCCAATTAAGCATTTTGAATTTGGATCTTGACCAATAGAATTGTTTATCTTAGTCACAAGCCTAGGATCAAAGGTCATTCGTCATATAAGAACCAAAAGGAAGCATTTGTGAAATTGTCATGCAGCTGCTTTTGAACTGGAATAGCAATCGGTGAATAACCTCAAAATACACTCACCAATCAAACAACCGTGAGTACACAGTCTTAGCAAGTGCATCTCTACTGCCCTTGGCAGCCTCAGCATCCAAAGTTTTTACTATGTTCTCATCACGAGTCACAATAATACGTTTGCACAGTGAATCTTCTAGTGCTTTCTCATCGCACCTGCAAAACCAACATTTAAGATTTGTCAGATACATAAGAGAGCTCAACAGTTTCTACAAAGAAGCTACAGAGCACATACATGAAGAGCTCAGCAGCTGTCCTTAAATGAAACATAGATTTTTCATCTTTAGGTTTCGACGAATCTACATCATCTCCTTCTGCAAACTCAACATTTCCCAAGTGGAGAATGGCAGCCACAATCCGGAAAATTGCTTCCTAAAGTAACATACAAGTATGATGTAAAGCTCAAAAAGGGTGGATAAGCTTCAACTGATCAAAAAAAGAGTAGCAGGAGATCATTGCAGAACCAAATACATACCTGCTCTTCAGAACTGATTCCGATAACATCCATGGCCTTTTTAGTATCAAGATACTCCTTCGATTCATCCATGCCATCAATCTTATAGCAGTTGGACTGATTGAGATAGTGAAACGTACTAGGATCTCCTAACTTGTATTTCTCCCGTTCCTGGTATTAAAAATAGCATAATTTAACCAGACCCCGCTTGCTAATATGAAAGACAGTATTTTAACGCATAAGCTTATGAGTTTCAGTGTCCTGATATACAGTGAGGGTGTAAAATGGTAGTCATGGTGACATGATACGGAGTATTGAATAGCGTTCATGTACAGAGCTTTGATTCACACAGGCGGTGCTATTCCATTGTGAGAGTAACAAACAATTAGGAGAGGAAAAACTCAGGAGAGAGACTGGAATTCTAGAAACTTAATGAACTAGTGCATGCCACAAAAATTGGTAAAATGTGTATATGATTATACAAGTTTGTCTGATCAAAAACAGATTAAATAGACAGGTAAGGGGCAGCACCTCAGGCGAAGAAGCACAAATCATGTAGAAACAATGGTAATTTCTCTCTGATTCAGATGTTTGACAGACACGGGACCTCTCGAGAAGATAAGTTCTGACAGCAGCTCCTGATATTCTCCCATTCTGATCAAACTGGATCTCAACAAATTTACCAAAGCGACTGATGATAACAGACAAAAGGAAATCAGTTGAGTGAACCGATACTTACCCACAATACTAGTTGCAACAACCATATAAAGAATGCTTCTTACCTTGAATTGTTATTTCTCACAGTCTTTGCATTTCCAAATGCTTCAAGAACAGGATTAGACTGCGTGAGGGATACGAGTTAATCAGGCGTACAAAAACACGAGATGGTCAAATAAATAGTTACTCGGGGCCAGGTGTCTAAAAATTAAATACCTGAAGAACTTGCTTCTCCACAGTTCGGCCTTCAGAGGCAGCCTTCCCACCCATGTACGCAAGATAACGCATGATCATTTTAGTGCTTTCGGTTTTACCAGCACCACTTTCTCCACTAACTAGGATGGACTGGCTTACTCCTTCATTTAGCATCAATCTACAATGGTAAGGTAATCAAGATTTTTCGTCAAGACAAAATGGAAAGAGAAAAAAGAACCTATCTATTTCCTATTTTTGGAAGTACCTACTTAAATTAGAACAACCTAGTGATCTCAACATGAACCTACCTATATGCAACATCTGCAACAGCAAAAGGATGGGGGCTTAATTCACCGAAATCTGCCCCTTTATACTGTTCCATCATCTGAACATCGTACAAATGAGGGAGTCTTCGGAAAGGATTTACAGCGATCAGAATACTTCCAGTATACGTCTGGTTTCAGAACAAAGAAATAGGAAAGGTGTATATGAGAAGAATTGATGACATTAATTAAAATAATATTAGTGCAGAGTATATAGGTACAACTATTAATTCAGATAAATATATCCTAACTTACATAAATTTCGTTCATGTCATATCTAGCTTTCAGATTCTGAAGAACCCCGGGTTCATGCAGATAGGCAAGCTTCGTCATGTCATCAACCCCGCATGGTGATTCCTCGGGATCCTTAGCATGGACATGAGATGCTTTTGCTGTAACCTGAAAAGGAGGGGCCAACATTTCAAAATGGTGCAAACGTGCTTTTTAAAGTGGTCTGGCTTTTTGGGGCAGGTCAGCTTCACATTGTATTCCTAAACAGTATTGCCAATCCTAGCAATACTTACAGACAACTTACCGTCTTCCCATTGGAGCACTTGATCGTAACCGTGTCTCCGACGACTTTGACAACCTCTCCATCGATCCAGGCCTCATCGGGATCCTCGGCCCAGACCTGGGATCCCGCCGCGATGGAAGCTTGAGCCGCCTGCACGAATACAGCTTGACATTAAACACTAGCCACACATATATCGCTTAACCCGAAAAAACATGTAATTACTAAAATGTAGACCCCTCATGCATTCCACCTTAATCACCGAAGCACTATACCAAAATGAACAGGTACGCACACAGGCATGAGACCTCAGGTATCATTTTCTTGCGCGAACGGTACACCCGATGTAAGAATCAGGTGGGTAGCAACAAGCAGGTCAACGCCTGTACCACCAGAGTCCGTCAGAACCATAGCCCTCATTTCTCATCCGTGGTCTGAATCTCCAGGGGCGAGCTTGACGCATGGGCGTGGGGATTCAGTACAATGGTGAATCCTCCGAAATTTTAGGGGCAAACAAAACTGCTGCTGGTGGTACTAGTCTAGGTAACACAAGCATGCTTAGAACAGCAATCTAAAGCGAGCTGGGGGTAAGGGCGTCCTCACCATCGGTCAGAGGTTCAGAGCAGCGGGATCTCCCCGGTCCACGCCAGTCCAAGTTCAGCAGGGAGGCTGAGGAGGCTGGTGCTGACTCCGAGACGAAACCAGGGAAGCCGGCGCAACGACCGGCGGCCGGCGAGATCCTAGGCCGGCGCGGCGCCCCGAGGACGCCGAGATCCAATCACCGCCGCGGGCAGGAGCCGCCCGCCGAAACGCCAATGGAACGCCGAGATCGGAGGGCCGGCGAAGCAGCCGCACGCTCGAATCTCCGCAAGCCCCCTGCTCCTCAGGAATCTGCTCTGCCTTCAAACGAAATGCGGCGCCGCCCACCTCCCTACAGCACGCCGCGCCGCCGCACCCTCGTGCGCTTCTTTATCTCCCCGCCGCTTTGGTGACGTGCGCGCGAGTCGCGGCGCGGGCGGTGGCGGTGGCTTTTGCTTCTCGGCGTGGGCTGTCTCCCCCCAAATCTCCTCCTTCTCTGTTGCTGTTTTGTTTTCGCTTTCGCGGAGGAAGGGAATGAAGGCGAGACAGAGGGAGCACGCACGATTGATTATTTTCCGCTGTCTTTTGATTTCTTCGTCTCGGGTTTTCCGTTTACTTGCTCAGTCTGACCGCGGCCATTTTCTTTCTTCCTTCCGGGTCCTTTGGATTTCTCGCGCCTAACGGGTTTGGATGTCTCCATGAGTCACAACAAGCTTTCTTCTCCACCAGCTAGCTCTAGGAAATGTTTTTCTCGAACAAAAACTCTACGAAATTGCTTTTCCGAATGTCCTATGATTTATGTAACCTCTTTTTTAAAATTTACTTGAATTCTTAAAGGTATTGCGTATCTATTGAGGTTTTTGACTTTGGTTTCTAAGGCACCTGCTGGTATATGAGCCAAGAGTTTGCCAGCAAGGACGATAGCTGAACGAACACCACTTTTATTTATTTTAGTGTTTTCGATAGATCGGAGAGCGCAAAGAGGAGATACATAACGCAAAGATCAGAAGGTACACGTGGCCTCAGGTTGCCTCGGGGTAGTCGCCAGCGGGACAAACCATTATAAAAGGGAAATACTTATAGGTTGAATTATTTTGCCACAACGTAACCGCCACCGCCACGATAGTTTGTCATAATTACTCGTTCTTTCATGTATTATACCTTTTGGACTAAAGTGTTTCTGTAGTCCTTGAATGCCATAAGAGTGTGTATTATGGTCTTCGACTTTGGTTTCTAAGTAATGTGTGCCACAACAACGTTGATCCGAGCCAATTAAGAGGTTGTCAACAAGGAAAATAACTTAGTGAACACAATACATATATTTTGGGGTGAGAAGGGGGAAACCATGGTAAAGAGATAAAGAAATCGTCAGAAGTTGTTATGGAGGCAATATGTCATAGTTTAGAAGGTGGCGAGAAGAGAGGGAATGAACACGTGGGACCTGTGAGCTCGTCTCGGGACGGACAACACCGGAACATGACTCTATAATAAAAAGGAATGTTTTACAAGTCACCAGGCTAAATTTGCAGCGACAAGTATATGTAATCGATGCATACATATAGTTTGTCATAATTATTTCTGATCTTTGCGTCTACCTTTTGTACCAATGTTTCTTAGCTATTGCTAGTAGCATGTCCAAAATTCATATTGATAAGCTGCCATGTCAGATTTACTACGAGCAACACTAGGTTACTTACAAAAGGATGGAATTGAATTTTAAACTACGATTCAGTGTTTAAGCCCTAGAAAAGCTCGCAAAGATATCTTGCGTTAAAACTCCAAACCGAATCAAAACTACAACCAAGCTGGATCTCATGTATGACACGCATTTTTCTTATAACCTCACCGAGCCCAATTTCATGCCAACCTTTGCCAGTTTGTCTGCTCTGTGAGCATGTCCAAACTTTACTCGATCCAAAAACTAGGTTGACCCATTCAACATAGCTTGTTGACATCTCTCACCATATCCGCTCCATAAAACAACCCAAAACGGAGAAAACCCCAACTTGAAAGTACATAAAGGTGAACCTTAGTGGCTTTAGACTCAAAGCGCCTACAAAAAAGACGCTACGAAATTCCGTGGCGCTAGCAATACATGTACACCCAGCAAAAAGCGCTTGCGTTTGCTTGCTCGCGAGCGCATGGTCGGTAGGCGGTAGCTGTTGATTTTGCTGTACAAACTCTGGCAAACCGCCCGGCACTCCAGGACCCGCTAAAGCAAGCGCGCCCGGACCCGATACGCCCGTGAAGACAGAGCATAATCTCGCCAGCACACGTGGCGCCGCGCCGTTGGCCAGGCCCGGATTTAGCAGTCAATTAAGGAGGAAGTAACGGAAAGCATGGGCTAGCTGTTTCGGCTCGCCCGTGCCGTGGGTACGCTCTGTGGTGGGCCCAGTAGCGGCGCCGCTGCTATAGCTAGCTTGGCTGACCGACGTGTGGTCCCGGCCGTGTCGGTGAGCGGTGGGGTCGCTTGAATGAGTCCGAAAAAAATTGTAACGCGGTGGAGGGAGGCTCCAGCGTGGCCATTTTTGTGCTGTGCTGGGATCGGCAACAGCAGCAACAGCGACGCGTCCACATACAAACAACACGGTTTCACAACGCAGATTGATTTAATTTGGAGGATTCCCAGCTATCTGGATGGTCGGTGCCTATCTTCCTCTCCTTTTGGACGCCTTTAAGTAAACGGTGGCCGTCCGTAAGTGTGAAAAAATCGTCTGAATTCTGATGCTACAGTGCATGTCCCTCTCTTCCTTCGGGATGCCACTGGATGTCGTCGTGTTATTATGGACGCCCCCCCTAAATTTCCAGGCTCTCATGACCTCGGTGTGCTCCGACGGTGTCGTTGCCGAAATTGCTTCATTATCTCTCGATTTGCCCTCAGGCGAGAGGGGGGGAAGGGGTTGCGGGAGGAAGAGTGCAGAAGAGTTGCAGAGGTCAATGTGTGGTACCACTGTCAAGAACAGATGTCCGGATTTCCAGTTTGGCGTTTTTTCATCGTGTAGTCGGCGTATCGCCGTGAGATCTACCGCTCCTACGTACTCTTGCACACGTACATACACACACAACAAAGCAGAGGTCGACACCGATGCGTTACGGAATCAAGACCGTGTGAACTCTAAACTCGATCATGCTACGTACGTGTCCTCTCCATATGAACAATCGCCTCCTTTTCTTTTGGATTTGTGTGTGTCGTCCTTACGCTGAGGCAGTGCTAGTCTTCTATGTTTCCATTTTGTATGAATGACTCCCCAACACGTCGATTAGGCCAAACTTAATGGGTACGTCTAGGCAGCGCCCAGGCGCCCGTTCGGTGTTTCGAGCGCCCAACAAAAAAGTAAAGATTCCCTCACGGTCTCACCCCACCACACAGACGTCGTCAACAAAAGTCTTCTCCGACTCGGTCGTCTTCCTCAAATCGTGCCGTCCCTGCGCGCCGACCCAGGCCACCACCCACTGCGCTGCATCCTACATACCGCCGGCGCCACGGATCACGGCGTCAGTCTGCACGCAGCACCGCCCCGCTCTGGATCACCGCGCGCCCACACTCCGGTTCATCCTGCGGCCGGCCTAGCCACCATCCACCGCCCCCACTTCTTCTGCGCCCGAAGCTCCAAGCCGGCGCCACTCCACTGACCAACCGCCCGTTCATGCTCACCGTCGAGGCCACGCGCCGCCGTCATGGCCCTCCACACGACGCTGGTTACTCCTGCCGTGCCGTGGACCCGACTTCATGGGCCGCTGGTTCCCTCGAGCAGCTACGGATCAGAATAGAGCATGACTTCACCGCCTGCGTCGCCGCCGAGGCCACGCGCTGCCGTCATGTACTGGCAGGTGCTGCTCCCATCACGAATACTGGTGCGGCTCCCCTCACGAGTCCACACAAGAGCTAAGGGGGATTTGATTGCTTTTTGTTGCTGAGTTGGAGGTTGTGTGTGCAAATATGTGCCTTGTTTATGTAAAAAAAGGTCGTCCCACCGCCATGTGTGCTGTCGTCGCCTCGTCGTCACAACTTTGTTGCCATGAGTTGGAAGTGAATTAAAAAGCAACATTGGTACACGAATGAAGCAACTTTGATACTAGGTGAACCAAATTTATTGTGCGATGGTGCAAGTTTAGAACAATTAAAAACAATTTTGGTAGAAGACCAAGCAATTTTTTGTTTGCGACGAGGCAACTTCCAAACACCGGTGAGCAACCTTGGTGTCTGATGAGTCAACTCCATAACAACAAAATAGAACTTTGGTACAAGGCGAAACAACTGTAGTGTGCTACGAGACAACTCCGGTCAACTAAAATGCACCATTGGTACAAGATGAAGCAACTTTGATACGAGGTGAAACAACTTTGGTGTATTACGACGCAACTCCACAACAATTAAAAACAACTTTGGTAGAATGCCAAGCAACTTTTATTTGCGATGAGGCAACTCCCAAAGAACGGTAAGGAGATTTGGTGTTAGATGATTCGACTCCATAACAACACAATGCAACTTTGGTATGAGGCGAAACAACTTCCGTGTGCTATGAGGCAGCTGCAATCAACTAAAAAAAACATTGGTACAAGATGAAGCAACTTTGGTACAAGGTGTAGCAACTTTAGTGTGCAATGATGCAACTACATAACAAATAAAAACAATTTTGGTAGAACGTGAAGCAACTTGGGTGTGCGACTTCACATAAGTGGTAGACAACTTTGCATCAGTGTTAGGCAATTTCACAAGTAAAAAACAACTTTTATACAAGGCGAAACAACTTGGTTGTGCGATGAGGTAATAGAGCGGCCAGCAACTCTAGAACAGTTAAAAGCAACTTTAGTATAAGACGAAACAATTTTGATGTCCGTCGAGCCAACTTCAAAATAACGGTAGAAAACTTTGGTGAGTGCTGAGACAACTTCATAACAGTCGTAAGCAACTTTGATGTGTGATGAGGCAACTTCACAATAGCTGTAAGCAACTCCACGATGACTAAAAGCAACTATGTTACGAGGCGATACAACTTTGGTGTGCATTAAGGCAACTTCATAACATCGTTAAGCAAGTTTGGTGTGGATGAGACAACTTCACAAGAGCGCGGCAAACAACTCCACAACGATTAAAAATAACTTTGGTAGGAGGAGAAGCAAATTTGGTGTGCGTTTGAGGCAATTTCAAAACAGCGGTAAGAAACTCCACGACGACTCAGAGCAACTTTGGTACCATGCAACTTCATAACAGCCATAAGCAACTTTGTTGTGTGATGAGACAACTACACAACAGCTGTAAGCAACTCAACAATGACTGAAAGCAACTTTGTCAGGAGGCGAAACAACTTTGATGTGCATTAAGGCAATTTCATAACATCGGTAAGCAAGTTTGGTGTGTGATGAGATAATTTCACAAGAGCGGCAAACAACTCTACAACGATTAAAAACAATTTTGGTACGAGGAGAAGCAACTTGGTGTGCGTTTTGAGGCAATTTCAAAACGGCGATACGAAACCCCACGGTGACTCGGAGCAACTCCGGTACTAGGCAACTTTACAACAGCCGTAGGGAACTTTGGTGTGTGATGAGCCAACTTCACAAAAGCTATAAGCAACTCCACGATGACTAAAAGCAACTTTGTTATGAGGCGAAACAACTTATGTGTGCGTTAACGCAACTTCATAACATCGGTAAACAAGTTTGGTGTGCGATAAGACAACTTCACAAAAGCGGCAAGCAACTACACAACGATTAAAATCAACTTTGTACGAGGACAAAGCAACTTGGTGTGAGTTTGAGGCAGTTTTTTAAGTAGTAGAAATAGAGATAGAGAAGATAGACGAAACAATTCGAAAACTGCAAAAGATTCAGGTTCAATCTGCAAATCTGACGACAGCTCGTAGCTGTTTTGCCACTTTCTACCTTGCAGGGACCTTGATGCAAAACAGCTAAGAGATAAGGCTTGGCTTGTTTCTCTCGCTCGAGCAGTTTCCACGATTTCCCCAAGCATCGTTGGGAGATCACAGGGCTCTGAGACGCGAGAAATCCCCGGCGCCGTCACGTCGCAAGGACGCTGGTCTGAACCGCGTCGGCCGTCGTCGCCTCGGGCTGGAGCTCGTCGTTCGCCGCCTGCCACGAGCAGCGCGCGAGCTCAGCTCCGCTGTGTACCGCCGCCTGCTCCTTGCCCTCCTCTTTCTGCCTCGCACATGGCCGCGCTGAGGATAAGGAACGGCGGCGGAGCCTTGGTGCGGCGTGGAGAACGACCAGGGCGGGGGCGGGCACCCCGTCTGAGGCAGTAGGAGCAAACGGTGTCGGGCACTCCGGCAAGCTCGCGGCGGCGGGAAGCGGGAGCACGAGGGGCGCGGGGGCTGCTATCGGTGGCGGAACGAGGGCGGCCCGGCCGGCCAGCGGTGGAAGCCGTGCCGGCTGTGTGGAGGTTGTCCGGATGTGGGGATCGGAAGAAAACGCGTACGGGATGGTTCGCTCGTCGTCAAATCTCGCGTGCTAGAGCGATCGACGGTGGAGCGAGTGGGCTGCGCTATGTGGCATTTACCAAACTTAATTTAATACCAGTATAGGTAGTGTTAATTGAATGACGAGACTAGGCGTTACACTTGCGAGATGGTAGCAAGCACGGCGCTAGCTCCTCATCCAAGTTGTTGCCCCCACGTCTCCCGTGACCTTGGCTGTCTCGCATGAAGCATATCCTGTGTGCATGGCATGTTCATGCTTCCAAGGAAGGACAAGGTGAAACGTGTATATTCGTCAAATAAATGTATACATCCATGGATACAGGACGGTCAGCAAATATTATTTTTCAATTAAAGCATTCAGTTTGGTAGTGTTTCTTTGTTGCTACACAAATTGGCCATGCATGGTTCACAAGTATTTGTGAGTAATTTTCTTTTGGAAAAACGTTGCTTTGAGATTTGGTAGTCCTTAGAATGATGCTACTCCTAGTCATTTATATCCGGGAGATTAGGTGTCTTTTGTTATCCTTTGTTGCTTCAGGGCGGTTGTAACCGTTGTACCTTGTTGCCAAACTCCTTCTTTATTAATGAATTAAGGTTTAAAAATGTTGCGTTATTTTCAAAATAAATGTTGTTAGAGAGTAGTGTATATTTTTGGAAGAAACTCAAATACATTATAAACCCACGCGTGCACACAACACCTACTGAGAAGAGTAAACTCACTCAGTTTTGGACTGACGGAGTCACACATGGCGTCAAACTTATAGCTTGATCTTTGACGAGCTAGAGAAGTACAACCACCTCTCTAACAGTTCAACCAATGTTTGATTCTCAATCTTCTATAATTGACGCATGACCAAAATATTATCTTCCTCGTGAAAATTAAGTTGATAATTGTTATAAAAGGAGGTGTGCATACGAAAAGAACATGACAAGAGCATGCTTTAGGTATGATTTTGAGTTACTTTACATAAGGCAATTGTTTGTTAAATAGCATGATGGAAAGGCCCCCAGACCAAAGTTAAGAAGAAGGCTCATGTGTTGTAGCAACCGCGTCGTCTTCTAGCGAAAATAATTAATTATCATGGTATCAAATTAAGGATTGATCGTTGACGGGCTAAGGACATGACCAGCCTCTAGCAATCCGTAATTCTCTTGATGGTCGATGTAACAAGGAAAGATACATTACCATTCGTCGCCTCACAGATAATTAAGTTTTTATTTGTCATCAAGAGTGTGGGTTGCAATACGCGAAAAAGAATATACTGAGAGTCTATACCCATGCGTGCTTTACATATAATTTCACAATGTATCTTAGAAGGACCAATTCTTCCCTAAAATAGCGTGATGGAAAGTCCCAGAAACAAAGTGAAAAACGGTCATGGTGAAGTGAAAGCAACAAGCACGTGAAGTGGCGACCGCTTCTGCTTTTTTTTTTTAGAAAAGGGAGTCCCAGCCTCTGCATCGATTGATGCATGCGGCTTTTATTGATTATTGATATCCAGAATCATTACAAACTTATTACATCATGGGTCGCATAAAGTTGCAACATGAATCAACCATCTAAAGAACGACCGCTTCTGCTTGACCTGCGAATATGGTTTTAAAAATATTCATCGTGATCTCACACCTAACATTGTGGATACGCCGCCATTCACGGGAACCCCTATTTTTTTACTTGACAGGTAGCCCAAGAAATGCTGTCTGGCCTACCACGTTTGTGTGGCCGGCCGGTAGGAACCTATCCAACTGATAGTACAGATGAGCTTTCTCATTATTAACAGCCAAAACCACTAGTTTTGAGCTGGGTAGTGCAAATGCCTCTGCTAGGTTCGTCACGGAAAAACCGGTTTACCGTATACATTTTATTTATTTCCGACATTTTTACTTGCATATATATGCATGTAATAGCTATATTGCCAAGGTATACTCTCTAGTATGTGTGAAATAAATAACGGTCATCAATTTTGGAGTGGAGGAAGATGTCCATGCATGTCCCCAGAATGAAAGAAATAGTAGATACTTCTATGTAATAACAAAAGAAAGACTATGCTTCTTCATTTAAGCATCAGGGTCAGAGGACAGCTTCATGAATTAAGGACAAAACTGTTGATTACCAGCTCGCAGCTTGCCAATTCTCCTTCAGTTAAGACCAACCGTACCGTCCTGCCATTCATTCAGTCCAGGTCGTACTACGGCGTAAACTAAGCATAGGCTGCGATCAACCGCCTTGATTGAGTCCATCGTCCATAAAAAGGGCCACCGGCCAAATGCTTACATTCCGAAAGTTCTGGTTAGCAAGCAAGCAAGTAGTTCAGAAGCATGAGACAAATTCTTTAAAATTCCTTCTAGTTAGCCACGGACGCAAGTGAAGCGATGGAAAGTGATCCCCAAAGTAAGCAAGCAGTGTATTATAGTAGCACTTAAACAATTACGTACTTACACTTGTTTTGCAGACGGAGTCGTCACTTCATTCAGAAAAAAAACAGTCGAGTAGATTAAGAAAGTGGCAAGGTACAACTCTGTCAGCGTCGGAATCGGATCCATGTAGGAGAGAGCAAACAAGAAGAATAAGAACGGTACGAGCATGCAGCAAGCAAGAGATCGAGTAAACGCGTCGGGAGAAGGGAAGAGTATGCGAGAGACAGTCAAACCCTCTTTCATCAATGACATGTCGGAGTAGCTTCTGTGAAAGAAAATTAAATTACATTTACATGAACAGAAGACACACGTGGCGAAAAGAAACTATGGCAATAGACAGGCAGATATATGATAATCAGGAAACTCATACTTAATTCGGACGATGATGATGACAGATCGATCGGTTCCTCTGCAACTGCGAGACCTAATCGAGGATGACAACCCTGCAGGATACAGTAGCTCCAAGAAGATCTTGCTAGCTAGTAGCTATGGATTAACAGCTGAAACCCATGCGTCTGCATGATTGATTGGCATATATTGGACGACGGATTGCGTCGCCTCGTGTTGTCCTTCATCGGCTGCTGCATCACATCGGCAGATAATTCCAACGCGGTCCCCGGCCGTCCCCGTCGGTCGATCTCACTCCCGAGCTCGGCAAAGCCATGCGACCGAAAGGTAAACGTCGACACCATCATCGTCGTGGCCGGCCAGGCCCGCCAGCTGCAACGGCATTGGTTGCCTGTGCGAGCTCCCGGGCCAGGCCAGCACGGTCCTCAAAGCAGCCTCGGGCCAGGCCCGAGAGGCATGCTCAGATCGACCGTGCCCCGGGAGCCAGGCTCGTTCTCTCCCCCTCCGCTGCAATTTCGCTCCCCCGCCTGCAGCTGCTCGTGCGAGCATGGAGATGGCGGGAGCCCGCGCGCTGCAGCGAAAAAGGGGGCGGGAGAAATTCGGTCACCAAACTCCTCCCTATTTACACCCATTCCGGTGACCGTCCAAAATCGAGCCACCATTTCCCCCCTCCGACCGAGCTCTCAACCATCGGTCGGCGAGCAGGTAAGCGGCGGCCTCTTCCCCGGCAGGCGGCGGCAGCGGTGTCTGGGGTGTCTACGGCGGTGGGAGACGGTCTTCTTCCTCGAGGTGTCCTCCTTCGTCCTCGACTTCACCCATGGTTGTAAGTACAAAACCCTAAGTGCTCACCTAGATCTGCGCTTGATTAGTTCTTGTAGATCTTTGAGCATGTGTAGTTCTTGTACATCTTGAGCTAGTGTAGTTGTTGTAGATCTTGAGCATGTGTAGTTGATGTACTTCTTGAGCTTGTGTAGTGTGTAGTTGTTGTAGATCTTGAGCATGTGTAGTTGATGTACTTCTTGAGCTTTTGTAGTTCTTGTAGATCTTGAGTTTGTGTAGTTGTTGTAATTCTTGAGCTTGTGTAGTTCTTCAAGTTCTTGAGCTTGTGTAGATGTTGTAGTTCCGTGAGCATGTGTAGGAGCTATGATAATGTTGTTCTAGCCACTGATTCGTAACCGATGTAGGAATGCGACGACCTTAGTCAGGCCCTGATCCCCATTGGGGACTCTCAGATCCCTTCATGGGTTGAGGACTCACAGGTGGAGATGCCAGTTCTTCCCGTCGATCCTGCTTGCTCTACTGTGGTGCAAGAGTACTTAGCCTCCATCGATGCGGCCGCCAAAGCCAAGGTGGCCAAGGCTAAGGCTGGGGTGAAGGGGACCATGAAATGGCTTCCTTTCATGTCCACATTTGTGCTTAACCAGATGTGTGCTCTCATCAAGACTGATGTTAGGACCGACAAGGGCTTCAAAGAATGCCACCTCAAGACCATCGCCAAAGCTTTGTTTGTTCACTGTGGAGCTGAGGTCACTTCTACTCAGGTGTACAATCACCTGAGGGAGTGGAGGCAAAGGTGGCTCATGGTGACCAAACTGCGTGACTTGAGCGGGGCTCAATGGTGTGAGGAATCCTACACCATCGTCCTTGAGAATGACCACTACGAGGGGCATGTCACGGTTAGCACATCTTCCAAACCTAGTTCCGAACCTATGTTCCAAACCTTTGATGTAAACCCTTGTTCCTAACCTGTAGGATCACCCCAAGGACACCGAGTTCCTCAACAAGCCCATCGTGAACTACACGCAGATGCAAATGATCTTCTCTTATGGGTTGGCAACCGGCAAGTTTGCCAGGGGGTCAGGGGATCCTCTCGGTTGCCAGCCGGACTTCAGCGAGACCCAGGAGTCCGAGACCATCGTGCTTGACGGTCCAGACAAGCCTGCTGATGCCAATGGAGATCCGAGAGCTGCCGCAGCTGCTGCTGCTGGAGGGAAGAGGAAGAGGGGAGCTCTCGGCGACGACGAGATCCAGGCGTTTGCCAGCATGACCGAAGCAGTGAAGGATGTCGCCCAGGCCATTCGTGAGAGCAAGCCAACTGACATGCACCCTGACCTGTACATGGTTGTCATGGATGCCGTCGGGTTCACGGAGGAACCCTCATGGTTGCTCTCGGCCACCTTGTGGACAACAAGGCCCAGGGGGTTGCATTTGTGGGCATGCATTTACAGCACAAGACCCTCTGGCTTAGGACCTTCCTCGCCAAGTACTACACCGAGTAGGTGTGTCTTGTTGTGGTCGTGCGGGCAGCAGCATGAAGAAGAAGAAGATGATGATGATGATGTACATTTTGGCTTAGCTAGGGCTTACAAACTACTCTTATGGCCTGTATATTTTGATGAGGTGGTATATGCTAACCCCTCTACTGACGTGGTGCTGGTGGTAGGACAACACCCGCTTTTTGATGTGGTGGTAGTTTAACACCATAGTGGTAGGATGAACTTGTGATCCTGCTTTTGTAATGATCATGCATGCTGCTCTACTTCTATGAAATGATGTCTACTTATGATGTTCTTCTGTGTCTTCTCTAACCTTTCATGTTGCTCCTGTCTTCGTAGATGAACTGGTACGTCGTGTACAGGGGGAGTCGGCCTGGAGTGTACAACTCCTGGAGAACCTGCCAGGATCAGGTCGCCGGCTACTCAAACAACAGCTATGAAGGCTTCGAAACTTTGGTTGAAGCACAGTTCAGCTACAAAAACTTCCTGCAGCAGGAGGGCATAGAAGATGTTGCCGGAGGAGGCAACATGACGGTGGCCGAGCAGATGCTGGCTAATGAGGTGATAGCCCAGATGGACAACGACCACAAGCCTAGCAGGATCAAGGACTTCGTCATCGTAGTTCTTGTTGTGGTGGTCGTTAAGCTGCTGCTTTTCTAGATGGTGATGCATTATGTTATGATGTAATGTGGTGCGTGATACGTCACAAACGTATCTATAATTTCTGATGTTTCATTCTTGTTTTATATATCAATGTCACATGTTTTACATGCATTATATATCATTATTATACATTTTCTGGGACTAACCTATTAACAAGATGCCACAGTGTCAGTTCCTGTTTTCTGTTGTTTTTGGTTTCAGAAAAGCTGTTCTACAAATATCCTCGGAATTGGACGAAACAAAATGCCACGTTCCTATTTTTCTGACACGTTCACGAAGTCCGAAGGAGAGACGAAGAGGGGCACCGAGGCGCCGTCCCCACCCCTTCGCGCGGGTGGGCCCACTGGCGCGCAGCCATGTTGGGAGGAGCCCTCGGGCCTCCACCGACATCGCCCCTTCGCCTATTTATTCCCCCAGACGCGAAAACCCTAAAATAAGAAGTCATATTCCATAAAGGGTTCTACAGCGCCGCCGCCATCGAAGACAAGTTTCGGGGGTCAGAAGTTCATGTTCCGACACCCTGCCGGGATGGGGATTGACCCCCGGAGCCATCTCCATCGACTCCACCGCCTCCACTTCGACTCCATGATGGTTTGTGAGTAGTTCCCCCATGGACTACGGGTTCTTGGCTGTAGCTAGTTGGTACTCTCTCTCCCATGTACTTCAATACAATGATCTCATGAGCTGCCTTACATGATTGAGATCCATATGATGTAATTGGTGTTGTGTTTGTTGGGATCCGATAAATTGTGGAATTGTGATCAGATTGTTCATCATGTTATCATACTATTGTTTATTTAAGATCTTGCATGCTCTCCGGTACTTGTGGTTACCCTGATCAAGTAGTTGCCTGTATCTCCAAGAGGGAGTATTTATGCTAGATAGTGGGTTCAGTCTCCATTTAATCTGGGGGAGTGACAGCAATCTCTAAGGTTGTGGATGTGCTGTTGCCACTAGGAGTAAAACAGCGATGCTTTGTCTAACGATAATTGTGTTGCTTACATTATGCACCATACTTAATGAAATTGTCTGTTGCTTGCAACTTAATACTGGAAGGGGTGCGGATGCTAACCTGAAGGTGGACTATTTAGGCACAGATGCATGCTGGATAACGGTCTGTGTACCTTGTCGTAATGCTCAATTAAATACTACAATAAACTTCCCTCACAATTATCAATTGCCCAACTGTAATTTGTTCACCCAACACTTGTTACTTGTTATTGGAGAGTTACCACTAGTGTAGATAGCTGGGAACCCCGGTCCATCTGTCATCATCATTGCTTTCCCATCAAGTACGCCACTAGAAATAGCATAAACTATTTTCTGGTGCCATTGCCTCCGTGTTACTGCTGATGTGTTATTGTTACTATTGCTCTCATATTACTGCTGCTTTCACATCACCCCTGTTACTAGTGCTTTTCCAGGTGCAGCTGAATTGACAACTCCGCTGTTAAGGCTTATAAGTATTCTTTGTCTCCCCTTGTGTCGAATCAATAAATTTGGGTTTTACTTCCCTCGAAGACTGTTGCGATCCCCTATACTTGTGGGTCATCAAGACTATTTTCTGGAGCCGTTGCCGGGGACTACAGATCTTCATCCTCAAGCAAGCTCCCGTCAAGACGCTAACGAAAATAGCGTCAATTATTTTCTGGCGCCGTTGCCGGGGAGCATAGCTCTACTTATAAGTTCACCTAGGGAGTACACTCTACCTGTCTCTCTCTTTTTATTTTATTTTGTCTTGTCTAGTTTACTTTTGTCTAGTTTATTTGTGCTTAGTTTATTTCTGTCTAGTATTATTTTGCTTAGTTTACTTTTGTCTAGTTTATTTTTGTCTTGTTTTATTTTTTTATATACCGAAAATCCATAAAAATTTAAAAACCGAAAATCTAAAAAACTGTTGCTATAGAAGAACATGCTAGAACCTCTATGGAAGTTAAAGAATTATATATGAAGTATAGAGAATCAAGAAAGGGTAAAGTCATGAGAGGCGTGTTAAAAAGTTGAATCAAATTGATGAAATTTTGCTTAAACGCCATGATATAAATTGTTGCTCTGAACAGATACTAAACATCTTAAATTTCAATGTGGCTTTAGTAAAGAAGATATAATTATGAGCTATCATTATTATAACTATGCTTATCTGGGAGCTGAACAAGTAGAACAATTTGTTTATTTATGGGGCTTTGAAATAGAATCCTTCATGTCTAAAAATTATGAAACTTGTATTGCTTGTAATAACCTTAAAGATATGTCTCTTCTATCCTTGATTATTGTCTAGAAAATTTCAGCAATAATCCTTATATCATTGATTATAAAGAGAGACTCATTCATGCACAAGAATGCACTCACAATTTGCAGGAACCTGTGGAAGAAGAAATTGCTGAAGCTGAAAGCTCATTAGATGAAAAAGAGGAGGAGAGTGATGAACAAAAGGAGGAAGAATGGATTAGCTACCCATGCCTACCTTCTAATGAGAGTAACTCTTCATCTCTTACATTATTTGATTGCCCTCCATGCTTACCAAAGGAGGATGAATGTTATGTTCCTGTGGATTCTCTTGAAATATTCCTATGAGTAAAACTTGTGAAAAATTATGCTACTGTTATTTATGATAATCCATGCTATTTCGAAAATCTTATGATAATCCTTTATTTGTGGCTGATATCGAAATGCATGGTACTAAAGAGTTTTGCTTAGAAAATGTTTATGATAAAGCTCTAGATGATGGTCCTATGTTACTTGATAATATTAATTGTACCACTAATGAAAATGGGATTGGAGAGGTCTTGACTTTATCTAGGAGTCCCATATTGAGATGATCAATCATCTTGTTATATTGTTAAAATGGGTTTGAAAGTTTTAATCCCACTATTTGAGCTTGATAAAAAATATGTGTTTGTAGATCATGAAAAGCATGCTTTGTGTGATAGTTATATTGTTGAGTTTATTCATGATGCTACTGAAAATTATTATGAGAGAGGAAAATATGGTTGTAGAAATTTTCATGGTACTAAAACACCTCTCTATATGCTGAAACTTTTGAAGTTACTCTTGTTTTATCTTCCTATGCTTGTCACTTTGTTCTTTATGAATTTATTTGTGTACAAGATTCCTATGCATAGGAAGTGGGTTAGACTTAAATGTGTTTTGAATTTGCTTCTTGATGCTCCTTTTGCTTCATTTTCTATTTTCATGAGAGCATCATTAAAACTATCAAGCCTAGCTAAAAGGCATTAAAGAAAAGCGCTCTTGGGAGACAACCCATGTTTTATTTCTGAAATTTTTCTTTGCTTTTTGAGTCAAGGAGCTGCTTACTTCTGTAACAACTCCTTTGTATCTTTACTTTTTCGAATTGTTGTGCCAAGAAGAGTCTCTAATGATTAGATGATGCTAGATTTGGATTTCTGCGCAGGGACAGATTTTTGCTGTCCACGTTTTGAGCTTATACTCCAGAAAAATTGAAAAATTCTGAAAAAATTCACGCGTGATCCTTATATATGTACGCATCTTTCATTAGTTTCGAGTTTTCGATTTGAGCAACGGAAGTGCCTCGAAAAAATTCATCTTTACTGGCTGTTCTGTTTTGACAGATTTGTCTCTGTTTTTTGCATTGTCTCTTGTGGACTTTAAGTAAGTTCTCTATCGTGGAGGGCTGTAGCTAATGTTTTATTGAGTTCTTGCAATGTGTCACAACAGAACCAAAGTGGATTAATGTTTTTGAGTACTAACCCCTCTAATGAAGTTTATGAGAAGTTTGGTGTGGCGGAAGTTTTCAAGGGTCAAGAGAGAAGGATGATATAATGTGATCAAGAAGAGTGAAGAGCCTAAGCTTGGGGATGCCCCCGTGGGTCACCCAAGCATATTTCAAGAAGACTCAAGCGTCTAAGCTTGGGCATCCCCTTCTTCATCATCAACTTATCAGGTCATCTCTAGTGAAACTATATTTTAATTCTTTCACATCATATGTGCTGTTCTTGGAGCGTCTGTGTGCTTTTATTTTTAGTTTGTTATTTTATTCTCTGATCATATCAATATTGGATCCTATCTATCTTGTTTGGGAGAGAGACACGCTCCGCTTTTTCATTTGAATACTCCTATTCTTCACTTATATTTGTTGAGTATTCAGTTTTCGCACTGTTTAGCTTCTAGCTCTTGGTTTTCATGTATCTCTTGTTCAGAGCTATTAGTTTTTTATAGAAAGTACTCTCTTACTTCACTTATATTTGTTTGGAGAGTTGCTTGGTTGATGTGTTGGTTCAGAAAATGTTGCATGTGGTAGTGGTATAATGAAAAACTTGCATAATCTTGTAGATCATTGAACTTTGATAACCTGATTCTTTGCAAACGTTTTGAGGTATTTAGATGGTAAAGCTTGCTGGTTAATTAAGTTAAAATCATTAGTGGATTGTTGTCTTTAAGCTTGTACCGTACTACAAACTCTATAAAATTGTTGAAGGTGTAGTTGGACTTGATAGCTTTCCATGTCTGAAAGTTCATCGTAATAACTAAGTTGTGCTGAAGGTCGAGGGATCTAGCGGGGTACTTGTGCCGCCGTGAACGGCCCTTCTTGGAGTGAATTTTAATCATGCTCTTAATGTTGAACCTGCTAGTTGTTTGCAATAAACTTGTGAGTTCTTTTTGACTAATGTTAAGCTACGGTTTTTGGCACTTCCACCATCCAAATTTGCTAGCCTCTTCGGTGCTGTGCATTGCCTTCTGCTCACATTGAGAGTTGTGCATACTTCGCCAGTACATCCAAACCCGTGGGAGGACTTTCTCTTGTTCTCCTACACATAAGCCCATACATCTTCCTCAAAACAACCACCATACCTACCTACCACAGCATTTCCATAGCTGTTCCGAGATATATTGCCATGCAACTTCCATTTACATTACATGACTTGTTGTCATTTATCATTTATATATTGCTTTGCATGATTCTATACAGCTGATGTGTGGTTTACCCATGTTACGCTAGATCATTGCATATCCTGCTACACTGGCAGAGGCATACAGTTTCATACATCATGTTTTGTTCATTATGAGTTATTTGTACCAAAAAGTGTGTTGTCATATTAGAATGTTGCCCCTAAAAGTGAAAAGAGCCATGGAGGCCATCGAAAAGAGAAACAGAAAAAGAAAAAAAATAGAAAAAAGGAAAAAAAAAAAAAGAAAAAAGAATAAAGAAAAAGGGGGCAACATTACTATCCTTTATCCACACTTGTGCTCATGTTTCAGCACCTGCAGTATTCATAGTCATCATTTGTGCTCATGTTTAGCACCTATACTCCATGTGAGAGAGTTTTCATGTTTTACTAGTATAACTATGTGGGGAATTTACACTATAGAACTTGGGTTGTATATTCCAATGATGAGCTTCCTCAAAAGTGCTCTAGGTCTTCATGAGCAACCAAGTTGGATGCACCCCCACTAGTTCCATTGGAGAGCTTTCATACACATATAGCTCTATGTGCATCCGTTGCATGGCAATCACTACTCCTTACATAGCTTCGATTATAAGACTTCCTCTTGTCTAATGATCACTTATAGCTTTGTGAGACTTTCTTCCATTGGCCTTCCAAACCCCCATTAATGTTCTCTTTGCCATAACATCCTGGTGCCAATACCAAATGCTTGCGCTCACCGGTTGAGTAGGCTTCGAAACAGTTGATTCATGACGTTCATGTTTATGTTTACTTGACTGAATCCTTCTATGTTATGAAAATTTGCTTGATGCTTGGAATTGAAGGATAGAACTCCTACGCTGGATACTTAAACCATCTTTAATGAACCTTGTACGGTTTCATGTCTTTAAAGCAATAGTTCATGAAAACTTTTAGCTTGTTTAACTAACTTGCTTTATTATCTCTTATTTAATATCAATTATAGACATTTGCTTTGAATGATTTGATCTCAGCTCACATGCCTTACATCATTATTGGATCAAGATTATGTTGGTAGCATGTCACTTCAGAAATTATTTTGTTTTTATCGTTTACCTACTCGAGGACGAGTAGGAACTAAGCTTGGGGATGCTTGATACGTCTCAAACGTATCTATAATTTCTGATGTTTCATGCTTGTTTTATATATCAATGTCACATGTTTTATATGCATTATATATCATTATTATACATTTTCTGGGACTAACCTATTAACAAGATGCCACAGTGCCAGTTCCTGTTTTCTGCTGTTTTTGGTTTCAGAAAAGCTGTTCTGCAAATATCCTCGGAATTGGACGAAACAAAATGCCATGTTCCTATTTTTCCGACACGTTCACGAAGTCCGAAGGAGAGACGAAGAGGGGCACCGAGGCGCCGTCCCCACCCCTTCGCGCGGGTGGGCCCACTGGCGCGCCGCCATGTGGGGAGGAGCCCTCGGGCCTCCACCGACATCGCCCCTTCGCCTATTTATTCCCCCAGACGCGAAAACCCTAAAATAAGAAGTCATATTCCAGAAAGTGTTCCGCGGCGCCGCCGCCATCGAAGACAAGTTTCGGGGTCAGAAGTTCATGTTCCGGCACCCTGCCGGGACGGGGATTGACCCCCGGAGCCATCTCATCGGCTCCACCGCCTCCACTTCGACTCCATGATGGTTTGTGAGTAGTTCCCCCATGGACTACGGGTTCTTGGCTGTAGCTAGTTGGTACTCTCTCTCCCATGTACTTCAATACAATGATCTCATGAGCTGCCTTACATGATTGAGATCCATATGATGTAATTGGTGTTGTGTTTGTTGGGATCCGATAAATTGTGGAATTGTGATCAGATTGTTCATCATGTTATCATACTATTGTTTATTTAAGATCTTGCATGCTCTCCGGTACTTGTGGTTACCCTGATCAAGTAGTTGCCTGTATCTCCAAGAGGGAGTATTTATACTAGATAGTGAGTTCAGTCTCCATTTAATCTGGGGGAGTGACAGCAACCTCTAAGGTTGCAGATGTGCTGTTGCCACTAGGGGTAAAAGAACGATGCTTTGTCTAACGATAATTGTGTTGCTTACATTATGCACCATACTTAATGCAATTGTCTGTTGCTTGCAACTTAATACTGGAAGGGGTGCGGATGCTAACCTGAAGGTGGACTATTTAGGCACAGATGCATGCTGAATAGCGGTCTGTGTACCTTGTCGTAATGCCTAATTAAATACTACAATAAACTTCCCTCACAATTATCAATTGACCAACTGTAATTTGTTCACCCAACACTTGTTACTTGTTATTGGAGAGTTACCACTAGTGTAGATAGCTGGGAACCCCGGTCCATCTGTCATCATCATTGCTTTCCCGTCAAGTACGCCACTAGAAATAGCATCAACTATTTTCTGGTGCCATTGCCTCCGTGTTACTGCTGATGTGTTATTGTTACTATTGCTCTCATATTACTTCTGCTTTCACATCACCCCTGTTACTAGTGCTTTTCCAGGTGCAGCTGAATTGACAACTCCGCTGTTAAGGCTTATAAGTATTCTTTGTCTCCCCTTGTGTCGAATCAATAAATTTGGGTTTATTTGCCTCGAAGACTGTTGCGATCCCCTATACTTGTGGGTCATCCAAACGCGCCATGGCCAACCTGCCCCCAAGGAGATGAGAAATAGACGCAGCCTACCAAACGCGCCCCTACAGAACACCTCGATGGCTCGATCCAGTGGGCACCATGCCTGCAGCAGAGTGCTCTAGACCTCTAGCATCGCGTGATTTCCGTGAAAAGGCGTCGTCAATTGCGCGAATCGCGATGCAATGAGCATGAGTGGTTACGTTTCAGAATGCATGATCGATCCGCTTGTCATGTTCAGCACTGCGGAACATGCACCGATCAACGGCCAGTGGTTGTCTCTCACTCCCTCCTGCTAGAATCGACGTATGTAGCTACCTAGCCAAGTGCACATGTGCATGGTGACCTAGGGCGCGTTTGGTAACCTGCAGGCCATCTCGCACCCCGCCAGATCTGGCTATGGAGGGCCAGGTCAGGGTAATGCAGACTCTAGACCATGTTATGCATACCGTTTGGTTACTCGATGGTCCATTCCTTGCAGGAGGACTAAAACCTTTTATGTTCACTTTTGAGGAAAACAGTTTCCGTTCAAAAACCTTTTATGTTCACTTTTGAGGAAAACAGTTTCCGTTCAAAAAAAAATTATGTTCACTATTGAAAATCATTCAAAAACTCTGTTCAAATACCTTTTCTATTCAATTTCAAAAATAGTTTTATGTTCTTTTTTCTGTTCACTTAAAAATCGTTCAAAAATATTGTCATCACCGACCTTTTTTGTTCACTCTTATGATCGTTAAAAATAGTTTACAGACCTTTTTTGTTCACTTCTATAATCGTATAAAAGTAGTTTTTATTCACTTTTGAAATCATTCAAAATAGTTTCCACATACCTTTTTCTGTTCACTTTTTTTAGAAATCATTCAAAAATATTTTTTCTTCACTGACCTATTATGTTCACTTTTCTAAATCGTTACATAGTAGTTTATGTTCATCGACCCTTTTCTGTTCACTTAAAAACATTGCAAAATAGTTTATGTTCATACTTTTTCCTCTTCACTTAAAATCCTTTCGGAAATAGTTTCGGTTCACGGATCTTTTCTGTTCAAGTCAGGAGGCATGGCAAATAGAAGTTCTGGAGAGAGGCCCCCAACTTGATAAAAGAAGCGAATATTTCGTTTTTCTGTTCCTGCCTGGTGATTTTGTTTCTTATTTGTTGAAATATGTCATTCATGAGGCAAAAAACCAACGTGCAGTGCAACTCATATTTTTGTTTCAGACTTGAAGTTGCAGGAACAATGGATACTCCACCAGTGTCAACCAATAGATATCTACGGTTACTGAGTCGTTGCAAAGGCTGAGTGTAATTGGTATATTCACGCTATTAATATATACTCTTTTTTCTAAAAAAATGGTTTCTATTAATTTTAATTAATTCAATTAAAACAACGCTTCTTCTCAAACCGTTGTGCCTAGTTTGAATGTTTACGGGATTTTTTCAAAACAGAATTTCAATTACGTACTTACCTCAGCGAAAATGTCGAAAAAGTTGGGAAAGAAACAGCGAAACAGTTTAGAAGCGGAGCGAAACAGAAAAACGTTTGCGGGCCAAGCCCAGTTACGGGATCATATGGGCTGCACAGCCTGGATGCGCCGCCCCCAACCCTAGGTTTTGTGCGGAGAGAGCTCGACCCCGTCCCGATCTCCACGGTACCCACCGCGGCGGCGCGGCACCGACGACGCCGAGCCCGATACCCCTCCGTCCGGACTCCACGCCGGTACGCCGCCCCGCCCCCGTTCTACCTCCTATACTCCCTGGTCCTATCTCCAGCCGTCTGACGCTGACCACCGTGCTCTCACGCAGGCACGCCACCGCGTTCTTTCTGACCGATCCAACTCGTCAGCGCCCTCCGCCGGAGCTCCGCCCCCTCCAACTAGCAACGCCTCCACCGCAGCTCGCAGGAACCCGCCGGACTCCCTCCTTCCGCCGGATTTCCTAGCGCCTCCAACAAGGTAGCACTCCTCCCCGTTCTATTTAGGTTTTATTTTGTTCTTCGAACACGTCTTCAATCTTTCTCTCGTTGCACTTCCGTGTAGATGTCAGGCGCTGGCAACCCATCTGGGAGCAGCAACCCGTCCGGGAGCAGCGACAAGTGCAACAACTGTAGAGTTGCGGGGCACTACAGGAAGGACTGTCCGTGATTGCCATGCTCACGCTGCATGGGTACGCGGCACACGCAAGGCCCCTGCACGACTCCCCCGGGTGAGGTATGCTTCTCGTGTGGCACAGTCGGGCACTATGCCAAGGACTGCACGAATCCTATCCCTGCGCTGAGATGCCACACCTGTGGTGGCTATGGCCATGGGATACCGAGCAACCCGGGTTGTGCCACGGTACTTCCGCTTTGCAACATATGTAGCCAACGACATCGCCCCCGAGAGTGCCAGCATCCGGATCGCCCGACTTCAGAGTGGAGCGGTGCGATCGTGTGCACGAACTGTGGAGTCGCAGGACACAAGTTGCCTAACTGCACTAAGAAAACTTAGGCCTTCCGACATCGTCAAATGGTCTTAATGCTAAGATAGCTGTATGTAATAGGTGTCAAGCCTATTATGACTTGCCTCTTATGATTGGTTTAGTGTGAGCTTCTGAATTTCTCAATGTGTGTTGATGTAATGGGTGGTGTTTATCTCGTTGAGTTAGTTACTACCACAAAAGTTATGTTGCTACCTCTTCAAAAAGATATGAACGATGGAAGATAGCTGTATGTAATAGGTGTCAAGCCTATTATGACTTGCCTCTTATGATTGGTTTAGTGTGAGCTTCTGAATTTCTCAATGTTTATTGATGTAATGGGTGGTGTTTATCTCGTTGAGTTAGTTACTACCACAAAAGTTATGTTGCTACCTCTTCAAAAAGAGAGTTTAGACTTTAGCAGCTTTGAAAGCTCTATGTGTTAACAATGCAGTTTGCTTGAAGATCATGCTTGCATCTTCTCATAAGTTATGAACGATGGAGGCTCTTTGTTTCAGTTAATATAGCATGTGTTTCTAAAGAAAGAACATGACTAAATGAAAGCTATCCAATTGCACCTTTCTGAATTATCTACTCCCTCTGTTTTATAATATAAGACGTTTTAGATATATCTCAAAGTGAACATACACATTAAAATGTCCACATATATACAAATCAAGAATATCCTAAAATGGCTTATATTTAAAAACGGAAGTAGTAGTAAATAAGATCACCGAGAAATTATTTTTAGAATCTGTCAATTTAATCATGGTTTTTAAGGTAGTAAGGCATCCTAAGGCGCTCTACCCTGCTCTGAGGCCTAAGCGCCTAAAGCGGGCATATTTCTTTGTTCAGCATAATCGTTCTGCAGATTGCTTATGTGTTAGGCCAGCTCCAAAGCAAAGCTGCTTCACATGCACTTTCATGTTTTCTGAAGACTGTTGATGAACACCCAATGGTCAGGCATGAAGTTGCTGAGGCATTGGTACAACGACAGATGACTAAAACGTGATTTGTTAGAATTCCATTTCCTAACTCATGTTCGTACACACCTGAGAGTTCTGTGATGTGAGCGCCTTAGCCGGTGTTGACAGTATAACTACTAAAGGCCCACCCTCATTATGTCCATACATTTACTCTATGCTAGTTCCATTAGTCTGTTGCTCTCAGCTATGTTCTGCCACATTCAGCTTGACTAGTCTAGGCAAGATTTCACCCAGTATGCCCGCTTAAATCCTTTTGTTGCTTTTAGCATTTAGAGACGGTGGCTTGCAATCTGATGTATTTATTTTGAGGTCTGCAAGTCCTTATTTAGGCATCCTGATGGGTGGGTGAATTAGAATAAACTTATGTGAAAACTAGGATCTTATAGACACACTTTATCTCTCATGTCATTTTTGGTATGTACTCTTTGTCCGTACACAGAAATGGCTGAAAAAAGAATATTGAGCATTATAACACTAAAACCCCGTCAATATAAGCATCAAGTTTAGAGATTTTGACAACTCCTTTTCCGTACATCCATCACTAAAGCAGCAAGTTTTAAGCAAGCATCATAAGCATTGGAATATTGGATAAGATTGCAAAAGACCTATTTTTGAGGTACCAATCACAACTAACTGCTTAATATCAGGCTCCACTTATTATTACAAGTCTTTTTACCATCACACCACCTAGCATCATTACAAAAGCATAGAGTTTATGGAAGCTTCACATTTCACAAGTTAAGTTATAAAAAAAGGTAGCTTCACAATTCCTTGTGCCATTACAGTTTTTGGCATCATTATGAGCCATCAGGTCACAAACACATCAGATAAACCATCAAACTGCAAGTCTGTTCTTTCTCATTGTTTTGCATGTCGGGCTGTAAGGTAGTGCAGCAGCAGTGATATTTGGAATTGGTGAGCATCTATCTGAAGCTTCATGAACATCACATCTGTGTAGCAGCTTCCTCCCCATTCTTCCGACACTCTTCTTTTGCCCCTTCTTTTTTATTTGGGCATCCCTTTCTGGAGCTACAATGATTCAAATGTTGCATGAATATTCTGTTGAATTAAACCAACAGGGATGGGGATGGAGTTAAATTCTTACCTTGCGGACCTTGCTCCAGTGCCTTCTATTTGTGCAGTTTTTTTTGCAGTGTCTCACTATGTGACTAATTATCCACAACATTGAGTGGTAAGAATTTGAGACCTACAAATTTTTGGCTATTCTTTGTCCCAGGTCAAAATTTCTCCATGATCGGTTGCCTAATCTTCTCAAGTAAGTCAACTACCGAAAGAAACTTCAGTTTCTTGATATTTGCTGTTACATGACTCTCAAGATTATTGTTAACATAGTCCACATTGCATATCTCACTTAACTTGCTTCTGCTCCATATGTGGGTTTAATGTGCCCAGATGCTTTGGGACATCAGGATTTGCACACATTTTCGCCATATAAGTATGAGAAGATAGCCTCAAGTTCTCAACAAATATTGAAACTTTGAATTTCTTCATAAAGTTAGCAGCCTCAGTCAGTGTGAATGACCAGAACCACAGCCAGAATACCATATGCCACTGGAGAGAAGCAGTTGTGACTATCTATTGCACAAGCAGCAGCGCGGACCTCTGAATCTTCTGGTCAAAGATGTGCTATCTATTCCCATGTAAGGCGTGTAACCTTGTAGGAAACCGCTCCAGTATGACTTCAGCAACGCAGAAAACTTTACTGAAGCACTTGCGCATTTTCAGTCTTGACTATTCAGGTGTTACCATCTTCAGTGCTGCCTTTGAGCTGAGCATGTGAAAACTTACTGCCCACCTTGTGTGAATCCTCTCCAGTGCTATTTTCTCAGCACAGAAAACGCTAATGCAAGGAACTTCTACGCTGAGTTTGTCTTGGATTTTTTTTTTTTTTTGCGAAAAGTCTTGGATTCTTTTCTGGGAAGCAATAGAACCAATTGATGGATTATCTCTTAGAACACAGTTACTTGCTCACAGACCCACCTCCTTGTGACTGGCCTAACCTGCTCATTCCTTCGAGTAGAAGGACATGTAAGGAATTTGGTTCACCTTGACCTGCAGAATATGTCAAATTTGTCAACGAGTAACAAAAATTAATATTGCAACCGAACTGGTTTTTATTGTATGTTAAATGATGTTGTATCCTGGTCTCCCCAGTGGCCTCCCATTTGTTTGTTATTCTTCAGTGGTGCATCTGGATATTGCCTCTCATCGTCAGATTGTTCATAGTCATCTGCACTAGAGTCATCTACCTGGACTGTTGTAGCGGCATTGTCAAGACCCACTCATGCTGGCTCAGAAGAAGATTCAAAACTTTAAATATCTCAGAAGGTTCAGTGACAGTAACCTGAGAAGGGGAAGCACTGGATGGTGTGCTTGGTCCATGACTGGTCCACTGGAGTAGGTGTTTGTCTTGAAACACATATTTTTTTCTTGATGTGTGAGTAACCATAACAGTTTCTGTGGTAGGGCCTATCAGCTAGAACATTCCTGATAACAAGGTAACATTGTTCTTGATGAGCAAATAATTGCCTGACTCTATGATCGTGCTCCTTAGTTACTATTGCGCTGCCATTGGTAGACTTAGAGATCTTCGTTGGAACGACATCGGCCGCGTTCGCAGCCAGTACCATGGCGGCCACGCAGCATAGCCCAAAGGCACCCAGCATTGATTAAATCTCATTGGCATCGACATCATCAAAGCATCGAAGCGCATCGTGTAGAATAGCATCAAGTCGACCGGAAAAATGAGGAACAGAGGCATCAAGTCCCACCACCATGTGCACATTCAATACCTGCAGCAACATGACCGACTCCATGCCGTTGCACTTCAGCACCACTCCGAGGCATTGACCTTGAACAGGAACTGGGCTATGCCAATGCTCGCTCTGGTGATGCACTTGTTGCCGGATAGGCGGCCAGTTCGCCCCAACTCTGTGATATTCTCAATCCTGCTCGAGCCAATTGGAGGTGTTGGCAACGCTGGGGGTGCACAAGGCGACCAGCTTCTTGAACTCCCTCGAACGCATCTGCCCCAGCAAGCTGAATGTTGTTGAGAGGATATCAGCTCCAGTAGCATCCAAGAAATGCTGGTCGCATGGCGAATGGAGGAGGAGCATAGGACGGCAGTGGCAAGCCCCAGCGCCGGAGACAGATTTGTAGAGGGAGCAACCTTATTCACAGAGGATGTGGATGTTACAATTCTTCTCGAGACATGAGAAAAAGGTGCCCAGTACTATGTCACTATTCTTGTCTGACATTAGTATTCAGCTTGACAAAACTAAACATAAGCTTATAATCTGGAATTGTTAACTAACATTGCTATTGAGCACATAACTTATCTCAATGACATGCACATATGTAGCTAGGAGTTAATTTTATCTGTGAATTGCAATATACGATTTTTCAGACAAAATACTGGTATCACCACCTCCACAAGAAGCCAGTCCATGTACAAGACTACAAGAGACACTGTAAGAAAATAAAATACAAAGATAGATAGATAAAATACATGTACATGGCTGATGATTGCTTGAGAAAGAGATACATATACATGTACAGAGGGAACAGCCTTATTTGATTCATGGGCTGGTCACACTAAATTACATCGGCACGACCCCTGCGTGAGCTTTGTGGTATCAAGTAGCAGCTGGTGTGGCGTTTGATGAGATGCAGCTCCGGTGTGATCTCGACGGCCGTGAAGGAGACAACGCTGCGTTTTACTGGCAGCTCAGCGTTGTGACTGGTAAGGCAGATGCAAAACCTGCCGCCTCCAAAATAGCTCAGCTGGCCGATGTAGGCGCATAACCTATACCCGGCGCGCCACGCCTGCGGTGGACACACCGCCGCCTCCGGCCACGACGCAATAACCTCCGGTGGCCTGGCATCCATGTCGACCACGCAGAATGGGGTGCTTAATACATCACTCAATGAAGGAGACCGAAAGCCGAAGAGGAGCCGCCGGCCGGTGCCCAGGAAGTTGGGGACCAAGACGGCCCGGCCAACGACGGGTAGCTCCCATGCACCCTCGCAGCGCCACCGGCGGCGCGCCGTGTCGTAGGAGTAGGTGCCTTTCCCCTCCATGGAGACATATACGCGCGCCCGAGACGACGTACGCCGTCACGTCTTTCCTCTCTTGACGGGCGAGGCCCGGCGGGTCCTTGATGGCGGTCCAGGCCCAGCGGCCGCCGGGGCGGAGCTGCTGCAGAGCCTCGAATGGGGGTCCCTGGGGGACGTCCAATCGCGGGTAGGCGGAGATAGCGAAGAACATGTGGTCGCCGACGGGGACGAGGAACAGGTGGATCTTGGCGGAGCGCATGGTAGGGCCGGGGGATACGCCGGCGCCGCCGTAGAGGAGGCTCCGGCCGCCGGTGTGGGCGGAGGCAATGACGTCGCCAGAGGGAGAGGCTGCGAGCGCCATATAGTCCAAGGGGCCGTCTTGCTTGAAGCAGGCGAGGGGAGCGGGCAAGCTGAGCACCGGCTCGTCGTCGTCGGCCGGCGGGTGGGAGGAGAAGAGATGCTTGAGGTTGAGGTTGAAGACGAGCATGCCTAGCACGCTCGCGTCTTGCGCCGCCACAAACACTCGGCTACTGCGGCGGCGGGCGGCGGCGGCGGCCATGGATCGAGGAAAAGGTGCGAAATTTCTTTGGGGATTTTGATTTGATCTGGGTGGGACGAACTAATACTGTATTTATAAGAGCGGAGGGGAGGCGGCTCCGATCCCGTCTAGGAGAGGACAGGACAGGGCGACCGGTTGCAACCCGAGTTTTGGGCCAGCCCTCTCTTCTTCCTAGTTTTGTTCAAGAAAAGGCCGAGGCAGTTTCGGTTTTATGAGGATGTCAGCGGCCTCTACTAATTAAACACTGTTTCCTTTTCTTCTACTTTCAAATCTGAACAATTAAAAATGTGAACAAATCTCTAAATATGAAAAAAATTAAGAATGTAAACAGTTTTTATATCTGAACTAATTTTAATCAATTTTCAAATCTGAACAATTTTTCAAAATGATTTTTTTAAATCTGAATATATTTGGAAATTTGAACAACTTATAAATCTGAAAAAACATAGAAATATGTAAAAAAAAACTTTCGAAATATAAAAATATTTTGAAAAAGTAAAGAAAAAAGAAAATAAAGAAGAATCTGTCAAGTGGGCCA
This sequence comes from Poa pratensis, assembly GCA_947311845.1. Lineage (NCBI taxonomy): Eukaryota > Viridiplantae > Streptophyta > Magnoliopsida > Poales > Poaceae > Poa > Poa pratensis. The sequence goes on from CAMZMU010000126.1 coordinate 4,707,656, forward strand.
ACCCACTAACAAAGTCCTTCAAGTCATGGCACCGATCCGCATCCCCGCAAGATGATACAGAAGATTTGTCGCGGCCGAGCTACATGTAGCTAGGTTTCGACAAAAAAAAAACTCATTTTTTTTGCTTTACAAGATTCTGAAGAAAATCCTCTCGCATTGTGTAAATTTCAAGTCAAAATTCGTATTATTCTGCGCCACACAAAAATAATAAATCTGGCAAGTACTCGGATTGTTTAGGCGACACAGTACACCAATCCAGATGTACATTTTTGTATTTTTTGCCCAATCCAAAATATAAGAATTTTGCTTTGAAATTTTGCAAAGTGGTAAATCTCGATATTATCTTCACTTTAGAATTTTTTGAAACACAAAATGCAGATTCAAGTATTTTTTAGGAAACCCATCTACATGTAGCTCGGCCCTGCGTTTTCCCTTTCCGCTTTATGAGCTCATAATCAACTACCATATTTGCTTAATATTTTCAGCCAATCTTGTAATCATTCAATATAGTTTCTATTCACCTAGTATATTTTTTTCGTATCCCAAATTTGAAATTATTCAAATATAGTTTTCACTCACCTACTACTTTTTTTTGGTATTCTGAATTCAAAATCTATCAAATATAGTTTATGTTCAACTATTACCTTTTTTCGTATCTTAACAATCAAAATAGTTGAATTATACTTTCTGTTCAAATATGTTTTTCATACACCTACTACATTTTTTTACTATCCCGAATTCGGAATCGTTCAAATATACTTATGGTTCAAATACAAATTCGGCTCACCTAGCATGTTTTTTCGTATCCCAACCTTATAATCGTTCAAATATAGTTTATGTTCACCTACTATATTTTATCGTATCACCAATTCGAAGTTGTTCAAATATTGTTTCCCTTCACCTACCATGTTTGCTTAATATTTTGGACCTTATAATTGTTCACATGTAGTTTGTGTTCACGTACTACCTTTTTTGATCCCAAATTCGGAATTGTGCAAATATAGTTTTTGTTCGTATACTACCATATTTGGCACAACATGTATAAACCAGACTTTGTTTTAGAGCCTCTGTATTTCTAGGATAGTAATTCATGATTCTTCATTCTGAAATAATATTATGCTGGTTATCAGCCATCAACCTTGTAAATATGGATTAGCAAACATCAATTCAGTACTCCAGTTTCCATATGATTCTCAATTGGCATTTGCAGTTTCCATATATATATGATTCAGTACTCCAGTTTGCATATAAATTCATTCAAGTAATAATGCCTAGCTAGTTGCACGTAGTGAAGATTAATTACTACTCCGGTAGTCCAGTTCAGAAACCTACATGACTTATGAAGTCACCAGTGTATTAAGCAGTCCATATGCCAAAACTCCAGCAGACTATATATTCAGTTAATAAACTAGCAATAGTACCGTGTAACTTAGTACCAGCAGTAAGTTAAGCTTATTTTGCCTTCACTGCACAATGTTCCTTCATTATATGTGTAAAATAGAAACGGCAAGCATACCTAAACTATCATAAGGGGTTGTTGGGCTACAGCATATATAACTGCAGATACAGCAATGGTTATGAAAAGTTCAAAAAGATAACTTGTGAAGAAAAGGTGAAAACTTGAACAATCCGTATTCACATGGAATTGCATCCAACGAGTATCTCAAATTATACTGCTAAAAAATATGCATCGAGATTTCCAAGGCCTATGGACTGAAATCATGAAAGTTCAGAGGAGCAAGTAGGTAATCCAGAACCAGGGTCCTATATCAGATGTCTCTACTGGACAGTCTCAATGTAACTGCTACTATGGCTAGCATAATGGTTCATACAACAAAATAGTACACTACATATTGCACTGCAATGACTGCGAAAGCAAGCTATAATGTCAAATAGGAGTATGAGCATTGCCAGTTTGCCACACAGTAGCCAGTCAATGAGGATATTGCTGGGTCTCGGAGCATGTTCCCAGACTACATATCAAGCTGACACAAGGCCTACCGAAGATAATCCAACTGAGAAGCACCATCCTTATGGTCCTCCATGCTGTGCTAGAAGCAGGGGATAATTTGCTATGGACTTGGGCCAAAGTTACATTTCATCTGATACTAATTATACTATGATACAGTGCTCGGATAGGAAATGTTTAGTAATCTTTCCAGAAGAAATCCGCCACAATGTAGCCAGCTAACTCCAGAGTCCAGCAATTACAACTATTGAGCATTAGCTCCCTTATAGTCTGGCACTTGGTAAATCATGTCTCAGTATCTTCAGTTTATGACCCACGGGTGTTCGCTGATCTAGGCTTCAGTCTAATAAACAGATAGATTGTACTAGTGCTTATCTTGCCTGGTAGATATTTCTCGCGAGTAACTCATTTGTTCACGGTGTATCTGGTGGTTCTATTTAATCATAAATGCTACTCATGCAAGTTTCTGCATCAGGCAACTCTTCATCAAGTTGAAAAAACAGCACTAGAGACTGAAATATCGCAGGGCGCGCATCGAACAGAACCATAGTATAGGCATGCATAATTTAAATTACTGCAAATAACCATAGTATACAATCAAACAGAAGACTTGTGTGATCAATTTGTTTGCTACTCATGGGAAGCATCTTAATACTCATGCAGAGGTACACAAATAACCTCACCTATTCACTTATATAGAGGTACAGATAGACCATCAGACAGCATCGTAATACACAAATAACTCACCCATTCACTTATGCAGATGTACATATAGAAAAATGACATGGATAAAAAATGAACACATGAGAATATGACCAAAGTCAGCACAACAAAATCTTGCTGCTTTCTAGATAGAAAAAGGAGTGGTGTGTCGTGTATGTACGCACCCAGAAAATGATCACTGTTGGGGTATTTCTAGATTTCTAATGTTCACTATTTGTACTGTTCATGTTTAAGTACAGAGAAACCTATAGTACTGTTCATCCACTTGATGAACAACAATCCTAAGTAACCTAAGGAAGCCCAGGAGTCGGCCTGCCGGGAAAAAGATCAACAAAACCATCAATCTTCGCGAGCTGGCCGACGAACTGCAGGGACTTCTGGAATGATACAAAAGCATGTGGCAGGCGTATGTATATGGCTCTTGCCAAATCTGAAGGGTGAAGCTGACACCTCCCGGCTCGAGTAGAGACGCCGCCCCTTCTTGGGCATGCGATGCTTTATTTCTCACGAAGCGGAGGGGAGCTAGCTGGGGCTCAAATGTA